>CM069150.1:42955288-43490288 GCA_035221665.1 Okamejei kenojei
GCCCCCGACTGCGGAGAAGCGAAGAAGGGAAGAGATCGAACTTTTTTTCCGCCTTCCATCACAGTGAGGAATGCGGAGGAGTCACTGTGGTGGGTGTTTATGTTAAAATGTGTTTCGTGTGTTTCCGTTGCTTTTTATTCGTATGACCGACTTGGCAAATGAAATTCCTCGTATGTTGCAAAACATACTTGGCTAATAAAGTATTATTGTGATTGTGGTTGTGAATTATGACCTTGTAATAAAAGAGAGTATATTGAGTAACATGAAGAAATGATCATAATGACATTCCACTTGCAAATAAATACGCCCTTAACCATGTTACGTAAGATAACAAGGTAATTCTGAAGGACCATTAGACCAAAGTGGTGGGGGGCAGCATGGTGGCGCAGCGGTAGAGTGCTGGAGACCCGGGTTCAATCATGACTATGGGTGCTGTCTGTACGGAGTTTGTACGTTCTCCCCGTGAGTTTTCTCCGAAATCCTCAGTTTCCACCCACGCTCCAAAGGTTTGTCGGTTAATTGGCTTGTTATAAATGTAAATTGTCCCTAGTGTGTGTAGGATAGTGTTAATGTGCAGGGATCGCTGGTCGATGCGGACTTGCCTGTTTCCACGATGTATCTCTAAACGAAAAACTAAACTAGACAAAAATGCTGGAGTAACTCAGCGGCTGCGGCAGCATCTATGGAGCGAAGTGGCGAGTGCCAAAAGCAAATTCATTTGACACAAGTATTTCTTCAATATGCTTTCTGGCTAATCTGTTAAATACAGCCTCTTTAATACATGCCAGTGAATGGTTGCCTGAGAGAGGAATGGTTTCAAAACACTCGTCTGGATTTTGTTATTGATAGCTTTTTTACCAAAGCTTCCTTTTATCAAAGCTCTGTGCTGTGATTAGGCCAACTAAAGGAATGCTGGCCACAAACACTCAGGCTATGTCACTAATGTAAGTCGATCATTCCTGCATCTTACCTTGTGACTGCAATTGGAACCAAGTTAGGCTTTACCTGAAGGCATTCAATTACCACTGTTTAGTTTGAGGTGGACAAAAATGCTGGAGAAACTCAGCGGGTGAGGCAGCAATTTATGTAGCGAAGGAATAGGTGACGTTTTGTCTCTCATTTCCCTTATCCCTAACCACCAGTCTGAAGAAGGGTCTCGACCCGAAACGTCAACCATTCCTTCGCTCCATAGATGCTGCCTCACCCGCTGAGTTTCTCCCGCATTTTTGTCGACCTTCGATTTTTCCAGCATCTGCAGTTCCTTCTTAAACTTTGAGACGGAATAGTATTGACTTCAATAAGGGAGCGGAGGGTGGATGAACATTAACTGTGGAAGGTACTGCAGGCACAACAGTAAGTGTGATTTGTTTCCCAATGAAACCGGAGCTGCTTCACATATTCAGTGCTCCACTCCAACTCATTGTCTTCATACATAACCTTCAGAAACCTTCTGCGGGAGGAAATATTATCCATCTCAGCTCTATGCATAGCAATTTCAGAAACCACATTACCTGAGATTGGCATTGATTTATTGGGCCTGCTCAGTCCAATAATGGCTCGCGCTCGCGGTCCAATCTTAAAATGATATTGATCAACGTTGAATCTCACAAAATGAAAATGGCATAAGTTAGAAATTCTGTCTTGAGACCATGACAAAAATGGAATTGCTCAGATAAACCTTTTCAAATCCAGCCCCAGTTTGCAGTTTCAGATTCGTCTATTGTCATCATGTATTTCAAGGTGCCGTACAATTCCTTGTTCACATGAAACGGTGGAATGCGGCACGGTGGCGCAGCGGTAGAGTTGCTGCCTTACAGCGCCACATACGTGGGTTCGATCCTGACTGCGGGTGATGTCTGTACGGACTGAGACCTGTGAGGGTTTTCTCCCGCATGCTCCGGGTTTCCTCCCACACTCCAAAGACGTACAGGTTTGTAGGTGAATCGGCTTAGGTCAAATTGTAAACTGTTCCTAGTGTGTGTAGGAGAGTGTTAGTGTGTGGGGATCGCTGGCCGTCACAGACTTGGTGGGCCGGGGGGCCTGTGTCCTCGCTGTATCTCTAATTTCTAAAGTAAGTCGTAAGTGATAGGAGCAGATTAGGCCATTCAGCCCACCAAATCTACTCCGCCATTCAATCATGGCTGATCTATCTCTCCCTCCTCATTCCATTCTCCTGCCTTCTCCCCATAACCCCTGACACTCTCAAGTAAAGTCTAAACACTCCATAGATTGCCACATAGACCCCTTTGCTCATCCATTATTACTTCTAGGCTCTGTGTTCAAGCTGCTGCCTCACAGCGCCGGAGACCCGGGTTCGATCCTGACTACAGGTGCTGTCTGTACGGAGTTTGCACGTTCTCCCCGTGGCCTGCGTGGGTTTTCTCCTGGATCTTCGGTTTCCTCCCACACTCCAAAGACGTACAGGTTTGTAGGATAATTGGCTTGATATACATGTAAAAAATTGTTCCTAGTGTGCGTAGGATAGTGTTAGTGTGTGGGGATAGCATGTCAGTGGGCCGAAGGGCCTGTTTCCACGCTGTATCTCTAAAGTCTAAAGTAAAGTCTAAACATTCCATAGATTGCCACGTGAACTCTTTTGTGTTTATCTATTATCACCTCTAGTCTCTTTTACCCCAGTCTATTGGCGAGAGGTCCATCAGCTTACTCCATTGTTTCGTGAGTTCCGAACTCCTTTACAGATGTGAAGAATTTGCAGCTGGCCAGCCGTGATCCAGTCCGTTAACATCTGCACCTCTGGAGAAAAGGAATGGGCGACGTTTCGGCTCGTGACTCTTCTTCAGACTGAGAGTCAGGGGATGACTCCCCTGTTTCTTTCCCCTGACACTCTGTCTGAAGAAGGGTCTCGAATCGAAACGTCGCCCATTCCTTTTCTCCAGAGATGCTGCCTGTCCCGCTGAGTTTCTCCAGCTTTTTGTGCCTATCTTCGGTTTAAACCAGCATCTGCAGTTCCTCCCTACACGGTTAACATCTGCACTCACTTTCAGTCAGGAGCCGTCCTCTAACTTACAGCCCATCAATAAACACTCACAAATGGACAGGTAACCCAAACAAACCTTCTCCTTGATAGTTCTGACCCTTCTCATCTGTGGGTTCACTCAAGAGGCAATGCTATACATCCTGTCTAGACAACCATATTTCTAAGCCATTTCAGAAGGCATCGACTCAATTGCGATGACTATTCCTTGTCTGTATTAATACCAGAGTATCACTTTCTCTCATTTGAAACCCAGCGAACGTTATGTTTCTGTCATTTCTCCAGGGAAAATGTGCCAGGACACAAACTGTTACTGTCAAAGCTCCACTTAAAGATATTCTCTTGACTTTCATAAATGCTGCCTCAACACCTTTCTTTCCTGGTACAATTTCCAAGGCAAGGTTTGTAGGGGCGAGGGGAAATTGTAGACTAATTTATCATCTCCGGTTTAACCGGACAGGCAGTATTGTTGTCACAATACGCGAGGGTGAATACGGTGAGTATGGGAGGTGGGTCGGACCCGTGGTGAGTGCCGGAGTGTCGTTGACGAAGTGCCGCCAGGGAACAAAGAGGGACCCTGTGTGGTGGCCCGACAAGAACAGCAAGGGACCATTTAGGACCACATCGAACGCTTTGTAACTTTGTCGGCGCCCTTTGCATAGCGACCCTTTGCATACCTCGTGCAGGGTTTACAAAACTAAGAATTTCACCGTGACATGTCACACGTGATAATAAAGTATCGATCAATCGACAGAACTAGGTTCATAAGGTTCTTAAGGTCCATTTATTGTCACATACACCAATTGGCGTAGCGAAATTTCACCGGCCACGTCAGTTATACTATTTAAAAAAGCAACAGACTCAAAAAACACATTTTAACATAAACATCCATCGCAGTGACTCCGACACATTCCTCACTGTGATGGAAGGAGAAATAAAGTTCAAGTCCTTCCCTTTTTGTTCTTCCTTGGTCGGGGGCCTCGAGCCCCCGTTGACGGGACGGTCTTGAGTCCCGTAGCCGGCGGCGTTCGGGCCCTCCCCGTCGAGGCGATCAGCTCCTGCATCGGGGGGGATGTCAGCTCCCCCGCGCCGGGCGAACAAATCTCACGTCGGGGCTGGTCGAACCTTCTGTAGCGTTGGAGCTCCCCGACTAGCCTCTCCCGAGACTGCGAGCCCTCGATGGTAAGTCCGCAGGCTGCGGTGGGAGCGATCCCAGACAAGGGATCCGCTCCGATGGTAAGTCCGCGCCCCGCGGTGGGGCTCACGACAGTGCGAGGCGGCTTTTCAACTCCATCGATGGTAGGCCGCAGAGCCCGGAGAATGTGATCCGAAACTTAATCACCTCTCCGGGAAGGTAAGAACCTGGAAAACTAGAATCAAGAACCACGGGACATAGGTTTAAAGTGCGATCGGACCCCATGAGTTACTCCAGCACTCTATATCTTTTTTTTTTTGTAAACCAGCATCTGCGGTTCCCTGCGTCTACTTTTCCTTTCTCTGTTGCCGGAAATGTATAAAGAAGATTACAAATTAGAAAACTGCAGAATTGGTACTCTTAATGAGAATAAAACGTGGTAATCTCTGCTTGGTATCAACTAGAAAATGTGTGCATCATAATGGTTGGTGTGGAGATTTAGCAGTTCAAGTTTTGTACTCTTGCAACACAATATAATGCCATAATTTAACAAGCCTGTGCTTGATTGAAAAGCTTCAGGCAAATCGGATACTTAGAAGTTTCCTGGAAAATAAACAACAGAAAGAACAGAAAGAAAAGGAGTGAATCACTTTGAGGGAACATCAGCATCAATAAATTTGAGCAACATGTCTCTTAGGCAAATCAGTGGCAAACGTGAAAGGATGCACCAGAAACGGGTGCCAAGGTGGTGCAGCGGTAGAGTTGCTGCCTCACAGCGCCAGAGTCCCGGGTTCGATCCCGACTAAGGGCGCTGTCTGTACAACGTTTGTACGCTCTCCCCGTGATCTGCGTGGGTTTTCTCCGAGATCTTCGTTTTCCTCCCGCACGTACAGGTTTGTAGGTTAATTGGCTTTGGTAAAATTGTAAATCGTCCCCAGTGTGTGTAGGATAGTGTTAGTGTACGGGGATCGCCAGTCTGCGTTACAGCCAATAGACAAAAGGTGCAGGGGTAGGTCATTCGGCCCTCCGAGCCAGCACCGCCATTCAATGTGATCATGGCTGAACATCCCCAATCAGTGCCCCGTTCCTGCCTTCTCCCCATATCCCCCGACTCTGCTATCTTTAAGAGCCCTATCTAGCTCTCTCTTGAAAGTATTCAGAGAACCTGCCTCCACTGCCCTCGGAGGCAGATAATTCCACAGACTCACCACTCTCTGTGAGAAAAAGTGTTTCCTCATCTCCGTTCTAAATGGCTTACCCTTAATTCTAAAACTATGGCCCCTGGTTCTGGACTCCTCCAACATCGGGAACATGTTTCCTGCCTCCAGTGTGTCCAAACCCTTAATAATCTTATATGTTTCAATGAGATTCCCTCTCATCCTTCTAAACTCCAGAGTGTACAAGCCCAGCCGCTCCATTCTCTCAGCATATGTTGATGCTCGGTTGTTTCTCTGTGGGCTGAAGGGCCTGTTTCCGCGCTGTATCTCGAAACCTAAAACTGTAAAAACTGTATCTAGGATTGAGATGCCAGACCAGTTAATTTATGACCATGGCCATCTAGATCGTAAGCACTGGAGGAAACAAATTGTAAATCAGTCTGAAGAAGAGTCCCGACCAAAGATACTAGAGGAACTCCTCTAGTATCTTTCGTCCCAACCTTAAACCTCCCCAGTCCTCCAGAGATGCTGACTGACCCGCTGCGTTACTCCAGCACTTTGTGACTTCTGCAGATTAAGCCAGCTGGCTCAGAGCAAAACCTCTCAGTTCTTGCATCTTCACTCAACAATAACTGGTTAGCACGCAACTAAAAGCTTTTCACTGTACCTCGGTACACGTGGCAATAAAACCAAACTGATCACTTGCCTTTTAATATTGGACAATCAGTCAATAAAGACAAGGAAAAGGAAGAAACTCCACGCAGCAAGACAATCACCATACATAAGTATAATCCCCTGGTTACTACAGAATGCACAGGACAGCCCACTGAGTCTGTATGGAAGAGGTGCCATTTTGATGCCATTACCCAGCCCCGGCTGTATCTGGCCACAAAGGCCCGTTGCAGCCGTCAGCTCCAGTCCCATCATCCCGCAAGCCGTCGTCCGTCTCCTCCCTTGGAAGGTAACCCCCCCCCGCCTGTTATCAGCGGGCCTTCTGTCCAGTGTCCACCACCGCCACCGTCTCCCTCCTTCCTCCTCACCCATTCCCGGTCCTCAGGGGCGAGCAGAGGCCGGGCTCACCGGTTTTCCCTCTCCAGGCGAGATCCTGGCTCCATGGTTAGAGAGCCAGGCCTGCTGTTTGGTCACAGCCGCAGCATGCCCGAGGGACCTTCTCACTGCCCACAGCACACCGGGCTACCACATCTATTAGTCGTAGAGTGTTACAGCGTGGAAACTGGCACTTTGGCCCATCTTGCCCACACCGGCCAACATTGCCCTATCTGCTCACATAGGAGGTATAGACTGCTTCAGGAACTCTATCGGGTTCCGTGAAGAAGGGTTCCGACCCAAAATGTTACCCATCCATTTCCTTCAGAGATGCTATCTGAACCGGATGGCGAGGGGAGAGTCATAGAGTGATACAGCGCGGAAACAAACCCTTCGGCCCAACTTGCCCACACCGGCTAACATGTCCCACCTACACGAGTCCATCCTACCTGCATTTGGCCCATATTCCTCTAAACCTGTCCAATCCACGCACCTGTCTAAATGTTTCTTAAACATTGCGATAGTACTAAATGTTTCTTAAATGTTGCAATTCATCCTTGATGATAGATGCTGCCTTCTTGAGGAAACGTCTCGGGAGACACTTTCGATGGAGGGGAGGAGGGCCGTGCCCATGATGGAACAGAATGAGTTCATCTCCTCCAAACTTAGCATCACTCAAATATGGTTTGGATTTTGATGATTTGGCGCAGTCAAATTATTCTCTGATAAAGATCCTCCATCTTTGCTCAGTCGGAATAATTTACATTTGGAATTATTCCACGGTGCCATTAATATTATGTACAAACAATAATTATTTAAACTCAGCCAAAAAAAATCCTGATTCAATGCTTGTAGCCTTCGGCTATGTTATACATTCAAAGATCATTCTATATCTCAGCCAATTAACACAAGTTAATTAGAATTCAGCAATCTGTCTTCATATTCCATTAGTAAGGATTTTAAATCAGGTATGTGACGTGCAGTCTCGAATATATTTTATGAAATTATATTCCTTATCTTGCAGCCACACGTATATTGGTATATTGGAACTGACACTGTACAAATAAGTTAGTTTAGTTAAGAGACACAGACAGGCCCTTCGGCCCACCGATTCCACACCGACCAGCGATCCCCGCACACTAACACTGGGGACAATTTACAATTTCACCAATTCATTTGGCCTACAAACCAATTGGCTTGGTGAAAGCAATTGGCTTGGCCTCTCACGGGGAGAACGTACAAACTCCGTACAGACAGCACCCGTAGCAGGATTGAACCCAGGTCTCGTGGTAGAAATTACAAGAAGAGCTGAGGTTAGTTTAGAGATACAGCTCAGTAACAGGCCCTTCAGCCCACCGCGTCCGCACCGACCAGTGATCCGTGCACGCTAACACTATCCAACACACACTGGGGACAGTAAAATGTACAATTTTACCAAGCCAATTGGCCTACAAACCCGCACGTCTTTGGACTGTTGGAGGAAACCGGAGCACCCGGAGAAAACCCAAGCAGGTCACAAGGAGAACGTACAAACTGCATACAGACCGCACCCATAGTCAGGATCGAACCCGGGTCTTTGGCGCTGTAAGGCAGCAACTCTACCGCTGCTCCACCATGCTGCCCAGTTCTGATAAAGGGTAATTGACCTGAAACAGTTTCTCTTTATATTGGTTAAAGCCTGACCAGTGGAGTTAATGTCCTCTGGGTTCCGTTAAATGGGAAAATAAAATGCATTTAGCTCTAAACTATGTAGGTCATGTCTAATTTCTCACCTAGCCACCTTTATCACACTTCTCTTTCTATATACCCTTAAAAACTATATCTTTCAACAAAGATTTTAGCCATATGCACTAATATCTACATTGTAAACCACTGTTAAATTCTGTTTGATTTGCACCTCTCTAAGGGACATTGGTATACAGGTGGTGCCAGGCTACGAATGACCTAATTACAGAAATCTAACCTTTACACAAATGTAAAGTATCTTTTAAAAGCTAGCAATAAAAATAATGACATTTTCGCAGTATTTCATAATGACTGGATACACTATATATTCCATCAGTTTAATTATGGGAGGTGCTAGGGTGATTATTCAATGGAATGAAAGAATAACAAGTATGTGTAGAATTATATGATGTGGGTAGCTTTGGAAAATGGATGTTTCTGATCACCTTATGCGACAGGCAGCATCTCTGGACAGAAGGATTGGGTGACGTTTCGGGTCGAGACGTCACCCATTCCGTCTCTCCAGAGATGCTGCCTATCCCGCTGCATTACTCCAACATTTTGTGTCTATCTTCGGTGTAAACCAGCATCTGCAGTTCCTCCCTGCACAAAATCACGTTACGAGCAGTTTTTGGAAGCAGAATCAATAATAACCTTCGCTCGTGTGTCGGACGGTGTAGCTCGCTGTTGGCTTCTGTCATCGTCCAACACGTTCACAGAGTTTTGCCCGACGCGGCACAGAGCACATCGCTCCGTCGCTTCCAGGGATCGCCACCGGGTGGCTTCTGTCATGATCCCCAATCTATCCCCATGATCATAACCTGGCTGTTGCTTGTATTCAATAATAATAATAATAATAATAATAATAATAATAATAATAATATCTTTTATTGTCATTGCACAGAGGTACAACGAGATTTGGTATGCAGCTTCCATCCGATGTAATAACTTAATTAGCTGAAAATTTAGACACCCAGAGAAACAAGATTTTTTTTTTTTAATTAAAAAATAATATATTCTCCATGTATTAAAGATGGTTTCAGGTGATGTTCTCACATACAGGCAGGCCCTATCAGAGGGGGCAACGAGGGCCATTTGGGATAGGCCTCATGCCTGTCTGCTTCAAAGGGATCTAGATTTGGAGGCCTCTAAAATTGAAATTGGCCTGGGCCTCAGTTCATCCATGAGAGGGCCTGCATACAGGTACATCAAATATGAGTTTATTCCTCACAATCAAAGTTGACCAGGTAATGAACCTTAGTTCATTCTGACACTATTGAACGAAGGACACTTTATTGTCCCATGTACCGAGGTACAGTGAAATGCTCTTAATTGTCAGGGTGCCCTTATACCGAACTGTGATTAGATTTCCTCTGCACTCTTATTACAAATATAATGGGTGCAATCACGACATATACTAACATCCTTCCAGCCTAATTTTGATTTCTAATGCTTATTTACAATTTATAAAACTTTGCATGAATGTTTCATTTCAATGGTGAGATGGGACGGAAAGTTCTGTTGAAGTTGTGAATTAACATAATTGTGGTTGCCTCCAGCAAAGATACTCTAGCCTGGAGGCCCCTTGCAGCAGCTTGGGGCACGGCTGGACCTGAGGCCGAGTAAGTGGACCGTAGCAGACACCACCGCTACGCTTGGCCAGGCCGACGCTGCCAGGACACCAGACCTTCATGGTCAGATCAAGATCCCCACACTGCAGAATATGTATCAATTATTCATCCCTAGATAAATAATTAACTGTGAACAAGATTGTGTCCATTTTCCGCACTGTAAACAAAGGGGGCTAAGAATGATGTACCAAAGAGTGTGTAAGATACTGGTGTCATTTATCTAATTGGGCCAATGCAGTTGTCCAGAGAAGACCATTGTTAAAACCGCACCACTGGAAATTGGAGGAGCATCACCACATATTCCGCTTGGGCCGTCTGCACCCCAGCAGCTTGAACATTGACTTCTCCAATTTCCGGTAGCCCTTGCTGTCTCCTCCCCTTCCCAGCTCTTCCTCAGCCCTCTGGCTCCTCCTCTTCCTTTCTTCTTTCCGCCCCCACCCCCCCCCCCCGCCCCCCCCCACGCTTCAATGGTCTGAAGAACGTTTTCAGCCCGAAACGTCGCCTATTTCCTTCGCTCCATAGATGCTGCCGCACCCGCTGTGTTTCTCCAGCACCTTTGTCTACCTTCGATTTTCCAGCATCTGCAGATTTCTTCTTAAACATCTTATCTAACCATCTATTTGGGGATTCATTTACAGATTCATCTAATGCCAAACCAGAAAACCAGTCTACTTCTGATTCCAAAAGTCAGCTTAGGTAACCAGTTGGTCACAAGTTTAGTTTAGTTTAGAGATACAGCACGGAAACAGGCCCTTTGGCCCACCGATTCCACGCCGACCATTGATCACCCCGCACACAACCACTATCCTACACACACTAGGGACAATTTACAATGTTACCAAGCCAATTAACCTAAAAACCTGTAAGTTTTTGGAGTGTGGGAGGAAACCGGAGCTCCTAGAGAATACCCATGCAGGTCACGGGGAGAAGGTACAAGCTCCGTGCAGACTAGCGGCCTTAATCAGGTTTGAACCCAGGTTTCTGGCGCTGTAAGGAAGCACCTCTGTCCGCTGCGCCACCGTGCCACCCAATCCAATCCTTTCATTGGCATAAGCCCTTTGGAG
Source organism: Okamejei kenojei (assembly GCA_035221665.1). Classification (NCBI taxonomy): domain Eukaryota; kingdom Metazoa; phylum Chordata; class Chondrichthyes; order Rajiformes; family Rajidae; genus Okamejei; species Okamejei kenojei. The sequence goes on from CM069150.1 coordinate 42,966,043, forward strand.
GGGATTTCATGGGGTTCAAGATACGTTATAAATGGGAGAGAAGTTAGATGCAAAATACTGGAACAACTCAGCGGGTCAGGCAGCATCTGTGGAGAAAAGGAATAGAAACATAGAAACATAGAAATTAGGTGCAGGAGTAGGCCATTCAGCCCTTCGAGCCTGCACCGCCATTCAATATGATCATGGCTGATCATCCAACTCAGTATCCCGTACCTGCCTTCTCTCCATACCCCTTGATCCCCTTAGCCACAAGGGCCACATCCAACTCACTCTTAAATATAGCCAATGAACTGGCCTCAACTACCCTCTGTGGCAGAGAGTTCAGAGACTCACCACTCTCTGTGTGAAAAAGTCTTTCTCATCTCGGTCTTAAAGGATTTCCCCCTTATCCTTAAGCTGTGACCCCTTGTCCTGGACTTCCCCAACATCGGGAACAATCTTCCTGCATCTAGCCTGTCCAACCCCTTAAGAATTTTGTAAGTTTCTATAAGATCCCCTCTCAATCTCCTAAATTCCAGAGAGTATAAACCGAGTCTATCCAGTCTTTCTTCATAAGACAGTCCTGACATCCCAGGAATCAGTCTGGTGAACCTTCTCTGCACTCCCTCTATGGCAATAATGTCCTTCCTCAGATTTGGAGACCAAGTAGGTGATGTTTCGGGTTGAGACCCTACTTCAGACTCAAATGGGAAAGTACACTTGCCTCAAATTCAATGCAACTTTTTGGAAAATTGAAGATAGACACAGAAAGCTGGAGTAACTCAGCAGGACAGGCAGCATCTCTGGAAAGAAGGAATGGGTGATGTTTCGGGTCATAGAAACATAGAAACATAGAAAATAGGTGCAGGAGGAGGCCATTCGGCCCTTTGAGCCAGCACCGCCATTCATTGTGATCATGGCTGATCGTCCCCTATCAATAACCCGTGCCTGCCTTCTCCCCACATCCCTTGACTCCACTAGCCCCTAGAGCTCTATCTAACTCTCTCTTAAATCCATCCAGTGATTTGGCCTCCACTGCCCTCTGTGGCAGGGAATTCCATAATTCACAACTCTCTGGGTGAAAAGGTTTTTCCTCACCTTGACTGGCCTTGACTGTTAAACCAGAGAAGCGCATGATGATCACATTAAACAGCTTCTTTGATATTGAACAACTTTGTAGGAAGAACATAACTTTCCGTTGACTGTTGTTTCAGCACAAGCCAACCTCCGTCTAATGCAATTCCTCAGTTCAAGCAAGGTGCAGCCAATTCAGTGCTGGTGCCCAGGATCAGAGACTTTCATGGGCTGTGCTTCCATGAGCAAGCTCAAAGTTTTGCACAGGTGTGGAAACAGTGCAATAAATAAAAACTTTAAAAACAGATTAAATTGCCGTGCCAATCTATCATTTTTGTTCATTTATGAATAGTTTTTTGGTTGCAATAGCCAGTGCTTTTATTAGTGTAGTGTAGTGTAGTGTAGTGTATTCTGGTGTGGTGTAGTGTGTAGTGTAGTGCAGTGCAGTGTAGTGTAGTATAGTGCAGTGTAGTGTAGTGTAGTGTAGTGTGGTGTAGTGTAGTGTAGTGTAGTGTAGTGTGGTGCAGTGTAGTGTAGTATAGTGCAGTGTGGTGTAGTGTAGTGTGGTGCGGTGCGGTGTAGTGCAGTGTAGTGTAGTGTAGTTTGGTGGGGTGTAGTGTAGTGTAGTGTAGTATAGTGCAGTGTGGTGTAGTGTAGTGTAGTGTAGTGTAGTGTAGTGTAGTGTAGTGTAGTGTAGTGTAGTGTAGTGCAGTGTGGTGCGGTGCAGTGTAGTGTAGTGTAGTGTAGTGTAGTGTAGTGTAGTGTAGTGCGGTGTGGTGCGGTGCAGTGTAGTGTAGTGTAGTGTAGTGTAGTGTAGTGTAGTGTAGTGTAGTGTAGTGTAGTGTAGTGTAGTGTGGTGTGGTGTGGTGTGGTGTGGTGCGGCGTAGTGCAGTGTAGTGTAGTGTAGTGTAGTGTAGTGTAGTGTAGTGCAGTGTAGTGTAGTGTAGTGTAGTGTAGTGTAGTGCAGTGTAGTGTAGTGTGGTGTGGTGTGGTGCGGCGTAGTGCAGTGTAGTGTAGTGTAGTGTAGTGTAGTGTAGTGCAGTGGGGTGCGGTGCAGTGCAGTGTAGTGTAGTGTAGTGTAGTGTAGAGTAGTGTAGTGTAGTGTAGTGTAGTGTAGTGTAGTGTAGTGTAGTGTAGTGTAGTGCAGTGTAGTGCAGTGTAGTGTAGTGTAGTGTAGTGCAGTGGGGTGCGGTGCAGTGCAGTGTAGTGTAGTGTAGTGTAGTGTAGTGTAGTGTAGTGTAGTGTAGTGTAGTGTAGTGTAGTGTAGTGTAGTGTAGTGTAGTGTAGTGTAGTGTAGTGTAGTGTAGTGTAGTGTAGTGTAGTGTAGTGTAGTGTAGTGTGGTGTGGTGTGGTGTGTAGTGCAGTGTGTAGTGTAGTGTAGTGCTAGTGTAGTGTTAGTGTAGTGTAGTGTAGTGTAGTGTAGTGTAGTGTAGTGTAGTAGTGTAGTAGTGTAGTGCAGTGGGTTGCGGTGCAGTGCAGTGTAGTGTAATGTAGAGTAGTGTAGAGTAGTGTAGTGTAGTGTAGTGTAGTGTAGTGTAGTGCAGTGTAGTGTAGTGTAGTGTAGTGTAGTGTAGTGTAGTGTAGTGCAGTGTAGTGTAGTGTAGTGTGGTGTGGTGTGGTGTGGTGTGGCATAGTGCAGTGTAGTGCAGTGTAGTGCAGTGTAGTGTAGTGTAGTGTAGTGTAGTGTGGTGTGGTGCAGTGCAGTGTAGTGTAGTGTAGTGTAGTGTAGTGTGGCGTGGTGTGGTGTGGTGCGGCGTAGTGCAGTGTAGTGTAGTGTAGTGCAGTGTGGTGTAGTGTAGTGTAGTGTAGTGTAGTGTAGTGTGGTGTGGTGTGGTGTGGTGTGGTGCGGCGTAGTGCAGTGTAGTGTAGTGTAGTGTAGTGTAGTGTAGTGCAGTGTAGTGTAGTGTAGTGTAGTGTAGTGTAGTGTAGTGCAGTGTAGTGTAGTGTAGTGTAGTGTAGTGTAGTGTAGTGTAGTGTGTAGTGCAGTTTGTAGTGTAGTGTAGTGTAGTGCGGTGTTGGTGTGGTGTAGTGTAGTGTAGTGTAGTGTGGTGTGGTGTGGTGTGGTGTGGTGTGGTGTGGTGCGGTGTGGTGTAGTGTAGTGTAGTGTAGTGTAGTGGTAGTGTAGTGCAAGTGTGGTGTGGTGTGTGGTGTGGTGTGGTGTAGTGTGGTGTGGTGCGGTGTAGTGTAGTGTAGTGTGGTGTGGTGTGGTGCGGTGTAGTGTAGTGTAGTGTAGTGTGGTGTGGTGCGGCCTGGCGTGGATTAATTTAGTTTAAAGATACAGTGCAGAAACAGGCCCTTCCTCTCCGACCAGCGATACCCGCACACTAACACTATCCTACACACCAAGGACAGTTTACAATTTTTACCAAAGCCAATTAACCTACAAAGCTGTACATCTTTGGAGTGCGGGAGGAAAGTGGAAATCCCGGACGGAAACTCACGCAGGTCACGGGGGGAACGTACAAACTCCGTACAGACAGCACCCGTAGTCGGGATCGAACCCGGGTCTCCGGCGCTGTGAGGCCGCAACTCTACCGCTGCGCCACCGTGCCGCCCATGAATTGAAAACATCTTTTGTTAAAGCCAAGGTAGAATGTGGTCGATGATGTCAGTGAGAAACGACAAGGGTCTCTTAATGATTTTTTAAACAAAGCAACGGTGTGAAGAATGGTAATATCTTCAAAGCTACTGTTGTCCTTTGAACATCATGCCATAGAAGTTGTGAAAAGTTTCCCAAAGTTCACTTTCAAGCTGAAGTAATCATTCAGAACTGGGTCAAATAAATAAATTATTCTGTACAAACCATAGGTCACAAGCACTAACGTCAGTGAGTGAAGCAGGCTCAATACCTAAATTAAAGTGCTTTTTATTGTTTCCGTGTATTCTTTTATTTCATGCCAGTTTCATCTAAAATCATTTCTTCATAGAAGAAATGTGGGTCTTGGCGTGTTGAGGACTAATTAAGAGCAAAAACTGTCCATGTTACTGATACAGACGGACTGGCATGTTTCCACAAACAAAAGAGCAAATATATTTGAAAAGATAATTTCATGTTCATATGTTCATAGGTTATAGGAGCAGAATTAGGCCATTTGGCCCATCTAGTCCTTTCTGCCATTCAATCATGAGTGATCTATCTCTCCCTCTCAACTCCATTCTCCTGCCTTCTCCCCATAACCCCTGACACTTCATTCTTGCCATAGAGGGAGTACAGAGAAGGTTCACCAGACTGATTCCTGGGATGGCACGACTTCCATATGAAGAAAGACTGGATAGACTCGGCTTGTACTCACTGGAATTTAGAAGATTGAGGGGGGATCTTATAGAGACTTACAAAATTCTTAAGGGGTTGGACAGGCTAGATGCAGGAAGATTGTTCCCGATGTTGGGGAACTCCAGAACAAGGGGTCACAGTTTAAGGATAAGGGGGAAGTCTTTTAGGACCGAGATGAGAAAATCATTTTTCACACAGAGAGTGGTGAATCTGTGGAATTCTCTGCCACAGAAGGTAGTTGAGGCCAGTTCATTGGCTATATTTAAGAGGGAGTTAGATGTGCCCCTTGTGGCTAAAGGGATCAGGGGGTATGGAGAGAAGGCAGGTACAGGATACTGAGTTGGATGATCAGCCATGATCATATTGAATGGCGGTGCAGGCTCAAATGGCCGAATGGCCTACTCCTGCACCTATTTTCTATGTTTCTATGACACCCGTACTAATCATAAATCTATCTCTGTCTTAAAAATATCCATTGACTTGACCACCACAGCAGTGGGACAGCCCCTATATGCATAAAGCAACGATGGAACAATGCTGGCTGTGGGGTAGGTGATAATAAGTTATACAGAGAGTGTACTCAACAGGACGACAACTAGGATGCAGGACGGGTGGAGAGAGAGAGAATGCAAGGGTTACTTGGAGTTAGAAAAATCAGTATTCCTACTGCTGGGCTGTAAGCTGGCTAAGCGAAATATGAGGAGCTGCTCCTCCAATTTGCATGTGGCCTCACTCTGACAGTGGAGGAGGCCCAGGACAGAAACAAAGATCCTATAGTGGAGCAAGATAGTCCACTCCTGCTGAATGCAATGGGCTGACGTGTAGTACGCAATGGAGCGGAACGTGGGCCATTTCTTCATCCATTTCAGTAACCCAACCCGACTTTGTACATCCCTCTCGCAATGAAAGCAGCGTTGCGGGGGAACAGTTTGCGCGTGTGATATAGGGTTAGATTCGTAATTCTTTTAAATCATAATTCTGTTAAATGTTGTTAAAGATTAATATGTTAACAGATTATGATTCTGTTAATTGTCTTTTTTTTAAAATATTTTTATAATAAGCTTTACTTTTTAAATGGCTCATGTGCTGTGTTTGTGGTTGAGTTGATTTTTGCATTACTCCTGCACTCTGTAATTCATCTAATCACACTGTTCACAAATGCGGTATTTGGAAAATAATAATAGCAATATGAAGATTCCAGTTGCTCTATTCTTGGAATATTGGAATATTCCTTAATGTTCCTTAATGTTTTTTTGTGTCAATAGAATTGTTTTTCAATGATAAAATGGGTCTGGTCTTCCCAATAGCCAGAGAGTGGAATGAGATCTGGCTGTAATGGTGGGGTTATCTAAATGAAGCATGTAACAAAATAAAATTAATTTTGAGCTAGATTAAAAAAACGATGTATAACTTAAGGATGGTTTTATTCAGCGACCATACAGCTGTGGGAAAGAACACACATACACACACATATATGAATGTGATATAGATGTATATAATCATATAACACACACGTATATATTTCTCCAGATTTTTATATATAATGATAAACTTTATTTCGGACACAAGGGCCAGACAAGGAACAACACGACATAAAAATACATTGCAAACCGCCCCGCAACTTTACCCTGGCGTCCCAGCCGTGCTGATCCGGGACAGACTTCCCACACGCTGTGGAAGGAACATAGGCATCGTTTTGCTTTTCATTGTGAGGCAGAGAGGCAGAAAGAAAATGAGGAGAAGATTTTTACCAAAGATGTTTGATTTTTACGAGGATGTTTCCGTAACCGGCTTCTGTCTCCGCGCTAGTTATCTTTGCTCCGCTGTGGCAGACAAAGATGGCGGAGACGGAAGCCGGTTACGGAAAAGGGGCAGAAATTGACCCATGAATCAGCCCATGACCGTACTATGTCTTTTTCGTCGCGTGGACTATCTTGCTTGCTATGGGATCTTTGGACAGAAAGGTCTTTGTGGGAATGGGAGGAGGAGTTACATTACATCAAGGTGCTCTGATAAAGTGCAATAAAAACAACTCCTTTGCTTCTCTGTGTGTTGTCTTCAAAAAAAAGATTCAAAAGCAACAAACAGAAAAAGTACATTAAGAATATCTCAAATTCCAAGAGGGTTTTGTTAAAATGCAATCGTCTGCCTTGAGGGTGTTTAAAAGCAGCCTCATACATAAACGCGTACATTTTCATTAGGGATACAGAATAATTACTTGAAGTAACTCCGACGAGGATGTGAGCAAGGGAAGCAATTATTATTGAAAAATAATAAGAATAGCTCTGCAGAATTCTTCTTATTAATCCTTCCAGCTCACGAAATGAGACCCATTCCCACTGGCATCACTCGGATTCAGTGGTTTTGGTTCAGTTTAAATAAATTAACATAAATTCATTAAGAGGCCGCCATGGCATCCCGATTCTGTTGTTCCACTGTTTCGCTTCAGCATTGCCTTCTCCACAACGTCAAAGTTAAACAAAGAACAAAGGTATTTTGTCGTGGATTGTCAATGAAGGCGAGACCCAGACACATCATGATCGAGTCAAGTGCTGTCATCAAAGTGGGGGAACTAAATGGCAGATATTGCCACAACTTTAAAGCCATCTTCAAATAAATTGCAGCAGTTTACGGAATAAGAAGATCGTTTGTATCCACGACTAATTTTCCATCCTTTGGGAATACTCTGCGCCAAGATGAGACTTCTCCTCGCAGCAGGAGGGGAACACCACAGGAACATTTTTCCACTTTGCAATGTTTACATACATTTTTCACTTTAGTTTATTGTCACGTGTACCAGAGTACAGTGAAATGCTTTTTGTTGTGTGCTATCCAGGCAGCAGAAAGCCAATACATGATTACAATGGAGTCATCCGCAGTGTACAGGTGTAGAGGGAATAACATTTAGTGCAAGGTAAAGCCAGCAAAGTGCGATCAAGGATAGTCCGTGGGTCTCCAATGAGGTAGATAGTAGTTCAGCACCGCTCTCTGGTTGTGGTAGGATGATTCAGTTGCCTGATAACTGCTGGGAAGAAACTGTCCCTGAATCTGGAGGCGTGCGTTTTCACACTTCTAAACCTTTTGCCTGATGGGAGAGGGGAGAGGAGGGAGTGGCCGGGGTGCGACTGGTCCTCGATTATGCTGCTGGCCTTGCCGAGGCAGCGTGAGGTATAAATGGAGTCGATGGAAAGGAATTTGGTTCGTGCGATAGTCTGGGCTGCGTCCATGATTTACTGCAGCCAGATGTCTTTGACTGCAGGAGCCAAGTCCTGAAGGACAATAAATAAGCTTTTACCTGGTGAAGGCAAAGTCAACAAGTTAGAACATAATTGCTAACTTAACATGTAATTCTTCATTAATTTATTTCAATGCTCTCATCACTTGTGTCAACATCATTTTAACCCAATTCTATACAATTGCCAACAATCTGTTTGTTCACAGTGAATTTGGCAGAGACATAAATACTCTTTGTTACCTATTGGTTGCCTTAGGTGTGAATACCAGGGAAAAACTGAAGAACAAACAGAGGAAATGTTTTGGAAAAAGGCCAGAATTATTCTACAGTTATACACGTAGATCATCAACTGCCTCCTGTGCAACACATTCCTGGTGATCTCCCGGTTGCCAAACACTTTAACTCCCCTTCTCATTCCCACACTGACCTTTCTGTCCTGGGCCTCCTCCACTGTCAGAGTGAGACCAAACGCAAATTGGAGGAACAGCACCTCATATTTCGCTTGGGCAGCTTACAACCCAGCGGTATGAATTTTGATTTCTCTAACTTCAAGTAACCCTTGCATCCCTTCTCCCCTCCATCCTCCCCCCACCCTAGTCACCGTACTAGTTTCATTGTCGTCCTGCTGACTTTCACTATTTGTATCACTCGTTATCACCTTCCCCACAGCCAACAATGGACCATTGTGGGCTCCACTCTTCCACGATCATCGTTGCTGGCTCTGATTTGTCCTTTTGCATATATTTCATTCATTTGTTCTATGTACCTTTTCATATCTCTCTCCTCTGATTCCCAGTCTGAAGAAGGGTCTCGACCTGAAACTCCACCTTTTCGTCAGAGAAGCTGCCTGACCCGCTGAGTTACTCCAGCTTTTTGTGTCTATTGTGGTGGTGTTTCCAATTTCTATTAATTATTGTTGCAACTATTACACTACAAAGAAAGTAAATCCTCTGAAGAAGGGTAGAGGATTTAAATAAAAGAGAATATTGGGCAAACTATCTAGTCTTGTTCAACCCTTGCTTTAGAATGTATTGTATAGACCTGATCAGACAGAGGTGTGAGATTTCAACTAGAAGACAGCATTTCTGACCACACACCATTATTAGAAAGAAAGCAGATTATTTGCTTTCATAGTCAAGAAAATATATTGGACTGAGGTTTAAACTTACCATCTGTTGCCATGTTTCTAGCAACAACAACCCCCCCCCCCCCCCAGTCTAGCAGCTTCTTTCGCCATCATCATACACTCATCTCCCACCCCCTCATCCATCTTTTCCCATAATTCCTTCCTCTTTAACCTCCCACTGTCCATATGCTTCAGCCCTTATCCCACCCCCCAGCTTTAAGTTTCACTCCCCTTATCTGACACTCTTTTGTTTCCTTTTCACCTTTGGTCTTTGTCACTAACTCTACCCATTTGCCAATCGAACCTTTCTTTACCCCGTATCCTGGTCTTTTATCGCCTCCAATTCTTCCCCCCCCCCCCCCCGTACTTTCAGTCTGAAGGAGGGTCCCGACCCTAAACATCACCCATCCATCCAGAGATGCTGCCTGACCCGCTGAGTTACTCCAGCACTTTGTGTGTCCATCAGATGGTAGGCATTGTCCACTCCCACCACTCTTGTCCAACTTGCTCCCCTCTACTCTAATCAGTCTGAAGAAGAGTCCCGACCCAAAACATCACCTGTCCATTCCCTCTTATACTCTGCCTACGTGTCGAACAAAATCGACATTTATCCACATCTTCCCCCCCTCTTCAGTATTTTATTTGCCTCAATGGTTCAGAATTATGTTTGTAGCACGCAGATTAAATGAACCATAACCCGATTCCTTCTGACGTTAGCTGCTCAAGCACTAAAAGCATAGTCACAAGGGGTTTTTTCCGACAATGCTTCAATTAACAGAAAATGTTTTAATGGATAGAAAATCCAGCTGGATGAACAAGGATCTAATTTCCCAGCCACTTTAACACCAGCACACTAGGCCTTAGAGACGTTGGAGATACAGTGTGGAAACAGGGCCCTTCGGCCCACTGAGTCCGCGCTGACCAGCGATCGCCCCGTGCACCGACGCCATCCTACGCACTAGGGACAATTTTGATCCCAGGATAGAAAAATCAAATGCAAGAGGTTTTAGCTTTAAAGTGAAAGGGGCAAAGCTTGAAGGAGATGTGTGGGGCAACTGTTTTTACACAAAGGATGGCGAGTGCCTGGAACACGCTGCCAGGGCTGGTGGTTGAGGCAGATACGATAGTGGCATTTAATAGCCTTTTGAATAGGCATGTAGATACGTAGAGAATGGAGGGGTGAGGGTTATGTGCAGCTAGATAAGAGATAGTCTTGGCATCATGTTCAGCTCAGACATTTTGGGCCGAATGGCCTGTCCTTGTGCTGTACTGTTCCACATCCTATCGTCTATCCTCTGAGTCTGAGGAAGGGTCCCAACCTGAAACGTCAATCTCTGTTCCCTCCACAGCTGCTGCCTGACCCACCGAGTTAAGGGCCTGCCCCACCTGGGCATCATTTGCGCGTTATTTACGCGACATAATTTACGCGTCACGACGCACGACGCGACGCACAACATGTTGAAAAATACGGCGCGAACAAGCTGAGGCCTCGAGTAAGCGGGGACTACTCTCGAGCATGAAGGAGAGTTACAAAGACCTCCTAGGACCTCGTGTCGACCATGCTGCGAGTACGAGTCAAGGGCAAACTCGTCAGAACTCGCGGATTACGTCGCACAAGTGGGACAGCCCCTTTAGAATTAAGACATTAAGAATACTCTTAAAAACACAAAGACTGTTCGAATTGGATTGACAACAGATTCAGATATATTCCCCAATAACTCTTGAAATGCATTAAGTATTGATGGTCTGACATGATATGTCATCTTACATGATATGCTTGGTTTATGCACATAAATCTGTCCACAATGTGTTTCAATGTCAAACGTCCAATATTTAACATATTATGTCTTTTCTAAGCAAAACACTCTGACATCCTTGCCTTTTCAGAAGCTGAAGTGCTTGAGATTTATTCTGGCAGTTACGGAAGAAGTGACTATAGTTACTAAGATAGACAAAAATGCTGGAGAAACTCAGCGGGTGAGGCAGCATCTATGGAGCGAAGGAAATAGGTGACGTTTCGGGTCGAGAATTGATTTTTTTAGAGTAAACAATTATTTTTTTTTAATGATACATCTTTTCCTTCCTATAATATTTACAAATGATCTGTAAGGAAATCGCCCACCGCTTGATCAAAATATCCATTAACGAAAAAATGTCCAAATACCAAAGGAAAAGATGCAATGTATTGTTATGCCCCTGTCCCGCTTAGGAAACCTGAACGGAAGCCTCTGGAGACTTTGCGTCCCACCCAAGGTTTCCGTGCGGTTCCCGGAGATTCCCGGAGGTTTTTGTCCTCTGGCAACCATCTGCAACTAGCATCGCAACCGGCTTCGACTAAAAAATTTTTTACATGGAAACCATTAGGGAGACTGACAAAAACCTCAGGGAACTGCACAGAAACCTTGGGTGGGGCGCAAAGTCTCCAGAGGTTTCCGTTCAGGTTTCCTAAGTGGGACAGGGGCATAACTCAGCAGGTCAGGCAGCACCCTTGAAGATAATGGATAGGTAACCTTTTGGGTCAAGACCCTTCTTTAGACACAATTTCTTTTTTTTCCTGTAAACCGGCATCTGCAGTACCTTGTTTCGCCTCCCAAATACCGAAGTATTGCTTGGATTAGTTTACAGTTTAGTTTAGTGATACAGCATGGAAACAGGCCCTTCGGCCCACTGAGTCCACACCATCCATTGATTACCCATTCACACTAGTTCTATACTATCCCACGTTCTCATCCATTCCCGACACGCCAGGAGCAATTTATAGAGACCAATTTTAAGAATAAGGGGTCGGCCATTTCGGACTGAGATGAGAAAAGACTTTTTCACTCAGAGAGTTGTGGGATTCTCTGCCGCAGAAGGCAGTGGAGGCCAATTCATTAGATGTTTCCAAAAGAGAGAGTTAGATAGAGCTCTGAGGGCTAAAGGAATCAAGGGATGCGGGGAGAAAGCAGGAGCAGGGTACTGATTTTGGATGATCAGTCATGATCCTATTGAATAGCGGTGCTGGCTCAAAGGGCCGAATGGGCCGAATATTTTCTTTGCTTCTATGTTTCTTATTAACCTGGAAACCCACACGTCTTTGGGGATGTGGAAGCAAACCGGACATTGTGCCCCCCCCCCCCCCCCCAATCAGTGGGATGAATGTCTAAGAACTATCAACTGATCCTTGAAGCCCATAATGAATTGATATTGTGTGAGATTAAAGTGTGGGTGCAGACAGACATGAAAGAAGCACAATACAAACACACTCACATCTCGGGAGCTGGAGAAAGATCAAGGCGAATGGTAGCGGCTGGATTGAATAATACAACACATAATAAAATATCTACTGATTTTGTTTCAAGGCATTCGAGGTACATAGTCCACTGGAAATATGTTTTCAATAAAAAGCAATACACAAAGCAACATGAAGATTGGACGATTAAAAGATTAAAAGAAGAAAAGTTATCTGATGGTTCTCCTGTATCTGTACGCTGTGGATGGCTCAATTGTAATCAATAAACTAAACTAAAGTGATAGTCACAGAACTCAATCAATATTGTAAATAAAAGGTAAAAGGTGTCGACATGTCGGGGAAATCTGAAATAAAAATAAAAAGTAAAAAATAAGGTCAACAATTGCAGAAAAATGGGGAAGGCATGCCAGCATTTTATATTGCAGATATAAAGTACGAGTTTAGTTTAGTTTAGATTAGAGATACAGCGTGGAAACAGGCCCTTCGGCCTACCGGGTCCGCGCAGACCAGCGAGGACCCCATGCACCAACACTACCCTACACACACTTGGGACAAGTTGCAATTTTTACTGAAGCCAATTAACCTACAAACCTGTACGTCTTTGGAGTGCCGAAGAACCCGGAGAAAACACACGCAGTTCACGGGGAGAACGTACAAACTCCGTACAGACAGGATTGAACCCGGGTCTCTACGCACTGCGCCACCGCGCCGCTCCCGAGTTGTTTAACTATGCGCGAATCGAGCAATATTAGCCCATAGTATATCTGGTTCAACCAGATTGATGCCGCCAACACATTTGACACAAAAATTAATTGCTGCGAGAGGGATGATTTATCATTTGGACAGCAGGAAAAACAGTTACTATATTAAGTATGTATTCCTCATACACCAGGAGCGGAAATAACGCAACCTTCATTTTGAGCAGAACAGAGGGGTTCAGAATATAGAAATTGTAAACTTAAACTGTGGCGGTCCTGTCCCTTGTGATTGCCGGCAAATGTAACGAAAGTTTCATTATTTTTAACCTACATAAATATTGGCAGCAAATTTGTCTTTATAACTACCAAAGTGGCAGTCTGTACATATTCTTTCCTCCTGCTACTAAATTTAAATCTGCAAGAAAATATTCAATATTACCCAGCACATTTGCAACAAATTGCTTGATTTCATGAAGGATGGGAGTGCGTCCCTGAATCATTAAGTTAATATATTTTTTAATTTGTGGCCGATTCCCAAAATGTAGATTTTTGGTCAGTTTAGTTTCAGTTTAACATAGAAACATAGAAACATAGAAAATATGTGCAGGAGTAGGCCCGTTGAGCCTGCACAGACATTTAACATGATCATGGCTGATCATCCAACTCAGTATCCTGTACCTGCCTTCTCTCCATACCCCCTGATCCCTTTAGCCACAAGGGTCACATCTAACTCCCTGTTAAATATAGCCAATGAACTGGCCTCAACTACCTTCTGTGGCAGAGAATTCCACAGATTCACCACTCTCTGTGTGAAAAGTGTTTTTCTCATCTCGGTTCTAAAAGACTTCCCCCTTATCCTTAAACTGTGACCCCTTGTTCTGGACTTCCCCAACATCAGGAACAATCTTCCTGCATCTAGCCTGTCCAACCCCTTAAGAATTTTGTAAGTTTCTATAAGATCCCCCCTCAATCTTCTAAATTCTAGTGAGTACAAGCCGAGTCTATCCAGTCTTTCTTCATATGAAAGTCCTACATCCGAGGAATCAGTCTGGTGAACCTTCTCTGTACCCCCTCTATGGAAAGAATGTCTTTCCTCAGATTAGGAGACCAAAACTGTATGCAATACTCCAGGTGTGGTCTCACCAAGACCCTGTACAACTGCAGTAGAACCTCTTAGTTTCGAGATACAGCGCGGAAACAGGCCCTTCGGCCCACCGAGTCCGCACCGACCAGCGATCCCCGTACACTGACACTATCCTACACACACACACTAGGGACAATTTTACATTTAGACCAAGCCAATTGACCTCAAACCTGCACGTCTTTGGAGCGTGGGAGGAAACCAGAGCACCCGGAGAAAACCCACGCTGCTCAGGGGAGAGAAGGTACAAACTCCGTACAGGCGGCACCCGTAGTCTGGATCAAACCCGGGTCTCTGGCGCTGTGATGCGTCAACTCTACGCTGCGTCACCGTGCTCCCCCTAATTAATATTTTTTAGTTTGTGGGTGATTCCCAACATTTAAAATTTTTGCCAGTTATGGATTTTTTTTAAAAGGCAATGTCCCCATAATGGCTTTAAAAGGATGTTTTCCATCCCTTGAAAAATGTGGACCTTTTTAATATAGTTTTCCTTTATTGGAAATAATTTCCACAGTTCAGCACAATCCACCTGTTTCTAATTAATTAGAGGATATTTTAGGAAGCTATTTCTAGACATGATAATAATGTTCACATTATAGTTCACTCGCGACGACCAAGAATTAAGTGACATTTATGTTCTGATAAATCTCACTTCCACTGATAGACTGGCTTCATCCGTAGATTATGACCGCTGAAATAATCCTTTCAGATTCCGAAGCCAATCTGTGACTCGTCTTGGTTTTAAGCATTTGGAGGGAGTTTAGGAGAAGCACCCGTGGGTTTTCTGATTATATGCTGCGCGGGCAGAACATTTAATTATTCAAACCTGCACAAGAATGGCGAAAATCCGAGGCTTTGTGAATCACCGTCTGTGCTGAAAATAACTCCTCACTAATACCTTGTCTGTGACATTAGGTCACATTTACCATGAAACCATCAATAAACACAGACTGATTGTATCACCACTGGGAAATCCAATGTAAGGCCAGCACTCCCTAGGTCCTCAAGTTTTGGCTCCACTTTAGCCCCACGCTCCTGATATTTTGGACCAGTACAGAGGGGGGAGGGTCGGGAGGGAAGGGGGGGGTGGTTGTCTCCCTGTATGGCCCAAGATGGCATTGCGGGTAATACACAGCGAGTCGGCTGCCCTGCCCTCTTCCGGGGGTTCCGGGGTTACGTCCGTGGCCCGCGCGTCCCTATAGAGATGGGAACACGCGGTGCTCCACGGGGACTGGGGAGGCTTTCCCTGGTCACCAGGAGGTCGAATATATTATTGATAAAGAAATATTTTAATTTAGAACCTTTTGTAAATGCCAATATAGGCATTCTCTGATCGTGTTACAGTTTTGTATTTTTGGTTTAATAAACGCATTTGTAAAAAAAAAAAAAAGACCTGCCTTCAGGAGGGCTCAAAGCTCCCTAGTAATGGTCGACGCGCTCGCGGGGAGTTGCCTGGCTTTTACCGTGACCTCATGAAGGCCAGGAATTTGGTCCTTCAGCCAGGCGCTGCTCCTCAGGGGGAGGGGGGTGTTTGGCTGTGCGGTGGGTGGTTGAGGAGAGGCGTGTGCGTGGGAGCGATTCCGATGGAGCGTACCCCCCCCCCCGCTCCATGGAATTGTTCATAGGACCCATGGCCCGGCTCCCTCCCCGAGAGCCGGCCCCACGCAACATGAGCCGCCTTTCCGAGATGCCCAGCGTGCCGTTCCGTGATGCGGAGAGGAGCGTGTTGTACAGGCTGCTCTTGCACACTCTCCACTTCCTCGCCCTCGTTTCCGTCCAGACACGCCCTGGCGGTCCGTGTTACCACCTGACGAGGGCAGCGGTCCTCAGTGGAGGTCTCGCTATAAGGGGTCCTCCCCTTTACATCGGGGACCTGGGGTGGGAGGTGTTGCACAAAGCCGTGGCCTGTAACAGGTACTGAGCCGGTTCACGGCTCGTCCGCCGCCTGTCACTTTGCGGCGAGGAGGAGACCGTGTTTCCATGGCACATGGAGTGTGAGAGGTTGCAGCCCTTGTTCGAGTATCTGAAGGGGCTGTCCTCAAGTTTGGCTCCACTTTAGTCCGACGCTATGATTTTTTGGCACCGGTGCAGAGGGGGGAGGGTCGGGGGGGGGGGGGGGGGAGGGAGGGAGGGTCCTCCCTGTCGGTCTGCTCCTGGCCTGGCCAAGATGGCCATTCGCGGGTCCAGGCAGGGGCAGTCGACGGCCGCACAAGCAGTCGGCTGCCTGCCCCTCTTACTTCCGGGGTTACGTCCGTGCCCGCGCGTCCCTAGAGAGGGAACACGCGGTGTCCACGGGGACTGTGGAGGCTTTCCGTGAACGCTGGTCACCGCAGGAGGTCGAATGTATTATTGATAAAAATGTTAATATTTTAATTTGAGAACTTTCTTTGTAAAATGTCAATATAGCCATTCTCTGATCGTGTTGCTACTTTGTATTTGTTTGTTCTGAATAAAACATTTTGTAAGGGGGAAAAAAAAAAGCTCTGAAGAAGGGTTTCGGTCCGAAACGTTGCCTATTTGGGCTGGATGGTTTGGAGTTTGTAAAATGTGTGCAGGATAGTTTTTTGCAGCAGTACATAGAGGTATCGACCACAGAAGGGGCAGTGCTGGACCTCCTGTTAGGAAATGAGGCAGGTCAGGTGACGGAGGTATGCGTTGGTGAGCACTTCGGGACCAGTGATCACAATACCATTAGTTTCAATATAATTATGGAGAGAGTCAGAACTGGACCTAGGGTGGAGATTTTTGATTGGTGAAAGGCTAACTTTGAGGGAATGCGTAAGGATTTAAAAGGAGTGAATTGGGAAACTCTGTTTTATGGGAAGGATGTAGAAGAGAAATGGAGGACATTTAAAGGGGAAATTGTTAAGTGTACAGAATCTTTATGTCCCTGTTAGGTGTGAAAGGAAATAGTAAAAATTGGAAAGAGCCATGGTTTTCAAGGGAAATTGGACCTTGAGTTTCGAAAAGAGAGATATCTACAAATAATTATAGGAGGCATGGAGTAAATGAGGTTGTAGAGGAGTATAAAGAATGTAAAAAGAATCTTAAGAATGAACTCAGGAAGGCTAAAAGAAGATATGAGGTTGCTTTGGCAAGAAAGGTTGTGAAAGTAAATCAAAAGGTATATATATAGCAAAAAGGATAACAAGGTGGAATAAAATTGGACCATAAAGAGGACGACAGAATGGACAGTCTATCTGCCTGCAGAGCCAAAAGAGATGGTGAGCGAGAGATATTGAACAATTTATTCTTAGATTCTCAAGGATATAGGATATTGAACTATGTGAAGTAAAGAAAAAAATAGAGTACTATGGAAACTATGAGATTCAAGAGGGGAGGAAGTACGACACTTTCTAAGAAAAAATAAAGTGATATAAAATCTCCAGGTCTGATAGGATATTCCCTAGGACAGACGATTGAGGGATGTGTAGTGTAGAAATAGCAGGAGACTATGACAGAAAAAATATTTCAAATGTCATTAGAAAAGGAATAGTGCCGGAGGATTGGTGTACTGCGCATGGTTGTTCCATGTTTAAAAAGGGTTCACAATAATATAAACCTAGCCATTATAGACCTGTTTAGTTTGACGTCAGTGGTGGGTAAATTAATGGAAAGGACTTACTTAGAGAGTAATATATATATATAGTGCATCTGCGGAAAACAGGGTCTGATAGGAACTGCCAAACATTTTGGATTTGTGCCTGGAAGGTCATGTTTGGACAAACCTTTAGTCAGAATTTTTTGAAGCGGTTACTAGGGTAATTTGTGAGGTAAAGCAGTGGATGTTGTCTTTATGAGTTCAGTAAGGCTTTGACAAGGTTCCCCATGGAAGGTTTGGTTAAGAGATTCAATCTTTGGGGTGTTAATGGTGGGTTGAGTAGCAAGATGGATCAACCGAGCTGATATGGGAGATGAGTCAGAGAGTAATGGGGATGGGGCTGGTGTCAGGTTGGAAAGCCGGTGACCAGTGGGGTGCTCAGGGATCTGTGTGGGTGTCACTGTTGTATTGTCATGTACATAATGATCTGGTATGATGTGGGTAGAAACTTGGAATAAGTAATGTCATGTATGCAGATGATACTAAGATAGGTGGTGTTGTGGATAATGAAGTAGATTTTTCAAAGTCCTTCGAGAGATTTGGGCCATATGGAAAAGTGGGCTGAAAATTGGCAATGGAGTTTTAATGTGATAAGTGTGCAAGTGCTACTCTTGGCCTAGGACAAATCAAATTAAATAGGACATACAGGAGGTTGAAAGGTAGGGAATTGTAAGAGGAATGTTGTGGGAACAGAGAGATCTCCTAGGATATACTGTGCATAGTTCCCCTGAAGGTGAATCGCAGCATGTCGAGTGTGTTGGGGTAAAAAAGCTTTGGTGTGCTGGGCCTATATAAATCAGAGCATTGAATATAGGAGGGGAAGTAATGTTATATTGTCAAGGCATTGGTGAAGACAATTCCGCGAGTATGGTGTTACAATTTTGGTCGCTTAATTATAGGAAGGAGTCAACAAAAATAGTGTGAGAGTACAGATGGAGATTTACTTGAATGTTGTCTGGGATCCAGCAATATGTTACAGAGAAAGGTTGAACATGTTTAGGCTCTTTATTCTTTGGAGCGCAGAAGGTTAAGGGGGGACTTGATTGATGTCTTTAAATTGAAAAGGGATAGACAGAGCTGACGGGATTATGCTTTTCCCATTATGGGTAGGAAATTCAAACAATGAGGGCATGACATGCGAATTAAGGGACAGAGTTTAGGGGTAACCGTGAGTGGGTAACCTCTTTACTCAGAGGGTGGTGGCTGTGTGGACATGAGCTTCAGCAGAATGGTGGAGGCAGTGAATTGATATTAACATTAAAAGTAAAGTGGATAGGTATATGGACGGTGAAGGGAATGGAGGGGTATGTTCTGAGTGCTGGTAGATGGACTAGGGGTAAAACAAATGGTGTCGGCACGGGGATGAAGGGCCGAGAGGGCCTGTTTCCGTGCTCCTGTAATTGTTATTATATGGTTATATGGTTATTTCCTTCGCTATATAGACGCTGCCCTCACCCGCCTGAGTTTCCATCATGCATTTTTGTCTACTTTGGATGTTGATCATCTCCCCTCCTAACCACCTAGTCCCCTGCCTTTCTCCCCAATAACCTATGACACCCCACACTAATCAAGAATCGATCTCCTATTTCTGCCTATAAATATATCCACTGGATTGGGCTCACAACCAGCCTTTCTTGGGCAAAGAATTCCACGATTCACGCTCCCTCGTGTAAAATATACTTTCTCCTAATCTCCTTACCTAAAGGAACGTCATTTAAATTCTGAGGCTGTGACCTCTGGGTCCTTGGACTCTCCCACTAGTGGAAAACTCCCACAAACAGTGGATTGGTGGTGTAGGAGGGCCGTAGGCGCTGATTAGCTGATTAGCTACTCGTGATTAACGTGTGTTAGCAGCCACGCTCTCCGTCAGTCTGCCTCAGGGAGCTGAGACTACAAAAAGCAGCTCATCACCAACGGCGTGTGACTGAGGATGTGTAAATGAATAATGCGATGTAAAGCCACTTTGAGTATCTAGAAAAAGGCTTACTATACCAATCCATTATTAATTAATTATTTATCCTCTCCAATCCCACTCTTATCCAAGCTTTTCACTATTCTATATGTTCAATGAGGTATCCCGTCACCCCCACCTCTCATTCTTCTAAAACTCCAGCGCGATTTTGGAGTGTGCGCGTTAGTGATGAGTGTGCGTGGTGTATTGTTGTGTGTGTGTGTGTGTGTTGTGTGTGTGTGTGGGGTTTGCGTGTGTGTGTGTGTGTGTGTGCCGTGGCGTTGTGATGTGCGGATGCGTGTGCATTTGTGTGTGTTGCTATTTTTGTAGCCGATGTGCGTGGCGTTGTGCGTGTCTTGTGTGTGTGTCTGTGTAGTGTTTTGTGTGTGTTGCGTGTGTATATATAAAAACACCAAAACAATAATAGTGCAAAGAGAAAATCAGTCCCAAGTCTATGTAGTTCACAGCTTACTTGGAGATTGTAGTGTTTAATAACCTAATGAGTGCAGGGAAGAAGCGTTCGTGAACCTTGATGTTACATATTTCCGACTGTGGTTCAAGGCTTAGATCTGTGTGGGGTTAATTAAATTCATTATAATTGAATTTAAGGTTCTAATTGCATTAAATAAAAATAATTCTAATGTTTCTTCAGGAAAAATAAAGCTCTCTTCCCCCAATCGGTTCTTTCTTCGCCTTCCCATATTTGTGTGTGTGTTCTATTTGTGCATTCATTTTCTTTCTGTTTCTCTCAGGTCACTTTTACAAATGCGATAAACCCTCGAACTGAAATTGCAAACATCTGCCCCCCTTTCACAACAAATCAAATTGGAAAGAATATTTGTTCATGCAATAGTTTTCTCATTTATTGAAGGCCGTGTTTCCATTAAAATACCCTTTAGAAATATCAGTGTTCCTCAGGCATGCCAAGGTTAGTTCTTTTTGTCCAAGTGAGATGAATCTTCAAAGATGTTGTTGTCAAACTATGGGTTCAAAAATACACAATATTTAGCTAGAAAGTTTCAACTTTTCTCCTCAGAAAGGACAAAGGAACAGCTGATGACATGAGAATTCCGACATGCAACTGGAATAATAATTTGATTGCACTGTAATTGAGTCAAGCTTTCTATAATAGCTCCAAGTATAGAAGGACAACGTGACAAATGATGTCCCCACACTGCAACCTCCAGACTTATGGCCCCATATGTACATGTGAACGGGCTCCCATATATTTAAAATTCAGACCTACTTACCTGCTCGAGGACCAGAGGACACAGGTTTAAGGTGAAGAGGAAAAGATTTAATAGGTTTAATCTGAGGGGTAATGTTTTCACACAAAGGGTGGTGGGGTATGGAACGAGCTGCCGCAGGAGGTAGTTGAGGCTGGGACTACCCCAACGTTTAAGAAACAGTTAGACTGGTGCATGGGTAGGACTGGTTTGGAGGGATATGGGCCAAACGCAGGCAGTTGGGACTATTGTAGCTGGGATATGGTTGGCTGGTGTGGGCGAGTTGGGCCGAAGGGCCTGTTTCCACACTGTATCACTCTATGCCTCTACTTCACTCGATCCACTGGACAGTAGAGTTAGCTGGAACAGCACCTCGTATTTTGCTTGGGCAGCATACCCAGTGGTATGAATTTTGGATTTCTCTAACTTCAAGTAACCCTTGCACCCTCTCTCTCTCCGTTCCTCCCACAATCAATGTGTTGTACTGGTTCCAAAGTCGTCTTGCAGAGTCTCATTGTCAGTAACTCATTTTCACCTCGCCCACAGCTAACAATGGCCTATATCTTCTTTACTTCTTTTGCATATCTCTCATTCATTTGTTCTATATCTCTCTGTATCACCGTCTGTATCTCTCATTCCCCTCTCCCCTGAGTCTCAGTCTGAAGGAGGGTCTCGACCCGAAACTTTACCTATTCCTTCTCTCCAGAGATGCCGTCTGACCCGCTGTGTTACTCCAGCACTTTGTGCCGATCTTTAGTTTCCTTCCCTCATTGGGAGAATGAAAATGCTTGATGGCACACTGCTTGAGTCTCCAGCGTGAATCTATGACCTCTAAAATGACGTATTAGATAGCATTGTTTGTGATTCTTTATAAATACTGCACTGTACTGTATCATCCAGGGCAGGACGGTGGCACAGGAGTAGAGTCACTGCCTTACAACGCCAGGGACCCATATTCCATCCTGACATTGGGGGTGCCGTCTGTACAGATATTGTACGTTCTCCCCATGACCGCGTGGGTTTTCTCCGGGTGCTACGGTTTTCTCCCACACTCCAAGGGTGCTACGGTTTCCTCCCACACTCCAAAGACGTGCAGGTATGTACAGTGGGTTAATTGGCTTGGTACAATTGTAAACTGCCCCTTGTGTGTGTGTGTGTGCAGGATAGCATTAGTGTACGGGGTGATCGCGGGTCGGCACAGACTCGGCGGGCCGAAGGGCCTGTTTCCGCGCCGCATCTCGAAAGTCCAAAAGTAAAATCAAGAAAACTGAACGACGTGCGGAGGAGGCTTTGTCCTAACTTTGTTCCTGGTGTCCAAAGTTTTATCCGGGATGATAGAAGTTGTGACTCAAGATGTGCATATCTGACGAAATGGAAGAAGCTAATCATCTGGGAACGGGCTGGATCGGTTTTTCTCTTAAAATACCCTGCTGAGCACAAAAAATATGTGCGCACCAGCAAGATGAATCACTTTTCCCTGTTCCCTCGAAAACTAGTAAATTATTAACATGGCGTCACTCAGAGATGGTTGACGAGCTGGAGTGCGGTCGGTCATTGTGTCAGTTCAGTTGAAATGCAACATCGCACAAACCTGTCACGCAGCTTAACTTGATCCGGGGTCAAGGTTAAGTCTCACAGTCATTTACTAATTTTAAATGCACTATCGCATCCTGCAATTGTGGTTAAACTCTAAGCAGTGCGTGTGCTTAATTATTTCTATTCCTTTCAGCATTTCGCAAGGTCGTCTTACATTGGGCCGGCACGGAGGCGCAGCGGTAGATCTGCCGCCTTGCGGAGGCCGAGACCCAGGTTCCATCCTGACCACACGGGCGCTGTCAGTACGGAGTTTGCACGTTCTCCTCCTGACCTGCGTGGGTTTTCTCCGGGTGCTCCGGTTTCCTCCCACAATACAAAGACGTACAGGTTTGTAGATTAAACTGTCCCTGGTGTGTGTAGGATTGAACTGGTGTACGGGTGATCGCTGGTTGATACAGGGGGCCAAAGGTCCTGTTTCCACACTGTATCTCTAAACTAATTTGCTGCCTTTCCAGTCTGAAACCCAACCCTTCTCCCCCACAACCCCCCCTCTCTTTACCCCCACACACTCCCCTCCCCCCCCCCCCCTACACTTCCCTCCCCTCTGTCCAACCTGATATCCCACCTGGTTCTCCCCTCCACAGCGGCACAGCAGTAGAGCTGTTGCCTTACATCGCCGGGGACCCAGGTTCGATCCTGACCTCAGGCGCTGTCAGTGTGGAGTTCGCACAATCTCCCTGTGACCACTTGGGTTTCCTTTGGATGTCCCGGTTTCCTCCAACATCCCAAAGCTTTGCCTGTTTACAGGTCAATTGGCCTCTGTAAACTTCCCATAGTGTTTAAGGAGGGAATGAGAAAGTGGGAAAATGTTGAACGGGTGATGGATGGTCTGCATGGACTCGGTGGGCCGAAGGGCATGTTTCGATACAAGCTACGAACGTAGAACGTTGCTGTGGTGTACAACGCAGCCAGTCACCTCTGATATCCTCACAAGCCCGACATCTTTGTCTCACCACCCCTCTCCTAACCACCCACTACCTCCGATAGTCTCATAGAACCTAGAACGTAGCACAATACAGCAAGGGAACAGGCCCTTCAGCCCACCATGCCTACACCGATCATGGTGCCAAGCTAAATTTATCTCTTCTGCATTTCCCGTGACGAGGACATACAATATTCACATGTATTCAACCATGAGAGGAATAGATCGGGTAGATGCACAGAGTCTCTTGCCCAGAGTAAGTGAATCGAGGACCAGAGGGCATAAGTTTAAGATGAAGGGGAAAAGATTTAATAGGAATCTGAGGGGTAATTCTGACGGTGATGGATGTATGGAACGAGCTGCCAGAGAAGATAGTTGAGGCTGGGACTATCCCAACGTTTGAGAACCAGTTAGACAGGTACATGTTGACTTGTTGGCCGGTGTGGGCAGGTTGGGCCGCAGGGCCCGTTTCCTCGCTGTATCACTCCGTGACGCAGAAGTTGTGGAGACCAAGTTAGTGGATATCTGTTAAGGCAGAGATAGATAGATTCTTGATTAGTACGGGTGTCAGATGTTGTGGGGAGAAGGCAGGAGAATGGGCCTAGGAGGGAGAGATAGATCAGCCATGATTGAATGGCGGGGTAGACTTGATTGGCTCAATGGCCTTATTCTGTTCCTATCCCTTATGACCCAATGACTCCTCACCTCTATCCACATCCCTCTATTCTCTTACCGTTACAAACGTTAACATATTCTGTTGTGCTGCTGCAAGTAAGAATGTCGTCGTTCTACCTGGGACGCAAGGCAATAAAACACTCTTGACTCTTGACTGGACAATTCCAACGTAATCTAACAGCTTTACCTTGCAAATAAACGTGGCATATCTGCAGTAGCTGTGATATGACCGTACAAGGACACTTGCAATTATTCCTCGGCATCTAAATTAGATTGCAATCTCTGGCAACAGATTTCAGAAAAGAGGCCAGTGTGTGATAAGTACCAGGGGAGGAGATGTAGACAATAAAATTAATAGGGCGAGTGTATTAATTTGAAGACGCTCTGACAGTAGACACTAATAGATGGTGCCAGAGGATTTTAGCTGGTACTGCAATGTAGACGGACAAGGTATATGCAGATAAGACTGGTTAACAAGGGCATATGATATGCTCATTTTAATCAGATGGGACATCTATCTATCTGTCTGTCTGTCTGTCTGTCTGTCTGTCTGTCTGTCTGTCTGTCTGTCCGTCCGTCCGTCCGTCCGTCCGTATCTATCTATCCATATCCATCTATCTATCTATCTATCTATCTATCTATCTATCTATCTATCTATCTATCTGTCTATCTGTCTGTCTGTCTGTCTGTCTGTCTGTCTGTCTGTCTGTCTGTCTATCTATCTGTCTGTCTATCTATCTATCTATCAATCTATCTATCTATCTATTTATTTATAAAACTAATCTTGGATGTGGATGTATTTATTTGTGTATTTATTTGTCTGTCTACGTTTCACATCTCCTCAAAAACACGACGCACTAACAGTGAAAGTTTTACATATTCCGATAGAGATTTACGCCATGATGTCAAAAATCGCCTCATCTGAAAATTTTAAGCTTTATTTCCCGAGTTATTTATGAAAATGTTCACAAATGTGCAGAAACTTGGAAAAAAATAACTGCGTTTCCCTGTGCTTTCCCCTGCTCGCAACATTATTGTTATGCATGTACACCGAGTTCTGCTCGCAAGTGCAAATGCATTTTGTTTCCAAGTTTAAAAATGACGGAGGCTGATTAAGGCGAAATGAGCAGCCCCTGCGCAGTTGACGGCTATGGGTGAGTGCTGGAATAAGGGGAAGGCTTGCGTTGGTGGACCTTGACTCCCGTGTAACAGGGACCCAACAGGTCCCAGTTGGTCTACTTGAGTATAAAAGTTAGGAAGTCATGTTACAACTTTATAGAACTTTGGTTAGACCGCATTTGAAATATTGTGTCTATTACTGGTCGTCCATTACAGGAAGGATATGGAGGGTTTGGAGGGGGTGCAGAGGACGTTTAGTGAAGTTGAGTTAAGTTTAGTTTATTGTCACATGTACCAAGGTACAGTGAAAAGCTTTTTATTGCGTGCTAACCGGTCAGCGGAAACTGTGTTAAATTTGCTGTTCCACTGGGTGTTGCAAGCCGGGTTCTGATGGAACTTTATTTAACTTTAATCTTTTGTACAGACCAGTGGCTTGCAGGCATCAAGTAAAAATGGGAAGATGATTACAATCGAGGCATCCACAATGCACAGGGACATGATAAAGAGATAAATGTGAATCACGCTTAGTGCAAGATAAAGTCCAGTAAAGTCTGATCAAAGATAGTCCGAGGGTTTCCAATGAGGTAGACAGTAACACACCTGAAGTAGATAGCAGTTGACTGGAATGATGTCTGGATTAGTGTGTATCAGCGACAAGAAGAGATTGGACAAACTTGGATTGGTTTCTCTGGAATGCCAGAGGTTGAAGAAAAACCTGGTGCAATATACACAATTACCAGCGGCACAGACAGAATAGACATTCAGAGGGCCGGCGGTAGCGTTGCTGCCTTACAGCGCTCGCAGCGCCGGAGACCCGGGTCCGACCCTGACTACGGGTGCTGCTTGTACGGAGTGTGTACGTGCTGCCCGTGACCACGTGGATTTTCTCCGAGATCTCCGGTTTCCTCCCACATTCCAAAGACGTGCGGGTTTGTGGGTTAATTGGCTTGGTGTGAGTGTAAATTGTCCCCGGTGTGTGTGGGGGATTGTTAATGTGTAGGGATTGCTGGTCCGCATGGGCTTGGTGGGCCGAAGGGCCTGTTTCCCTGAGGACCATGAGGATAGTTAATCTTGCCGTCATGCTTGCCACAGACTTTGTGAGCTAAACGGAATGCTCCTGTGTTGCACGGTTCTATTTTCCACTTTGCAGTCTTCATAACCTCCTGGTAATTTACTTTAGAGATACATTATGGAAACAGGCCCACCGGCCCACCGAGTCCGCACCCGCCATTGGTCACCCCTTTGCATTAGTTCTATGCTATCCCACTAGCTCATCCACTTTGGGGGCAGTTCTGCAAAGGTCAATCAACCTACAAACCTGCACGCCTTTGGGCCGTGGGAGGAAACCGGAGCACCCGGAGGAAACCCATGCGAGAACGTGCAAGCTCCACACAGACAGCATCCGAGGGCAGGTTCGAGCTTGGGTGTCTGGTCCGGTGAGGCCGCAGCTCTACCAGCTGCACCGTTGTGCTACACTTATTCAATATAATTTAATAAACGTTTTTTGCCACAATGCCAAGGAAATTGCACTCTAACAAATTAAGGACTTGTGTTGATGATCAGTTCAAGGTGGAAACTGGGTGTCAGGGAAATGATATTCCCAACTCTAATATTTCCTCTTTTAAGATCTGTTCAGTCAAACATCAATTTCACACAGCTTCAAATTACCACCTTTGATGCTTTTATTCCTGATAGCAATATATACATCCATTAAGGATGCACTTGCCTAGATAATACGCCAGTAAGTGATTTTTATGAGAATATTGAAACGTATTAAATGCCAATTGATTTGAGTAGTCCAGATTTATTTTTCAGAACTAAACTCTCAGAAACAGATTAGTTTCCACAAAAATCAATGAAGTGGCAAAGTAAGAGACAGGAGTAAAGGTTAGCTGTTACCTTATTACAGTGACGTACTGGAGAATCACAAAATGCTGGAGTCAATCAGCAGCTCCAGCAGCATGATCCTTTCCACCAGAGATGCTGCCTGACCCGCTGAGTTAAGGCCTGTCCCACTTTCACGAGTTCCCCGAGTACTCGGGGCTTTTTTTTTAACTCGTGGACATTTTTCAACATGTTGAAAAAACGTTCCGAGTTCCTACGGCTGGCATTACGAGCCGCTAAGAAACATCGACGGACTCCTACCGGCTCCTAGGAGCTTGCTACCAACATTACCCGACATTCCCCAAGTTCGAATCAAGTGGAAAACTCGGGAGGGTTCGTGAGTAACTCGGGAAAGTGGGACAGGGCCTTTACTCCAGCAGGTTGTGTCTATCTGCAGTTCCTTCTTACGTGTGTGTGTGTCTGTGTGTGTGAGTGTGAGTGAGTGAGTGTGTGTGTGTGTGTGTGTGTGTGTGTGTGTGTGTGTGTGTGTGAGTGTGTGTGTGTGTGTGTGTGTGTGTGTGTGTGTGTGTGTGTGTGTGTGTGTGTGTGTGTGTGTGTGTGGGAGTGTGTGTGTGTGTGTGTGTGTGTGTGTGTGTGTGTGTGTGTGTGTGAGTGAGTGTGTGAGTGTGTGTGTGTGTGTGTGTGTGTGTGTGTGTGTGTGTGTGTGTGTGAGTGAGTGTGTGTGTGTGTGTGTGTGAGAGTGAGTGAGTGTGTGTG
Organism: Okamejei kenojei; assembly: GCA_035221665.1. Taxonomy (NCBI): domain Eukaryota; kingdom Metazoa; phylum Chordata; class Chondrichthyes; order Rajiformes; family Rajidae; genus Okamejei; species Okamejei kenojei. The sequence goes on from CM069150.1 coordinate 42,993,493, forward strand.
TGTGTGTGTGTGTGTGTGAGTGAGTGTGTGTGTGTGTGTGTGTGAGTGTGTGTGTGAGTGTGTGTGTGTGTGTGTGTGTGTGTGTGTGTGAGTGTGTGTGTGAGTGTGTGTGTGTCTGTGTGTGTGTGTGTGTGTGTGAGTGAGTGTGTGAGTGAGTGAGTGAGTGAGTGAGTGTGTTCGTGTGTGTGTGTGTGTGTGTGTGTGTGTGTGTGTGTGTGTGTGTGTGTGTGTGTGTGTGTGTGTGTGTGTGTGTGTGTGTGTGTGTGTGTGTGTGTGTGTGTGTGAGTGTGTCAGAAAACGTTTATTATTTCTGGATAATATTCTGTATTGTCGTCGCTAAGTCCAGGCTCCAAATGTTTCCCATTGTGAAGTTGCCAACGTCACACCTTTCAATACCTCTATCAATATCCCACATTAAACCTATCCTCGTGATCTGTTACTCCATCCTGAAGGATGTCCAAACATGGTTTAGTTTTAAAGAATCAGCATGGAAACCATTGGACAGTCAAGCCAAGACTCAGGCACAAACCAACCTCTCTTCCATTGACCCCATCTGCACTCCGGACGCTGCCTCGGCAAGGCCAGCAGCACAATCAAGGACCAGTCTCACCCCCGGTCACTCCCTCTCCTCCCCTCTCCCATCAGCCAAGAGGTGCAGAAGTGTGAAAATGCACACCTCCAGATTCAGGGACAGTTTCCTCCTGGTTGTTATCAGGCAACTGAACCATCCTATCACCAAGGAAAGAGCGGTCCTGACCTACCATCCACCTCATCGGAGACCTTCGAGCTATCCTTAATCGGACGTTACCTTGCACTAAGCATTACATCCCATTATCCTGTATCAGTACACTGTGAACTGTGATCATGTAGAGTCTTTCCGCTGACTGGATACCACGCAACAAAAAAGCTTTTCGATCTACATCGGCGCATGTGACAATAAACTAAACTAACTTAAACTAAAAAAGCAAGTCCTTCAGCCCACCAAGACTACACTGACCGACATATTTTTCTTAAGACTTTGCACAGCTTAAAAGCCCTGTTCCACGGTACGAGTTCATTCCAAGAGCTCTCCCGAGTTTAAAAAAAATCAAACTCGTGGTAAGCACGGAGAATGAACATAGCGGGTACGTCGGAGCTCGGGGACGTCTCTTAGCGCTAACGGCAGGTACTCGGGAAGACTCGCTAACGGCAGGTAAGCACGGGAAGACTCGTGAAGATTTTTCAACATGATGAAGAATGTCCACGAGAGCCCCGAGTACCGATGAGCGGCCATTGCCGTAAATCTCCGAGTTCGAATCAGGGCAAACTCGGGAGAGCTCTTGGAATGAACTCGTTCCGTGGGACAGGGCTATTAAAATACTTTCAGGCATTGCAGAAAAGAACGTACAGTGGCTTGCAAAAGTATTCATACCCCTTGAACTTTTCCACATTTTGTCACGTTACAACCACAAATGTAAATGTATTTTATTGGGATTTTATGTGATAGACCAACACAAAGTGGCACATATTTGTGAAGTGGAAGGAAAATGATACATGGTTTTCAAATTTTTTTACAAATCAAAAACTGAAAAGTGCGGCGTGCAAAAGTATTCAGCCCCCTTTACTCTGATACCCCTAAATAATTACCAATTGCCTTCAGAAGTCACCTAATTAGTAAATAGAGTCCACTTGTGTGTAATCTAATCTCAGTATAAATACAGCTGTTCTGTGAAGGCCTCAGAGGTTTGTTAGAGAACATTACTGAACAAACAATGTTCCTTGGGCATCATGAAGCCCAAGGAACACACCAGACAGGTCAGGGATGAAGTTGTGGAGAGGTTTAAAGCAGGGTTAGGTTATAAAAAAAATATCCCAAGCTTTGAACATCTCACGGAGCACTGTTCAATCCATCATCCGAAAATGGAAAGAGTATGGCACAACTGCAAACCTACCATCCACCTAAATTGACAGGTCGGGCAAGGAGAGCATTGATCAGAGAAGCAGCCAAGAGGCCCATGGTAACTCTGGAGGAGCTGCAGAGAGCCACAGCTCAGGTGGGAGGATCTGTCCACAGGACAACTGTTAGTCATGCACTCCACAAATCGGGCCTTTATGGAAGAGTGGCAAGAAGAAAGCCATTGTTGAAACAAAGCCATAAGATGTCCCGTTTGCAGTTTGCCACAAGCCATGTGGGGGACACAGCAAACATGTGGAGGAAGGTGCTCTGGTCTGATGAGACCAAAATTGAAGTTTTTGACCTAAATGCAAAATGCTATGTGTGGTGGAAAACTAACCCTACACATCACCCTGAACACACCATCCCCACTGTGAAACATGGTGGTGGTAGCATCATGCTGTGGGGATGCTTTTCTTCAGCAGGGACAGGGAAGCTGGTCAGAGTTGATGGGAAGATGGATGGAGCCAAATACAGGGCAAATTTGGAAGAAAACTTGTTAGAGACTGGGGCGGAGGTTCACCTTCCAGCAGGACAACGACACTAAACATACAGCCAGAACTACAATGGAATGGTTTAGATCAAAGCATATTCATGTGTTAGAATGGCCCAGTCAAAGTCCAGACCTAAATCCAATTGAGAATCTCTGGCAAGACTTGAAAATTGAGCTTGAGTTATTTTGCAAAGAAGAATGGGCAAAAATTTCAGACTCTAGATGTGCAAAGCTGGTAGAGACATACCCCAAAAAATTTACAGCTGTAATTGCAGCAAAAGGTGGTTCTACAAAGTATTGACTCAGGGGGGCTGAATACTTTTGCACGCCACACTTTTCAGTTTTTTATTTGTAATAAAATTTGGAAACCATGTATCATTTTCCTTCCACTTCATAATTATGTACCACTTTGTGTTGGTCTATCACATACAATCCCAATAAAATACATTTACGTTTGTGGTTGTAACGTGACAAAATGTGGAAAAGTTCAAGGGTGTGAATACTTTTGCAAGCCACTGTAATAACTGGGCCTATTTGTTGACTACATTTAAAGTTTGTAGATTGAACCATTTCCTAAACAAACCTTTTCTGTTCCTCACTAAATTGGATTGCCATAGGCTCTCGAGAAGAAAGCATTGACCTTTCGTATCATTGAGGAATGTATTAGAAAAGCATTAAAACATCCAGGGAGAAATACAATGAAAAGTACGTTTTGAATGGAAATATTAGAGAGATGCTTGGCAGAATTCAGTGGGGGTAAATACTGAGCTCTCATGTAAGTGTGGCTTTCCTTCCCATTCTAGTCCACTACTCTGATAGTTTCAATGTGCGACAATCTACGATTAAGACACAAAGTGCTGGAGTAGCTCAACGGGTCAGGCAGCATCTGTGGAAGGAATGTATACGTGGTGTTTCGGGACAGGACCCTTCTTCAGACTGACTGCCCCTTCCACCTATATCACCTCCTTTAGATTTACATTTCACTCCTTTCCCCTCCTTATAGGGGCACAGAGTCACACAGCACTGCAACAATGAGACTTTTGGCCCAACTCGCCCAAGTTGACCATGAAGCCCCGTCTACACAAGTCCTGCATTTGGCTCATCTCCCTCTGAACCTGGCCTAAACCTCTAATTCATAATTAGTATGGGTGTCAGGGGTTATGGGAAGGGCAGGAGAATGGGGTTAGGATGGAGAGATAGATCGGCCATGATTGAATGGCGGAGTAGACTTGATGGGCCGAAGGGCCTCATTGTACTCCTATCATTTATGACCTTATGACCTTTCCTATCCATGTACCTGCCCAAATGTCTTTTACATGTTATTATATTACCTGTCCCAGGTACCTTCTCTGGCAGCTCATTTCACTACCTTCAGTGTGGAAAAAGTTGCCCCTCAGGCTCCTATCTTTCCCATCTCACCCTAAACCTAGTTCTGGTCCTCGATTTCCCATAGTCTAGATAAACGACACCCTTCGAAGAAGGGTCCCGACGCAAAACATCACCGATCCATTCCTTCCACCGATGCTGCCTGACTTGCTGAGTTACTCCAGCCCTTTGTGCTTTCCACAAGACTCCAGCACCTGCAGTTCCCAACAAAATTGCCCTACGATTTGAAATAGCTTAAATTAATGTTTAAGAAAGAACTGCAGATGCTGGAAAAATCGAAGGTGGACAAAAATGCTGGAGAAACTCAGTGGGTGAGGCAGCATCTATGGAGCGAAGGAATAGGTGATGTTTCGGGTCGAGAACCTTCTTCAGAGACCCTTGAAGATGGGTCTCGAACCGAAACGTCACCTATTCCTTCGCTCCGTAGATGCTGCCTCACCCCGCTAATTTAAATTAAGTGTTACTTTGCTGCCTGAAATAAGTTCCCAGTGCTATTCCAATTAAGATCCTTAAATCAGATGCTTCCAAGATGGTGCCCAACCCAGATGTACTATTTGCATGCAGAAGCAGGTCTACAATCACATAGTTTAAATCTCTCCACATTCTTAATAGCCATGCCCCATATCATTTATTTATACACTGTAAATGGCTCGATTGTAATCATGTAAACGCTTTCCGCTGACTGGAAAGCACGCAACAAAAGCTTTTCACTGTACCTCGCGACAATAAGCTGAACTGAGATAATGAACTGAAACAGTAAACAAGTAACTTTGAACATGTCTTCAAGAGAGAGTTATAGACATAGCTCCCAGGGCTAACGCAATCAAGGGATATGGAGACAAAATAAGAACGGGGTACTGATTTTGGACAATCGGCCTTGATCATATTAAATGGCAATGCTGGCTCGAAGGGCCGAATGGCCTACTCCTGCACCTATTTGCTATGTTTCTGCGTTTCTAACTGGCAATGGAAAATCCACATATCTTCTCCAGTATTCTATGCAACGGCTCGGATAAATTCAGTTTATAATCCTACACTTCATCTCTAATCTCCACGTTCATTACTTCTCATTTGTCTACATTACACCCAGAAACTGGCAAATGAATTGTTTAAAAACAAATTCATTTAAAATACATTTTTAATTTCCCCTCATGCATATCAAACAATCTCGCTCCAGACTTAATTGCTTTCTCCCCAAAGTACACAGTGATGACAGTAAATAAACAATTAACTCGCCTCGTGCCAGCTTCTGGCATTCATATTCTATCAGTGTGGCACAGCGGTAGAGATGCTGCCTTACAGCGCCAGAGGCCTGGGTTCGATCCTGACTACGGGTGCTGTCTGTGACCACGTTGCCCCTGGGACCAAGTTGGTTTTCCCCGGGTGCTCTGGTTTCCTCCCGCACTCCAAAGACGCACAGGTTTGTGGGTTAATTGGCTTCGGTAAAAATTGTAAACTGTCCCTATTGTGTAGGATAGTGCTAGTGTGCGGGGTGATCAGCTGGTCAGCATGGGCCCGATGGGCCGAAGGGCCTGTGTCCATGCTGTATCTCTAAAGCCTGAAATCTTAATGTCAAAAGCAATCAACCCTCACACAGATACACTGCCAGTGATATTGTATGATAGGCATAATAATTCAGATTTGTCAGATGCACTTACATTTTCATCCCATTCATTAATCCAATGTCGTATTGTTAATAATGTTACAAACAGGGTTTGCAATAAACTATATGTTTCAGATGAGTCGAGCTTTCTTAAATTCAAATGGAACAATGTGATCGACAACCTGGTTTAGTTATCGCTGGAGTACGTTACCCATCATAGATCAACAGTGTGCTTCAGAGGACATAGGTTTAAGGTGAGTGAGGGAAGATTTATTAGGAACCTGAGGGGCAACCTTTTTACACAAATGGCAGTGTCATTTGTGGAAAGGTTCTTCCGGACCAACACCTTTGACCACACGTCCATCGGGCAGTGGTCAGCACGGAACGTCCTGCAGGCACTGCAGCGAAGGGACTCGATGGATCCAGTGGCGTGGTTCCCAGAGCAGACTGCCCAGCTTGGCTGGCAAAATGCCTCATCGCCAGAACTCACCAACAAGCACCAAGTTTTAAAGAAGGAACTGCAGATGCTGGAGAATCGAGGGTACACAAAAAGCTGGAGAAACTCAGCGGGTGCAGCAGCATCTAAGGAGCGAAGGAGATAGGCGACGTTTCGGGTCGAGACCCTTCTTCAGACCCAAGACCTGGCCTGGCTGGCGGTGAACCACAGACTAGGGTCCTTCCGCTGATGGACATGGGGGGCAGGATGTGGTGGAGACGCCCCTCAAAATAAGGGAAGGGATCCCATGCCAGTGGGCCACATGAGTGGCAAGGGTGGGGGACAAATTTGTGAAATTTGAGCAAATGTATGTAGACTGTATTGAATAATTAGTGTAGCCTCTGAAAATGTCGGATGAATTTTTTGCACGGTTCATGTATTGTATATATTTATTACCTGAATAAAGTCTATTTTGACATTTAAAAAAAAAGTGGGTGTGTGGAACGACCAGCTGGAGGAGGGTTGAGGCAAATGCTGTCGCGATGTTCAAGAAACATTTGGACAGGTACATGGATAGGATAGGTTTAGAGGGATCTGGGCCAAATGTGTAGGAAGGAACTGCAGATGCTGGTTTACACCAAAGATAGACATAAAATGCTGGAGTAACTCAGCGGGACAGTCAGCAGCTCTGGAGAGAAGGAATGGGTGGACTTTTCAAAGTCATAGTCAAAGTCAAAGTGTCCTTTATTGTCATTCGGACTTTTCAGTCTGAATGAAATTGTGAACCTTGCAGTCATAACACAGAATAAAATAACAAAACACACGATGAACACAGTTTAACATCCACCACAGTGAGTCTACCAGGCACCTCCTCACTGAAGGCAAAAATCCTAAAGTCCTTGTCTCTTCCCTGCTTGTTCGAGACCCTTTTTCAGACTGGCACAAGAAGGGTCTCGAACTGAAACGTCACCCATTCCTTCTGCCCAGAGATGCTGCCTGTCCCGCTGAGGTACTCCAGCATTTTGTGCCTATCTTCGATATGGGCCCAAAGCAGGCAGACTAGTGTAGACGGAGCATGCTGGTGGTTGTGGACAGGTTGGGCTGGAGGGCCTGTGCATTCATTCAGCTATAGAGCGTGTTGGATTTGAACAGCTTTATGAAGCCCTCAAACGGCATGGTTCTGTGTTCTGACATTATCAGAGTATGTCAAATGAAATAGAGACTTGAAAACACGTTGAGGCAGTATTGATTTTTCTATAATACCAACTCTAAAATCTGTCGATTACCTCCTTAGAAATCTACAGCAATTACTGTGCATCCTCCACTATCAAGAAGGACTAAAATGGCTTCAAAATTTACAGTGGGTATTAAAGACACAGTGGGAGCTATTTCAAACCTGCCAACATTCTTCAATTCCAATTGACAGCTAGAAATTGGATTTGTGAAGGGCTTCAGCTTTGAGATGTTCCCTGAACACTGAGATCAGGTGGCACTTACATTACCTTTCCCAGACAGGTGAGTTTCTCTCCCTGATATTGGAGTCACAGTCATAGAAACATAGAAAATAGGTGCAGGAGGAGGCCATTCGGCCCTTCGAGCCAGCACTGCCATTCATTGTGATCATGGCTGATCGTAGTCATAGAGTGATACAGCGTGGAAACGGGCCCTATGACCCGAATTACCCACACTGGCCAACATGTCCCAGCTACTCTAGTCCCACCTGCCTGTGTTAGGCCCATATCCCTCCAAACCTGTCCTATCCATGTACCTGTCTAACTGTTTCTTAAACATTGGGATAGTCCCTGCCTCAACTACCTCCTCCGGCAGCTGTTCCATACACCCACCACCCTTTGTGTGAAAAATAGATCCCTCAGATTCCTATTAAATCATTTAGAGACATAGAAACATAGAAAATAGGTGCAGGAGTAGGCCATTTGGCCCTTCGAGCCTGCACCGCCATTCAATATGATCATGGCTGATCATCCAACTCAGTATCCTGTACCTGCCTTCTCTCCATACCCCATGATCCCTTTAGACACAAGGGCCACATCTAATTCCCTCTTAAATATAGCCAATCAACTGGCCTCAACTACCTTCTGTGGCAGAGAATTCCACAGATTCACCACTCTCTGTGTGAAAAATGATTTTCTCATCTCAGTCCCAAAAGACTTCCCCCTTATCCTTAAACTGTGACCCCTTGTTCTGGACTTCCCCAACATTGGGAACAATCTTCCTGCATCTAACCTGTCCAACCCCTTAAGAATTTTGTAAGTCTCTATAAGATTCCCCCCTCAATCTTCTAAATTCCAGCGAGTACAAGCCGAGTCTATCCAGTCTTTCTTCATATGAAAGTCCTGCCATCCCAGGAATCAGTCTGGTGAACCTTCTCTGTACTCCCTCTATGGCAAGAATGTCTTTCCTCAGATTAGGAGGTCAAATCTCCTAATTTCCCCATCACTTTTAAACCTATGTCCTCATTGCAGTTCACAAATTCTAGGAGCAGAATTAGGCCATTCGGCCCATCAAGTGCTACTCCCCCATTCCAATCATCTATCTCTCCCTCCTAACCTCATTCTCCTGCTTTCTCCCCATAACCTCTGACACCCGTACTAATCGAGAATATGTCAATCTCCACCTTAAAAATATCCACTGACTTGGCCTCCACCCCCGTCTGTGGCAATGAATTCCACAGATTTCCCACCCCGTTCAATGGGAATAATCACAGTTGATTGATTGAGTGGTGTCTTAAGTTGAATCTCAAGTAAAGAGGGGCAAAGTCCGGCTATAAGTGGCGTCAAAAACATCAGTGAACAGCCTGAGGAATTTTAACATCAGACCAAAGAAAAATGATAGGGGGAGCGGCACGTTGGCGCAGCGGTAGAGTTGCGGCCTCACAGCGCCAGAGACCCGGGTTCAATCCTGACTACGGGTGCTGTCTGTACGGAGTTTGTTCGTTTCCCCCCCCCGATCTGCGTGGGTTTTCTCCGGGTGCTCCGGTTTCCTCCCACACTCCAAAGACGTACAGGTTTGTAGGTTAATTGGCTTGGTAAAATGGCAAATGGTCCAGTGGTCACCAGTGATCGCCCCGTGCACTAGCAGCATCCTACGCACCAGGGACAATTTAGAATTTTACTGAAGTCAATTAACCTACAAACCTACACATTTTTGGAGTGTGGGAGGAAACTGGGGTACCCGGAGAAAACCCACGCGGTCACAGGGAGAACGTACAAATTTAGCCAGGATGGAGCCCGGGCCTCTGGCGCCGTCAGGCAGCAACTCTACCACTGCGCCACATTTTCACTTTTGTTATTTGCACATGCATATCGTAATGCCGGTAGTAGCCAAAGATGCTATAGCGGAGCAAGATAGACCACTCCTTCTAAATGCAGTGGGCTGACGTGTAGTTCGCAACGGAGCGGAACGTGGGCCTTTTTTTCATCCATTTCCATAACCCGACCCGACTCGCAGTGTAATCAACGTTGCGGGGGGAACAGTTTGTGTTAATAAATTATAATTCTCAAAATGAGAAGAAGATTTTCCCCAAATAACTTTTATTTTTACGAGGTTGTTTCCGTAACCGGCTTCCGTCTCCGCGCTAGTATCCTACGGGATCTTTGGTGCGGAGACGGAAGTCGGTTACGGAAATGGGGCCGAAAATTCCCCACGAATCTGCCCATGACCGGACTACGTCTTTTTCGTCGAGTGGTCTATCTATCTTGCTCGCTGTAGGGTCTTTGGTAGTAACTGGGAAATAATTTGGAAGAAACAATCAGGCAATCACACAGTTGATTGCTAAACCCATTTATCAGGGTAAACAAACAAAGTGTTTGCAAACACGGTGAACTGCATCCTCGGCAGAGATTCTCCACTGTCTGGGTCTAGACACATCCCTTGTTGAACAATGAGTGTAGCCCAGCCTTTACCCAAACAGCTGTACCTTCCACGTTAAATATTAATCAGCAGGGCTGCCGTGAGGAGAGAGTACACTGACATTCAGTGTAAGGTCACCATCTGCTCGCATGTCCAAAGCTTGGTGGGAAGAATGCACCACTTTTTTTCTTGCAAATGACAGGTCTGAGACAGACCCTAGAAAAGGGTCGACAATGGAAGATTGCTAAAGAAAGAAGAAATCATTAGCATGGGGGATGCGCACTATTTTTAGACTCCAGGCACTAAATCAACTTACAAACGCAGAATGAATTTTGAGAATATAATTAATTTGCTTACACTGCGCACTATTCGACAAAAACCTTTACTATTTTCTCGTTAGCTCTGTTTTAATACATGCAATGTCAAAAACATTCACGTTTTCTTTTAACCTAATCTGTGTGTATGCGGATATCCAATCTTCCATTTTTCCATATCCTAATATGCAAAATCAATATAATTAATTTGCTTACACTGACCTCTATTCGACAAAAACCTTTTTTCAAGATTTCTAGTTAGCTCTTTCTGAATATAGGTAATGTCAAAACCATCCATATTATTTTAAATCTGTGTGTATTTCACATTAGTTATTATGAGCAGTTCATGCATTTCTAGACTTTTGAATGAGTTCCCTACTTTTTAACAAGTTCTCGGCAACAACTTGTACAAGATTCTAACCTGTTTAGGAAACACGTTGATTTGAAGAAAGACACATTTCAGACATTTGAAGAGCTTCTAGAATAGAACAAATCAGGAATGTAAGACTGGGGATTTTTTTTTTAAATGGAGGTTATCTAAAATCTTTAGAATCCAAAATAAAACTAATTAAAACTCCATTAACATGATAAACAAATGGTATATTTAAATTTGTATAGGCAGCTCACAAACGTCCCTTGTTTCGCTGTTTTGTCTTGGTTCTGCGTCAGCTGCCTCAGTCATTACCACCCTGTGGCCACAGTAACCATTATGTTCATTGTCTGTCTTTAATACAATTTTCGTCCCTGCCATCTGCTCAGCAAGGATTCACCATACCTACAGTATCTATCTCCGTCGCTTCTGTGCGCGCAGTGCGTGAGGACCTAAAGTGTCCAGCACCTTAAAGGGCTGTCCCACTTACGCGACCTTTACAGGCGACTGCCGGCACCCGTCATAGGTCACAGAGATGTTCAACATGTTGAAAATTCAGCGGCGACCCGAAAGACGCTACGACTCTTTGGAGACCTCTCACGACCATACAGAGACATGTCACAGGTGGCCTCTCACCACCGAACAGCCAGTTTGGTCATGAGAGGTCTCCTGTGGTCGTGAAAGGTCTCCAAAGAGTCTCGTAGAGTTTTTCTGGTCGCCGCTGAATTTTCAACATGTTGGAAATTTCGGCGACCTATGACGGGTGCCGGCAGTCGCTTGTAAAGGTCGCGTAAGTGGGACAGGCCCTTTATTCCTCCCGTGACAGCGCCTCCTCTTCCATGAGAATGCGGAGTCTGGAGGCAGTTGATAGATGGCCTGGCGTCTTTTTCAGAAATGACAGCAGTGCCAACAGTGGGTGAAGATGTTCTCAATGAGTGCAACCTCAAAAAAGGAGAACAATCTGTTTCTGTCACAAATGTAAATGGAAGGTTAGCTTAAAAGCCCTGTCCCACGGTACGAGTTCATTCCAAGAGCTCTCCCGAGTTTGCCCAGATTTGAACTCGGAGATTTACGATCATTCTAAAAATAATAGCCCTGTCCCACAGTACGAGTTCATTCCAAGAGCTCTCCCGAGTTTAAAAAAATCAAACTCGTGGTAAGCACGGAGAATGAACGTAGCGGGTACGTCGGAGCTCGGGGACGTCTCTTAGCGCTAACGGCAGGTACTCGGGAAGACTCGCTAACGGCAGGTAAGCACGGGAAGACTCGTGAAGATTTTTCAACATGATGAAAAATGTCCACGAGAGCCCCGAGTACCGACGAGCGGCCATTACCGTAAATCCCCGAGTTCGAATCAGGGCAAACTCGGGAGAGCTCTTGGAATGAACTCGTACCGTGGGACAGGGGTTTAAGTATTAGTTATGGAAAGAAGAATAGTGTAATTGTTGCAAATTAAAAATAGAAATGAAATGTTGGTTCATTAAAGGAGCCAACAATCTGATGACTCAGTGCCATCTTGTTGTTTTATATAACTTTTAAAGTTTCAAAATTGGTGACCCCTCCCCCCCCCCCCAACAGTGTGGGAGCAGCACTGAAGCTTGGTGCACCCCAACACCAAGGGGCTCCGTGGGGGAGAACCACAGTCCAGGGTTCCTCTGCTGCTGGACATTGGGTGCAGAGTCCGATGTGGACACCTCTTCAACAAGGGAAGGGAGATCCCACCGGGGGGGCACATGAGAGGCAAGGCTACCGGATATAATGATAGTCCTGTGAACACTATCACGGTGGCGCAGGGGTAGAGTTGCTGCCTTACAGCGAATGCAGCGCCAGAGACCCGGGTTCGATCCCGACTGCGGGTGCTGTCTGTACGGAGTTTGTAAGTTCTCCCCGTGACCTGCGTAGGTTTTCGCCAAGACCTTCGGTTTCCTCCCACACTCCAAAGACGTGCAGGTTTGTGGGATATTTGGCTTGGTAAACGTAAAAATTGTCCCTAGTGGGTGTAGGATAGTGTTAGTGTGCGGGGATCGCTGGTCGGCGCGGACCCGGTGGGCCGAACGGGCCCCCTGTTTCCGCGCTGTATCTCTAAATTAAACTAAACTAAATACAACGCTAATGCATGTATGTACAGCAGCTCAGGATGTCAGAAGTATTTTTGCACTGTCCTTGTTTTCTATCTATTTTTCATTCGAAACAAAGTTTAATTTTTGAAAAAAAATGTGGGTCCAGCTATCATTGAAAATAATAAAATGTACCTGTCATAAGCATTGAAGAAGCAGGGCACATCGATAATAACTATATATATCTCCACTACAGCAGGGTGGCATGATCGTGCATGGGTGGCACGCTGGCGCAGCGGTAGAGTTGCTGCCTTACAGCCCCAGAGACATGGGTTCGATCCTGACTACGGGTACTGTCAGTATGGAGTTTGTACGTTCTCCCCGTGGCCTGCGTGGGTTTTCTCCGAGATCTTTGGTTTCCCCCCACACTCCAAAGCCATACCAGTTTGTAGGTTAATTGGCTTAGTATCAATGTACATTGTCCCTAGTGTGAGTAGGATAGTGTTAGCGTGTGGGGATCGCTGGTCGACACGGACTCAGTGGACTGTTTCTGCGCTGTATCTCTAAACTTGTCCAACATGTCCCATCTACACTAGTCCCACCTGTCTGGGTTTGGCCCAAATCCCTCTAAACCTGCCCTATCCATGTACTAAACACAAATCAGTCAGCCAAGTAACACCAAATGCTCTATGTAATGATTAGATCAGTTTTGTAAGCTAAAGTCCAGTGTCATTGGAAAAAACAATGCAATTACGTTTATGTGAGGGGGATCGGAAACTATGCAACTTTAGTGGCCTTTGAGATTCCACTCTGCTGCCAGTAACTATTAAACATTCACACATGCATCTCCTTTGCCAAGAAAAGTCTTTCAAAGTCCAGATATTTTTTGGAACTTAAAAACCTATTCAGCAACTAGGGGCAGTGACCTAATTCAAAATTTGTGCAAATGAATTCATAAAAGAATTTCCAGAGAACTGGTGAAGCCATGATTAAGAAGTTTGTGAATGATTGAAAAATTGGCCATTGGTGGATCAAGATGAAGAAAACAATTTCTCTTAGTTTATTTGATTTGAAGGAAGACAAAAATGCTGGAGAAACTCAGCAGGTGCTGCAGCATCTATGGAGCGAAGGAAATAGGCAATGTTTCGGGCTGAAACCCTTTTTCAGACTGACGAACGGTGGTGAGGGGGGGTGTGGGGAGAAGAAAGGAGAAAGGAAGAGGAGGAGCCCGAGGGCTGAGGGAGAGCTGAGAGGGGCGGAGACAGCAAGGGCTACGGGAATTTGGAAGTCAATGTTTATGCCGCTAGGGTGCAGACTGCCCGAGCGGAATATGAGGTGCTGCTCACTCCAATTTCCGGTGCTGCTCACTCTGGCCATTGAGGAGGCCCAGGACAGAAAGGTCGGATTCAGAATGGGAGGGGGAGTTGAAGTGCTGAGCCACCGGGAGCTTCAGGTTGGTTAGTGCGGACCGAGCGGAGGTGTTCGGCGAAATGATCGAATGTTTGAATGATCGGATATTTGAGTTGAGGAGTTGAGTTGAGTTGAGTTGAGTTGAGTTGAGTTGAGAGATGTTATGTTTAGAGATGTTTAGTTGAGTTTAGGCTGTCCCCAGACTTGTGTTTATTGTCTAAGCCATGTCCAAATGGTGGAGTGTAAATGCCTAAAGAATATAAACGTACAGGAAACGATAAAAACCTCAACAGTACTCTCCTTCAAAGGATAATGCTGTCATCATCAGCACTCTCCTGTTCACACATCTGAGATCAAGGGAGACAAAACAACTGAAGCAGCAACGTATTCTGTGCGTCCTCCATTATCATCATTCCTTCACAGTGTGAGTCATTTACGACACACTATCAGATACAAAGTTCAAATACCGTGGCGATGATCTGTGTGGTTTCATGACTGCGGGACTTGATCAAGGTGCTTTCCCGTCCCGATCCTTCCCGACACACAAAACCTCTCCTTTGACCCGCAGCTCTAAATCCACTAATTGGGGTGTTGCCTTTATGGAAGCTGATTGTAATTCAGGTGTCTTAGAGTCATACAGCACAGAAACAGGCCCTTCAGCCCAACTAGCCCATACCAAACATGATGCCCCATCTACACTGGTCCCACCTGCCAGAGTTTGGCTCATATCACTCAAATCCTTTCCGATCCCTGGGTCTTTTAAATGCTGTTATAGTACCTGTAGCGTCTTTTTTTAAATCAAAATTAACTTTATTCAGAATAAAAAATATATACGAAATAAAAACTGTGCAAAATGTCTAATGACATTCTTGAAGGTTTTGAATACATTCATTAGCATCGTAACGTAGTGTTCACAAAAAATCATTATACCTGGTACCCTCGCCACGCGTGTGGCCTTCTGGGATGAGATCCCTCCCCATGTTTGACGGGTGCCCCCACTGGACTCTGCCCACCAATGTCCAGCAGCGGAAGGACCCTAGACTGTGGTCCTCCCCCACCGAGCCTTGGCGTTGGCTGCACCGAGCTTCAGTGCGTCCCTCAGCGCGTATTCCTGCAGTCTGGAGGGGGCCGGTCGGAAACGTTCCCCGACGGACATCTCGCGCTGCTGGGGAGGTCTGGCTGCTCGCTCCATACAACCACCACCCACCTTGTGATAAAGTTGCCCCCACGGAGTTCCTATTAAATCTTCCCGCTCTCACCTTTTACCCTATACTGCCTGTGTCTTGGTTCCTCTACTCTGGGGAAATGACACCGTGCGATCACCTGTCATGGCAGTGGGTGTGTTGGTTGAGGAGTTGCCGCTCCCCACTGCTGCCGCAGGTGATTAGTTCTGAACCTTCCCTCTTCGTCTGATTCAACAACCTCCCATCCCTGGCGACACAATCATTTCCAGGAAGCACCGTACAACCCTACCTCCCCACAAGATGTTTGACAATCGCCAGTTAGCAATCCGCCTGGTTCTGCTGTGATATTAATTGAAAACATGGTAGCCCAAACTCCTAAAGATAGACACAAAAAACTGGAGTAACTCAGCGGGGACGGGCAGCATCTCTGGAGAGAAGGAATGGGTGACATTTCGGGTCGAGACCCTTGTTTAGTCCCTTATCGACCCGAAACGTCACCCATTCCTTCTCTCCAGAGATGCTGCCCGTCCCGCTGAGTTACTCCAGTTTTTTGTGTCTATCTTTGGGTTAAACCAGCATCTGCAGTTCCTTCCCACACACTCCTTGCAACCCTTCCCCCAACGCGCTTTAAATTCCTTCCAAGTCCATTTACAAGTTTCGTTTGGTTTAATTTAGAGATACAGTGCAAAAAGTGTAGCAAAGTGTGGAGACGTGCATTTTGGTCGTAGGAATAAAGGTGTAGATTATTTTCTAAACGGGGAGAGAATCCAGAAATCGGAGGTTCGAAGGGACTTGGGAATGCTGTTGCAGGATTCCCAAAAAGTTCATCTGCAAGTCGAATCCATAGTAAAGAAAGCAAACGCATTGTTAGCATTTATTTTGGGAGGAGTTGTTTGTAAAAACAGTGATGTAATGCTGAGGCTCTACAAGGCGCTGGTCAGGCCGCATTTGGAATATTGTCAATAATTTTGAGCAACGTATCTGAGGAAGGATGTGCCGGCTCTGGAGAGGGTCCAGAGGAGGTTTAGAAGAATGATCCCAGGAATGAGTGGGTTAACATATGATGAGCGTTTGACAGCACTGGGCCTGTACTCACTAGAAGAATGAAGAGGGGACCTCATTGTAACATACAGAATAGTGAAAGGCTTGGAGAGAGTGAATGTGGAGAGGATGTTTCCACTGGTGGGAGAGTCCAGGACAATGCCTGTGAGTTAAAGTACGTTCTTTTAGGAAGGAGGTGAGGAGAAATTTCTTTACTCAGAGGGTGGTGAATCTGTAGACTTCTTTGCCACAGACGGCTGTGGAGGCCGGCAGTGGATATATTTAAGGCAGAGGTAGGTAGATTAGTACGGGTGTCAGAAGTTACGGGGGAGAAGGTAGGAGAATGGGTTTAAGATGGAGCGATAGGTCAGCCAAAAATTCCCTGGGATTTGGCCAATCCCAGGCCAAATCCCAGGGAATGTTCTCTGCATTCTCTCCAGTGTGATCATGTCTCTCCTATATTGCGGTGACCAGAAACGTACGCAGTACTTTTGCGCTCTATCACTCTGCACTATGACAAACAACAGAAAATGTCAAAAAATAGAAAAGTTAAAACATAGCAAATTTACTCCAATACAAAACACATTTGGACAGGTACAAGGATGGGAATCGTTTAAGATGTGGGCCAAACGTAGGCAGGTGGGAGTTGTGTAGCTGTGGCAGTTTGGTCTGCATGGGAAAATTGGGCTGAAGGGCCCTTTTTACATGGTGTATGAACAGGTGACGGGCAGAACGTGCACACTCTGCACAGACAGCACCTAACGTCAGCATCTGAAAAACTAAACTCAACGCCTTTTCAAATGTCTCTCATTGTCACCGATTAAATAAATCAAACATAGAATGAATTCAAATGTCATTAACATTAATACCAATTAAAATGAAGAAAATAAAAGAGACTTCTCTTTGCATTTCATTTCTTTCCAGATCGGCAATCCTGTTTGAATGTACAGGGTCGGGGAACACATGCCGGCTTTGCATGGCGTGACCAGTTGTACGACTCCAGGCTAAATCCAGCATGTTGCTAATATTCCACACTGCGATATGCGTGTCTATAAGCCAGGGAACGCACTGACCCCACACAATGCTATTAGCAAACAATTCACTTCCAAGCCTAAAAGCAGAGCACACGCCGAGCCAACAATTCATCGATGGCGGAGACAGACCTCAAAATGCTGGAGTAACTCAGCGGGACAGGCAGCATCTCTGTAGAGGAGGAATGGGTGATGTTTCGGGTCGAGACCCTTCACCAGTCTGAGAGTCAGGGGAGAGGGAATCGAGAGATATCCACAGTGATGTAGAGAGATATAGAACAGATGAATGAAAGATATACAAAAAAGTAACGATGATAAAGGTCAATTGTTAGCTGTGGGCAAGGTGAAAATGAGTTACAGACAATGAGACTGAACGAGACGACCTTGAAGCTAGTACAATAACTTGGGTGGGGGAGGGATGGAGAGAGAGAGTTCAGTTCAAGTTCAAGTTCGCATTTATTGTCACTTAATCAACTAATGTACAGTGAAATTTGAGTTGCCATACTAAGTGAAAAGCACACAATACACAGATAAAATAAAATGTAACATAAACATCCACCACAGTGAAATCAACATTCCTCGCTGTGACGGAAGGCAATAAAGTTGGGTCATCTTCTTCTTTGTACACCCGTGGTCGGAGCCGTTGACCCCTCCGCAATTGCCGCTGCCGACGGTCCGATGTTCGCAGCCCTCTTGCCGGGATGATCGAAACTCCAGTGTCGGGACGGATTGGAACACTCCGCGGCACGGAGCTCCCGAGTCGCCGCTTCTTACCGGAGACCGCGGGCTTCACGTTAGAAGTTAAAGTTGCTTGAAGTTAGAGAAATCAATATGCATTCCATTGGGCTGAGAGCTGCCTAAGCGAAATATGAGGCGCTGTTCCTCCAATTTGCGTTTGGCTTCGCTCTGGCAGTGGCTCCTGAATAACAGCAGTGGCAGCACTTCCTGGTCTGTTCGTGTATTTCGGAGACGGCAGCAGTAGTTAGGTTGCAGTCCCGGCCCTTTGCAAGTCAGCAAGATGCTGATCCATATGCATTTAATAGAATGAATCGCACATGAGGGGAAGAACTTTCCAAATGTGCAATTGCAGCAGGGGTTTCATCCCCACTGGGAATTCACACGTAGAAAATGCCAGCTCCATCCCCACAACTTCCGACCCATTAATTTTGATTGATGTAATGTTGCAGGCAGCAAGCTCCTCGTGCAGGCTCCCACTGGGTAAACCAGCCCACTGGAACAATTATTCTGTGGTATCTTTTCATTCTCAAATGCAAGATTGTCAAGAGAAGATGTACGTGGACATTGTTAGGACTCGAGAGGTTTGGACGGGCTCGGACTTTATTCTTTAGATTTTGGACTTTAGAGAATCAGCGTGGAAACAGGCTCTTTGGCCCACCGGGTCCGTGTCGACCGGCGATCCCCGCACACCAACGCTGTTCGTTAAACTAGGGACAACCTACAATTTTACCGAAGCTGATTGACCTACAAAGCTCTTGTTTTTGGAGTGTGGGAAGAAACCGGAGCACCTGGAGAAAACCCATCCAGTTGCGGGGAGAACGTACAAACTCCATACAGACAGCATCCGTAGTCAGGATCAAATCCGGGCTTCTGGCGCTGTGAGGCAGCAACTCTACCGCTACACCACCTTTCTACCCCAATTCCTTGGAGCGCATGGTAGGAGAAGCAAAAACCAGACGACGTATGTACGAGGTGAGAGGGGCAAGATTTATTAGGAATCCGAGGGGTAACATTTTCCACTCAGAAGGTGGTGCGTACATGGAGCAAGCTGCCCGAAGAGGTGGTTGGGGCTGCTACTATGACAGTGTTTAAAATGCACTTGGACCGGTACATGGGTAGGAAAAGTTTTGAGGAATGTGGGACAAACACGACCAGATGGGACTAGCATAGATGAGGCATCTTGGTCGGCATGGACGAATTGGGCCAAATGGCCTGTTTCCATGCTGGATGGCTTTATGACTCTATGACTCTATAAGACTTTGGTGAGACCGCATTTAGAGGATTGTAATCAGTTCTGGACACCATGTTATAGGAAAGATATTGCCAAGCTAGAAATTGTTCCGAGAAGATTTACGAGGATGTTGGCAGGACTAGAGGGTGTGAGCTACAGGGAGAGGTTGAGTAGGCTGGGTCTCTGTTCCTTGGAGTGCAGACGTGATGAGGGGGGATCTTATAGAGGTTTATAAAATCATGAGAGGAATAAATCGGGTAGATGCACAGAATCTCTTGCCCAGAGTAGGGGAACCGAGGACCAGAGGACATAGGTTTAAGGTGAAGGGGAAAAGATTTAATATCTGAGATGTGTCAGAAAGAACTGCAAATGTTGGAAAAATCAAAGGTAGACAAAAGTGCTGGAGAAACTCAGCGGGTGAGGCAGTATCTATGGAGTGAAGGAATGAAGACGGGTCTTGACCCGAAAAATCACCTGTTCCTTCCCTCCATCGATGCTGCCTCACCCGCTGAGTTTCTCCAGTATTTTTTGTCTACCATAGCAATCTGAGAGGTAACTTTTTCACACAAAGGGTGGTGGGTGTATGGAACAAGCTGCCAGAGGAGGAAGTTGAGAGCTGGGACTATCCCAATGTTTAAGAAACAGTTAGACAGGTACATGGATAGGACAGGGTTGGAGGGATATGGACCAAGCGCAGGCAAGTGGGACGAGTGTAGCTGGGACATGTTGGCCAGTGTGGGAAAGTTGGGCCGAAGGGCCTGTTTCCACACTGTATCACTCTATGACTCCATTGGATTTCTCAGCATCACACAATTAAATTGAACTTTTATTTTCAAATGAGTGAAAAGAGCACTCTTGTAAAGAGTGACGCCACTGAGGGAAAGGAGTTTGTGTACCTTGTATAATAATCAATAAATATTCCACATTGACCACCAGTAAAGGTTCTGCAATCTTTGTTTCATTTATTTCAACAAATTCAATTCAAAAATGTGCTTTGTATTATTTGAGAGTTTGCCAGGCATGTGACAAATGAAAAGATTTTATTGGAGCTAATATAATTAATAATTCAAACATTGGATTGTAGTCTTTAACCTTTTACAATTTCTGCAGCAACAGATGACATGCCTGGCAAAACTCGGTTAACTCGAGAAGGGGAATTTTCCGTGTGGCTTCCAGTTTTCATTGACTTTAAAACATCTGTTAGTTATGCGCAACTTTTTCCATAACAATAAAATGGAAACATTTCTGTGCATTTCATAATTTCCATTGATCGCTGAATGAAGAAAATATTTAAACAATTTGCACCAATTGCCTTTGACCACATGGAAGATCTCTTGTCTTTGAGTCAAATTTAGTTTTGTTTTGATTAGTTTAGAAATATAGTGCGATCCCCGCATATTAACACCATCCTACACACACACTGGCGACAGTTTATACTTTTAGACCAAGCCAATTAACCGACAAACCGGCACGTCTTTGGAGTGTGGGAGGAAACCGAATGTCTCGAAGAAAAAACAAACGCGGTCACGGGGAGAAAGTAGAAACTCCGTACAGGCAGCACCCGTAGTCGGGATCGAACCTGAGTCTCCGGCGCTGCAGGCGCTGTAAGGCAGCAACTCAACCACTGCGCCACCGTGCCAGAATGGTGGACTCTTGAACCAAACACAAAGTGCTGGAGTAACTCAACCGATCAGGCAGCATCTCGGGAGGCAATGGACAGGTGACATTTTGACTCAGGACATGTGTTGTCTGTCCCTTCCCTCCACAGATGCTGCCTGGCTTGTTGAGTCCATTCACTACTTTGTGTTTTTCTCAATTAAAAAGAAAAGTTGACTTGGCGATGATAGCTGAGAAATATATAAGAAGTCCGAAGAAGGGTCTCGACCCGAAACGTCACTCATTCCTTCGCTCCATAGATGAGTTTCTCCAGCATTTTTATCTACCTTCGCTGAGAAATATACCTCAGTTTGGACCTGAAGGGACAGAGGCAGGTGAGGCTTCCCTGTATAATTCCATTCAAATGTGGAACCTTCAACAATTTAGCTCTCTCACAATTCTGCATTGAAGAATTGATTTAGATTTTACACACTGAACGTTCTGGAGTTGAGTGATTGATTTTATTGAAAGATACCGCAGGGAAACAGGTCCCACTGAGTCCTCACTGGCCATTGACCACCCGGTCACACTAGTTTTGCACTAATTGCGTACAGTTTTGGTCTATTGCGTACAGTTTTGGTCTCCTAATCTGAGGAAAGACATTCTTGCCATAGAGGGGGTACAGAGAAGGTTCACCAGACTGATTCCTGGGATGGCACGACTTCCATATGAAGAAAGACTGGATAGACTCGGCTTGTTCTCGCTGGAATTTAGAAGATTGAGGGGTGATCTCATAGAGACTTACAAAATTCTTAAGGGGTTGGACAGGCTAGATGCAGGAAGATTGTTCCCGATGTTGGGGAAGTCCACGACAAGGGGTCACAGTTTAAGGATAAGGGGGAAGTCTTTAAGGACCGAGATGAGAAAATCGTTTTTCACACAGAGAGTGGTGAATCTGTGGAATTCTCTGCCACAGAAGGTAGTTGAGGCCAGTTTGTTGGCCATATTTAAGAGGGAGTTGGATGTGGCCCTTGTGGCTGAAGGGATCAGAGGGTATGGAGAGAAGGCAGGTACAGGATATTGAGTTGGATGATCAGCCATGATCATATTGAATGGCGGTGTAGGCTCGAAGGGCCGAATGGCCTGCTCCTGCACCTAATTTCTATGTTTCTATGTTTCTATGTTTCTTTGTTCTCCCACCTTGGCATCCACTCTCTACACATTAGGAGCAATTTTTAGAGGGCTGACACCTCTTGTGATGTTGGAGGAAGCCCGTGTGGTCACGGGGATGACGTGCAAACTCCACACAGACAGCAGCCGAGGTCAGGATCGAACCTGGGACTCTGGCGCTATGAGGTAGCAGCTCCACCAGCGGCGCCACTGTGCCGCTGGTAGATCTCGAACCAATTGCCTTCAAACGTGGGCAGAAGCCTGACACCAGCAAACTGGAGACTGATGACGTGAATCCCAGGAGACCAGAACAGTTCAAACAAACAGGTCTCTCCATTTGCCTGACGGAGACCAGCTAACAACACTGATCTGTGTCCGTGACTTCCCACAAGTGCAGCGGCCGCTGCTCGGTTGTTTCATAGACACATGCATTGACTTTAAGAAAGCAATCAGCACGGCAGAATGGCACCTGGCCCTCATGTATCCAAACAGAACTCAATGAGAATGAGTCCAGCAGGTGTTCAAACCGAATTTGCTCATTTCAAGTTGAAAATGCATAATGCAATTATACAATGCGTCGTCTAACTTCATTTTCAATCAGAGTAGCAGAATGGCTTCAAGGTGTAGCAGGTTTCAGTCATAAAGATATATTATTTCTTTACCAAACTTCAGACTGAGATAAGCTAATCATGTACGGCACTTCCATAATAATAGTGTTTTTTTGACATTCATGCATAATTTAAGCCACAGTTCCAAAATTATGCATAAACTCGGGTCAAACATCGAGTCTGTGTTTTCTAACAGCGCTGCTTAAATTATGCATTAGTTTGAACTTTTCCTGGCATTTATTTTACTACTATATGTTCGGACACTCGACGATTCGATTTCTTTTCAGTACAAGAACGATCTAATGGAAGGGGTCATGACCTTGCAATCCAATTTTATTTCGCAAAGTCACAAAAAACAATGGCTGGGAAATTCCGCAAGTACTGAAATGTTTCTGCGAGTTGCGTGACAGAACTTCATGAAAAGAAAGTCAATGCTGGTCGTGTATTAGAAAAGACACAAAGTGCCGGAATTAAGGGCCTGTCCCACTTGGGCGGCATTTGCACGTCACGCAAATGGCGCGCAAAGATTTTGTACATCCCAATATCCCAATATCGACCCCAAACGTCACCCATTCCTTCTCTCCAGAGATGCTGCCTGTCCCGCTGAGTTGCTCCAGCATTTTTTCAGTCTGTCTTCAGCGGTAACGTTGCTGCCTTCCAGGGCCAGGGGGGAGTTAGATCAATCATCCTTTCACTAATTTCATGCAGAGACTCTCTGCAATGTTTCGAGTTGGTTAAACATCATAAACCTTTCCTTTTGGTTTCGTTTAGAGATACATCGCAGAAACAGGCCCTTTGGCCCACTGCGTCCGCGCCGACCAGCGATCACTGCACATCCCTACACACTAGGGGGCAATTTACCATTTTTACCGAAGCCAATTAACCCTACAATCCCGTACGTCAGTGTGGGAGGTAACTGGACCACCCGGAGAAAACCCACACAGGTCACGGGGAGAACGTACAAACTCCGTACAGACAAGTGCCCATGGTCAGGATCAATCCCGGGTCTCTGACGCTGTGCGGCACCAACTCTACCGCTGCGCCACCGTCCCACCTGGGTTCTAGGTTCTATGAGACTATAAGGGGCACCGAAGAGGAAAGGAGAAGAGCGTTGAGCCACGATGATTGGAGGAGTAGGGGGCAGATGAGGATAACACTGTTGAATGACAAGGTTAATTCCCGGGATGGCGGGACTGTCATATGCTGAGAGAATGGATTGGCTGGGCTTGTACACTCTGGAGTTTAGAAGGATGAGAGGAAATCTTATTGAAACATACAAGATTGTTAAGGGCTTGGAAACACTAGAGGCAGGAAACATGTTCCCGATGTTGGGGGAGTCCAGAACCAGGGGCCACAGTTTAAGAATAAGGAGTAAGCCATTTAGAAAAGAGACGAGGAAACACTTTTTCTCACAGAGAGTGGTGAGTCTGTGGAATTCTCTGCCTCAGAGGGCGGTGGAGGCAGGTTCTCTGGATGCTTTCAAGAGAGAGCTAGATAGGGCTCTTGAAGATAGCGGAGTCAGGAGATATGGGGAGAAGGCAGGAACGGGGTACTGATTGGGGATGATCAGCCATGATCCCATTGAATGGCGGTGCTGGCTCGCAGGGCCGAATCTCCTACTCCTGCACCTATTGTATTTTATCTATTGACGTAAACTACAGCCCTCTGCCAGCAAAATATACATTTTGGTTTATTTTGTAGCCTGAATATTCGGGTTGGATGTAACTCAAAAAGATTAATAACATTTCATGGAAGTATGGGCTACATCAGTTGCAAAGGGTTTGTCAAAAGCAGCTGGTTAGGTTATAAAAACCTAACAAAAGATTTCAACAGACTGGGCAGATGGATTGCACGATAGCTATTTTGTAACCATGGGCATGTAAGTGCAAGATGGTAATCATTTGACCGTTCAAGAAACGATCTCCAGTGAAGAGCCCAACATCTAAGAACAAGTTATTTTTGTGTTTATTTCAGTCAATTGTTGATGTAACAGAGCTGGGATGATTTAGTTCTAGGGCCAGAAGCCACAGGAGCATGCCTTCATGGCATGCAACGTCCCTGATGTCCATTAAACATCGGTACTAATCCCTTTCTTCAACATTTGGTTCACAGCCTTCTCTGCCTTGCCAATTCAACGGCTTGCTTAGATTCCTCTTATAATTAGTGACGGCTTCTGCATTCACCAGCACCTCAAGCACATTCCAGATTCCACGCATTCTCTAGATGAACCAATTCCTCCACAGTTCTCCTCTAAAAAGTCCAGCACTTACCCGAAACCTATGCCCTCTTCTACCACGGGGAAAAGTCTCATGCTTTCTTCCCTCCCGTAATCTTTGTCTTTCAGCGCCAGAGACCCGGGTTTGATCCTGACTGTGGGTGCTGTCTGTACGGAGTTTGTACGTTCTCCCTGTGACTGCGTGGGTTTTCTCTGGGTGCTCTGGTTTCCTCCCACGCTCCAAAGACGTGCAGGTTTGTCGGCTTCTGTAAATTATAAATTGTTCCTATTGTATAGGATCTTGCTCGCGATCGCTGGTCGGCGCGGACCCGGTGGGCCGAAGGGCCTGTTTCCATGCTGTAACTCTAAAGTCTTAAGCGAACTAAAGTCAGTCTATCATGTTTATCCTCATTAGTGAAACATTCAACTCCAAGGATGTACAGATTTGGAGGTTAGGGACAAATGTAAATAGCCCCGGGTAGGATAGTGCTAGTGTCGCCGGTCGCTGGTTGGCTCGGACTCGGTGGGTCACAGGACCCGTTTCCGCGCTGTATCTCAAAACTAAACTAAACTAAACTAGACTAAACTAAACTTCCATCTCCGGCACCTTCCCGGTGAGTCTCCTCTTTTTAATTTAATTTAGTTTAGAGATAAATACTTTATACTTGAGATGGTGAATCGTCTTGAAATGTCAACCATGCTTTATTAATTTTTCATCCCTTTACAAAGAGTCATCTTTATCTCTTGATGTTTCTTGCACTTAATAGCATTCATATGAATGAATGAATGAATGAATGAATGAATGAATGAATAAGTTTATTGGCCAAGTATTCACATACAAGGAATTTGCCTTGGTGCTCCGCCCGCAAGTGATAACGTGACATACAGTGATAGTTAAGAATGACACATAAAACTGGAAACATTAATAATAAAACATTTTCGATTAAACATGTGAATTAAATAAAATACCAGAGCAAAAGAAGGCGACAGAGTTTTGGTTATTGAATAGAGCTACTACTCATGGAAAAAAAGCTGTTTTTATGTCTGGGTGTGGCGGCTTTGACAGTCCGGAGTCGCCTTCCAGAGGGAAGTGATTCAAAGAGTTTGTGGCCTGGGTGAGAGGGGTCAGAGATGATCTTACCCGCTCGCTTCCTGGCCCTTGCAGTGTACAGTTCTTCAATGGAGGGAAGGTTGCAGCCAATAACCTTCTGAACTGTAGAACCCAGAATAACTTATAAGTACGCCTTAGTTCTTGTGGTAGGATGTTCTGAGTAGATTCACAGCCAGTGAAGAGGTTTCAGACTTGTAGACACCGCTGCATATAATAGTGGACAAAAATGCTGGAGAAACTCAGCGGGTGAGGCAGCATCTATGGAGCGAAGGAACAGGTGACGTTTCGGTTCGAGACCCTTCTTCATGGTGGTTGGTTTCCTCAGAGATTCAGCAAATGGCAATGAAATAAACTATCAGATAGTTTGCATTTCTTTTAAATGTAGGCAAAAGACCAAAAGCTGCCGGGATAAGCAGAGAGTTTCACTGCTGTCATTTGAATAATTCTTTTGAAACGTTTGTATCCATTCTGGAGAGTAGATGAGACTTTCTACATATCGCTGTGGAGTATCAGCACCTCCAGTGGTGCCGCACTTTCACATTGTTGCATTGGGGACATCTAGCTCAGGGTATGGGCTTAGAGCAGGACCTGAAACATCTGAGGCAACTCCACCAAATCGCACACTGGCGCATCTGGTAGAGCTGCTGCCTCACAGCGCCAGAGACCCGAGTTCGATCCTGCCCTCGGGTGCTGTCCATGCGGAGTTTGCATGATGCAAAGTCCCTGTGACTGTGTGGGCTTCCTCCGTGTGCTCCAGTTTCCTCACACATCCTAAAGACGTGTGGATTTGTAGGTTGTTGAAACAAATAACTGCAGATGCTTGTTAATACACAAATGAACGCATGAGTTAATACACAAATGAGTGCTGGAGTAACTCAGATCCGTGTTAGACAGCATCTGTGGAGAACATAGATCGGTAATGTTCTATGAAGGGTAGGGACCCTTCTTCTGACTGTCTGAAATGTCACCTATCTACGTTCTCCAGAGATGCTGCCTGATCTGCTGAGTTACTCCAGCACTATGATACTTGTTGTGGATTTGTATGGCAATTAACCTCAATAACTTGCCTCTAACGGCAGCGGCACAGCTCTGAAGTACCATCGCGGAGCGGGCGATGCCTTACGGAGGATCGCCGTGTGGTAAGCTCCGGAGTGCAGAGACCGCTGACTCCAACATCGCAGAGATGTGGCTGCGGACCTTCCAGCTGCGGGCGGCGCTGAGTTTAACATCGCTGAGCCTGGGATCTCTCGTCGAGGTCGCCAGTGTGAATCTGCGCCCAGCTCGGCCTGTGGACCTCGGGAGGAAGCGGCCGATTCGGAACTCCAAGCCGCTGAGAGTGTTCCTTCCGACTCCGGAGTTCCATCATCCGGCGAGGGGGCCTGAAACATTGGGCCTCCGTTGTGGCGACTGCGGAAGCCTCAAATAGGCCCCGACCACGGGTGAACACAGAGGAAGATGACTGGACTTTTATTGCCTTCCCTCACAGTAGAAAACGTTGATTCCGCTGTGGGGGGATGTTCATGTTACAATTCTATAGTGTGTTGTGTTTTACTTTTTATTTGTATGGCTGTATGGAAACCCAAATTCTTCTATGTACGAGTTGATTTTAAATGTGCTGTATAAATAAAAATTGACTGATTGATTGATAATGTGGAGTAGTGGATGGGAAAGTAGGAGAATGTAGAACTAGTGTTAACAGGCGATCAATGATCAGTGTGTACTCGGTGGGCCGGTGGCTGTATCCATGTTGTACTCTAAACCACTGCATGGTGGTGCAGTGGTGGAGTTTCTGCCTTACAGCGCCAGACACGCGGGTTCGTTCCTGATTGCGGGTGCTTGCCCGTACGGAGTTTGTACGTTCTCCCTGTGGCCTTCTTTGGGGTTTTCTCCAAGATCTTCGGTTAACCCCCACACTCCAAAGACGGACTGGTTAGTAGGATAATTGGCTTAGTATCAATGTGCATTATCCCCAGTGTGTGTAGGATAGTGTTAGCATGCGGGGATCGCTGGTCGGCGCGGACTCAGTGGGCCGAAGGGCCTGTCTCCGCACTGTACCTCTAAACTAAAAACCAAAAACACTAGGGGCAATTTACGGAAGCTAATTCATTTTGTTTAGTTCATTATTGTCAAGTATACTGAGGCACGGTGACAACGCTTTTTGTTGTGTGCTATCCAGCCAGTACAAAGAATAGACATAATTACATTCAAGTGACAATTGACCTACAAACCCACACGTCTTTGGAGTGTGGGAGGAAACCGGAGCACCCGGAGAAAACCCACGCAGGTCACGGGGTGAACGTACAAACTCCGTACAGACAGCACCCGCGGTCAGGATCGAACACGGGACTCTGGCGCTGTGAGGCAGCAGCTTTACCGCTGCGTCGCCGTGCCGCCCACACTGTTGCGCTCTGGAGCAGCGTAGAGGGCCCGTCCCACTTTCACGACCTAATTCACGACCTTTTTTACTCCTGGACATTTTTCATCAGGCTAGAAGGAACGCCCCGACCTACTTGATGCCACGAGTACCTACGACTAGCATCACGACCTGCTACGACCTACCTA
Organism: Okamejei kenojei; assembly: GCA_035221665.1. NCBI lineage: Eukaryota > Metazoa > Chordata > Chondrichthyes > Rajiformes > Rajidae > Okamejei > Okamejei kenojei. The sequence continues at coordinate 43,021,852 of CM069150.1, forward strand.
CGACCTCGTGACGACCATGCTGCGAGTACGAGTCAAGGGCAAACTCGGCAGAGGTCGTGAATTAGGTCGTGAAAGTGGGACAGGCCCTTAACTCTAACAGAATCAAACGGGCCGGCATGGGAGGATTATTAATAACCGTGCGCCTCTTGATGAATCTATCGACAAGAGCTTCCATTATTTTGCTGGTGACTGAGTGTAGTCTAAATGGTTAGTAGTTAGTTGATTCGATTTGTTCCGCTCTTTATGAACAGGTAATAACAAGACAATTCTTCATGTTACCAAATGAACGGAAAGGTTCAACTTACCCAAAGAACAAACTAAAGATAAATAATAGACTGTATGGGAAGGAACTGCAGATGCTGGTTTACACCAAAGATAGACACAAAATGCTGGAGTAAGTCAGCGGGTCAGGCGGCATCTCTGGATAGAAGGAATGGGTGACGTTTCGGGTCGAACTAACGTTTCTTCTTAGGTCCCCTTCGGTCATGGCTGACCATGGGTGTCTCCAGGGTGCTGTTCCCTATATGGGGGACGCCAGTGCATGACTTTGTTTCACGTGGGGAGACTGGTGCCCAGACAGCCACCCCACGGTCCTTGACCGATCTGGGTCAGGATCCAGTGGCATGGAGTCCAAGACGACCGGAGACCCTTTTCTGCTGCAGCCTTCATCCGCCTTCCCAGCAGTTGTGACGCTCCACTAAGGTCAGCCATCGTCCTCCGCCTGTTCCACCGTTGAGGTCTTGGTTGGATTGCTCTTGGTCAGAGACGTCCCTCTCGACATCACCGCCATGGGTGGCCCTACCAGGAGCACAGCTCCAGACGGCATCGCTCTCAGGATCTCAGGACCACACAAGCTTCTCCACCACGACAAGGTGACAATCCATGGAGAAGTAAACTAATGTTAATGTTGCTAAATAAAATGCATTATCATAATTAATAAATTATCATTATTAATGAATCACATACACCAGGCAGACGTTCATATTTACTCAGCAATTCCTCCCATCTTGATCTGTACTTTGTGCAACTTGGATTAACTCTTCATTAGATCACCCTTATCTTGCAGCCTTTAAACAACAGTGGTTGATATGTGAATGCATTCATTTCCTTGTTCACTCAGGTTTCCACCACCGCACTGTTAACAACAAACACTAACACGGGAGGAAACATGGATACCAACACAGTATTGAACAAATAGGTGTTGTGGACAGAGAGACATCGGGATTATATTTTTCAGAGCGTTTGTCGGCACTGGGCCTGTACTCGCTGGGGTTTAGAAGAATGAGGGGGGACCTCAAAGAAACGTACAGAATAGTGAAAGGCTGGGGTAGAGTGGATGTGGAGAGGATGTTTCCACTAGTGGGAGAGTCTAGGACTAGAGGTCACAGCGCCAGAATTAAAGGACAGACACAAAAAGCTGGAGTAACTCAGCGGGACAGGCAGCATCTCCGGAGAGAAAGAATGGGTGATGTTTTGGGTCGGGATCCTTCTTCGGACTGGTTAGGGATAAGGGAAACGAGAGATATAGACGGTGATGTGGAGAGATAAGGAGCAATGAATGAAAGATATGCAAAAAAAGTAACGATGATAAAGGAAACAGGCCATTGTAAGCTGTTTGTAGGGTGAAAATGAAAAGCTGGTGCGACTTGGGTGGGGGAGGGATAGAGAGAGAGGGAATGCCGGGGCTACCTGAAGTGAGAGAAATCAATATTCATACCACTGGGCTGTAAGCAGCCCAAGCGGAATATGAGATGCTGTTCCTCCAATTTGCGTTTAGCCTCACTCTGACAATGGAGGAGACTGAGGACAGAAAGGTCAGTGTGGGAATGGGAAGGAGAATTAAAGTGTCCAGCGACCGGGAGATCAGGTTGGTCCAGGCGGGCTGAGCCTGGTGTTCCGGGAAACGATCGCCCAGTCTACGTTTGGTCTCACCGATGTATAAGAGTCCACATCTTGAACAACAGATACAGTTGATGATGTTGTAGGAGATGCAAGTGAACCTCTGCCTCACCTGAAAGAACTGTCGAGGACCCCGGCCAGAGTCGAGGGAGGAGGTATAGCGAAGGTGTTGCATCTTCTGCGGTTGCAGGGGAAGGTACCTGGGGAGGGGGTGGTTTGGGTGGGAAGGGATGAGTTAACCAGGGAGTTGCAGAGGGAACGGTCTCTGCCGAAAACGGAAAGGGGTGGAGATGGGAAAATGTGGCTGGTGGTGGGATCCCGTTAGAAGTAGCAGTATAATGTTGACATTAATCTCCATTCATTTCTGGTCATCAGATCAAAATACTGGAAATGCAGATCCTCAAAAACTGTAGAGGTTTAGTTTAGTTTAGAGATACAGCGCAGAAACAGGCCCTTCGGCCCACCGAGTCTGCGCCGACCAGCGATCCCTGCACACTAACACTAACCTACACACACATTAGGGACAACTTACAATCACACCAAGCCAATTAACCTGCGAACCTGCACGCCTTTGTGGGAAGAAAACGGAGCTCCCAGAGAAAACCGACGCAGGTCACGGGGAGAATGTACAAGCCCAGTACAAACAACACCTTTGGTCAATAGACAATAGACAATAGATGCAGGTGTAGACCATTCGGCCCTTTGAGCCATCACCGCTCAAATCCTTCCTCAAAGTACGGGACCAAAACTGCACACAATACTCCAGGTGTGGTCTCACTGGGGCCCTATACAACTGCAGAAGGACCTCTTTGCTCCTATACTCAACTCATCTTGTTATGAAGGCCAACATGCCATTCGCTTTCTTCACTGCCTGCTTACTTTCATAGACTGATGTACAAGGACCCCCAGATCCTGTTGTATTTCCTCTTTCCCAACTTGACACCATTTAGATAATAATCTGCCTTCCTGCTTTTGCCACCAGAGTGGATAACCTCACATTTATCCACTTTAAACTGCATCTACCATGCATCTGCCCACTCACCCAACCTTCCCAAGTCACCCTTCATTCTCATAGCATCCTCCTCACAGTTCACACTCCCGCCCAGCTTTGTATCAATTGCAAATTTGCTAATGTTACTTTGAATCCCTTCATCTAAATCATTGATGTATATTGTAAATCATAGAATCATAGAATCATAGAAAATAGGTGCAGGAGTAGGCCATTCGGCCCTTCGAGCCTGCACTGCCATTCAATATGATCCTGGCTGATCATCCAACTCAGTATCCCGTACCTGCCTTCTCTCCATACCCCCTGATCCCTTTAGCCACAAGGGCCACATCTAACTCCCTCTTAAATATAGCCAATGAACTGGCCTCAACTACCTTCTGTGGCACAGAATTCCACAACTCTCTGTGTGAAAAATGATCTTCTCATCTCGGTCCTAAAAGACTGCCTCCTTATCCTTAAAGTGTGACCCCTTGTTCTGGAGTTCCCCAACATCGGGAACAATCTTCCTGCATCTAGCCTGTCCAACTCCTTAAGAATTTTGTAAGTCTCTATAAGATCCCCCCTCAATCTCCTAAATTCCAGCGAGTACAAGCCGAGTCTATCCAGTCCTTCTTCATATGGAAGTCCTGCCATCCCAGGAATCAGTCTGGTGAACCTTCTCTGTACTTCCTCTATGGCAAGAATGTCTTTCCTCAGATTAGGAGACCAAAACTGTACGCAATACTCCAGGTGTGGCCTCACCAAGACCCTGTACAACTGCAGTAGAACCTCCCTGCTCCTATACTCAAATCCTTTTGCTATTAATGCCAACATACCATTCGCTTTCTTCACAGCTTGCTGCACCTGCATGCCTACTTTCAATGACTGGTGTACCATGACACCCAGGTCTCATTGCATCTCCCCTTTTCCTAATCGGCCACCGTTCAGATAATAATCTACCCTCCTGTTTTTGCCGCCAAAGTGGATAACCTCACATTTATCCACATTATACTGCATCTGCCATGCATTTGCCCACTCACCCAACCTATCCAAGTCACTTTGCAGCCTCCTAGCATCCTCCTCACAGCTAACACTGCCCCCCAGCTTCGTGTCATCCGCAAACTTGGAGATGTTGCATTCAATTCCCTCATCCAGATCATTAATATATATTGTAAATAGCTGGGGTCCCAGCACTGAGCTTTGCGGGTCCCCACTGGTCACTGCCTGCCATTCTGAAAATGACCCGTTTACTCCTACTCTTTACTTCCTATCTGCCAGCCAGTTCTCTATCCACATCAACACTGAACCCCCAATACCGTGTGCTTTAAGTTTAAATGCTAATCTCTTATGTGGGACCTTGTCGAAAGCCTTCTGAAAGTCCAGATATAACACATCCACTGGTTCTCCCTTATCCACTCTACTTGTTACATCCTCGAATAATTCTATAAGATTCGTCAGACATGATTTACCTTTCATAAATCCATGCTGACTTTGTCCAATGATTTCACCACTTTCCAAATGTGCTGCTATCCCATCTTTAATAACTGACTAGCATTTTCCCCACTACCGATGTTAGACTAACTGGTCTGTAATTCCCCGTTTTCTCTCTCCCTCGCTTTTTAAAAAGTGGGGTTACATTAGCTACCCTCCAATCCTCAGGAACTACTCCAGAATCTAAAGAGTTTTGAAAAATTATCACTAATGCATCCACTATTTCTGGGGCTACTTCCTTAAGTACTCTGGGATGCAGCCTATCTGGCCCTGGGGATTTATCGGCCCTTAATCCATTCAATTTACCTAACACCACTTCCCGGCTAACCTGGATTTCACTCAGTTCCTCCATCTCATTTGACCCCTGGTCCCCTGCTATTTCCGGCAGATTATTTATGTCTTCCTTAGTGAAGACAGAACCAAAGTAGTTATTCAATTGGTCTGCCATGTCCTTGTTCCCCATGATCAATTCACCAGTTTCTGACTGCAAGGGACCTACATTTGTTTTAACTAACCTTTTTCTCTTCACATATCTATAGTGTCCATTTTTATGTTCCCTGCCAGTTTTCTTTCATAATCTATTCATAAAATAGCTGCGGTCCCTGCACCGAGCCTTGTAGTCAGGATCGAACCCGGGTCCCTGGCGCTGTAAAGGGGCTGTCCCACTGCGGCGGCCTAATTCGCGAGTTCTGGCGAGTTTGCCCTCGACTCATACTCGCAGCATGGTCGACACGAGGTCGTAGGAGGTCTTTGTAACTCTTCTTCATGCTCGAGAGTAGTCCCCGCGTACTCGAGGCTTCAGCTAGGTTGCGGCGTATTTTTCAACATGCTGAAAAATGCCGGCGAGTAAAAAAAGGTTGCCATGGAAAAAATATTTTTTTTCTTTTCTCGTGGGTTTACTCGAGGTAGGTCCTAGTAGGTCATAATGTTATTTGTAGGTAGTCGAAGTCAATTGAAAATAATCGAAGGTAGTCTAAGATAAAGCTCGTTGAGAAAAAAAGGTAAGTAAACTGCCCGCTAAATTTTATTAAACGTTGTCTGACTTCTTAAAAGTGTCTCCACTCCTTCCCCCCCCCCCTTCTCTCCCCCTCTCTCCCCTCTCCGCGCTCTCTAAAGGACTTACCGAACTGTGCCAGCCATCTTTTACCTTCCTGTTCATCGCGAGTGTGAATTTCAGACAGCGCTCCCCCGCTTTCCCTGGCCCCGCCTTTGCGATGTGTGTGTGTGCGCGTGCGTGTGCGTGTGTGTGTGTGTGTGTGTGTGTGTGTGTGTGTGTGTGTGTGTGTGTGTGTGTGCGTGCGTGTGTGTGTGTGTGTGTGTGTGCGTGCGTGCGTGTGTGTGTGTGTTTGTGTGTGTGTGCAGGCGATGGATCCGGCTCGCGGTTTCATCGCCGACGGTCGATCCAGCTCGAGGTTTTTCAGGCGAGTGCCCTCGAGCTTGAAGGTCGAAGACAGTCGCTGAACAGTCGCGTCAGTGGGACCGGCCCTTTAGGCAGCAACTCTACTTCTGCGCCACCGTGCAGCTGCTTCATGAAGTCTGCACCTTCTGACAGCAAAAAGGGACGGGTAACGTGAAACAAAGCCTGCCACATCCACTATTCAAAATCAAAAATAGATATCTTCCCCCAGAGCGACATCATTAAAATGCCGACCAAACACAATGTGATTACATACTAATATGATTAAATAGCATTCAATTAAAATAACAGATAATGCATCAATTATATCATCCGGCTCCAATATCATCCATTATCACACCGCTGTAATGCGTGCCTTCTACACGGTTGCAAAGTCTGTCTCAATTACGAAACTAAGTACCATTATAATGGGAAAATATTAACCATTATTTTTTATTCAATTTGGAAATCATAACATTTATTTTTTCACTCATCTCAAATTGTTCATAAAACTTAGCTCCACCTAAATCGCATTAGGCATAATAGCTTTATCCTTACAGAATCATTTTGGTGTTCAAGAAGGAACTGCAGATGCTGGAAAATCGAAGGTAGGCAAAAGTGCTGGAGGAACTCAGCGGGTGCGGCAGCATCTATGGAGCGAAGGAAATGGGCAACGTTTCGGGCCGAAACCCTTCTTCAGACTGATCCCGGTTGTAACTGGTCACGGTTACCACAGCTCTTTATGCTTGATGGCCCTGGATTTGTGGAGGCTGTGCATCAAACAACATTGGCAGAGGTCGTCCAGCCACAATCGGGGCAGCACGGTGGCGCAGCGGGTAGAGTCGCTGCCTCACAGCTCCAGAGGGCGGTGAATCTGTGGAATTCATTGCCACCGAAGGCTGTGGAGGCCAAGTCAATGGATATTTTTGCGGCAGGGGTAGATAGATTCTTGATTAGTACGGGGTGACAGGGGTTATCGGGAGAAGGCAGGAGAATGGGGTCAGGATGGAGAGATAGATCAGCCACAATTGAATGGCAGAGTAAACTGGATGGGCCGAATGCCCTAATTCTGCTCGATCACATGAACTTACGAGTTTTCCCCAGGTGCTCCAGTTTTCTCCCACACTCCTTAGACACGCAGATTTGTAGGTTAATTGGCTTCTGTAAATTGTAAATTGTCCCTAGTGTGTGTAGGATAGAACTAGGATAGGATAGATCACTGGTCGGCACAGACTCGCTGGGCCAAAGGGCCTGTTTCCAAGCTGTATTAAGATAAACCATATTAAACCATATTTTGCGGATGACACGAAGCTAGGGGGCAGTGTTAGCTGTGAGGAGGATGCTAGGAGACTGCAAGGTGACTTGGATAGGCTGGGTGAGTGCGCAAATGCATGGCAGATGCAGTATAATGTGGATAAATGTGAGGTTATCCACTTTGGTGGCAAAAACAGGAAAGTAGACTATTATTTGAATGGTGGCCGATTAGGAAAAGGGGAGATACAGCGAGACCTGGGTGTCATGGTACACCAGTCATTGAAAGTAGGCATGCAGGTGCAGCAGGCAGTGACTGGTGTGTTAGCATTTATAGCAAAAGGATTCGAGTATAGGAGCAGGGAGGTTCTATTGCAGTTGTACCGGTCTTGGTGAGTCCACACCTGGAGTATTGCATAAAGTTTTGGTCTCCAAATCTGAGGAAAGACATTCATGCCATAGAGGGGGTACAGAGAAGGTTCACCAGACTGATCCCTGGGATGGCAGGACTTTCATGTGAAGAAAGACTGGAAAGACTCGGCTAGTACTCGCTAGAATTTAGAAGACTGAGGGGGGATCTTATAGAAACTTACAAAATTCTTAAGGGGTTGGACAGGCTAGATGCAGGAAGATTGTTCCCGATGTTGTGGAAGTCCAGGACAAGGGGTCACAGTTTAAGGATAAGGGGGAATTCTTTTAGGACCGAGATGAGAAAAACATTTTTCACACAGAGAATGGTGAATCTTTGGAATTCTCTGCCACAGAAGGTAGTTGAGGCCAGTTCATTGGCTATATTTAAGAGGGAGTTAGATGTGGCTAAAGGGATCAGGGGGTATGGAGAGAAGGCAGATAGGGGATACTGAGTTGGATGATCAGCCATGATCATATTGAATGGCGGTGCAGACTCGAAGGGCCGAATGGCCTACTCCTGCACCTATTTTCTATGTTTCTATGTTTAAACTTTCCTCACAAGTTCTTCTATAGTTGAACAAACAGAAGCAAGGTCATGTACAATGAGAGAAAGTGTTAGTCATTTACAAAATAGACAACGACCCACATCTATTCCAACTAGTCTTTCCAGCCTTCCAAAAGTGTCTGGTTTCAGTATTTTACAGCAGTTAGCTACTCTTGGAAACCTTGCTTCATAGATCCTCTCCCTGAAGACCTCAAAGAAGATGGTGGTGTCTCCTACAGCAGTGGATGCAAGCCAATTGCAAAGCAAATGGAAGAGAGCCTAAGCTGGGTTACTTCCTCCCTGTGAAATGCACATTCAAACTAGCAGGTGGATAAAAATGCTGGAGAAACTCAGCAGGTGAGGCAACATCTATGGAGCGAAGGAATAGGCGACATTTCGGGTCGAGACCCTCCTTCAGACCAGCAGGAATAATTTATCCTATTAATACTATAAAGATGTGGATTACAAACATGTCCAAGACACTACGTTTGGAACATATTAGGTTTGTCTTGGCAGAAAAAACAGATCCATTTTTCAAGACATGGATACCCTTTACCGAATTCTTACAAGGATAGGATGGCGTAACACAACTTTCGATTTAAATCCAACTATGGGTCGGGTGAGGTTGGTGGGGGAGAAACGAGGGACAGGTATATCTCCACTTTTTTCTTTTTCCCCCCTTTCTCCTCTCATATATCTTTATGCACTCTCTGTCTAGCGGTCCTATCTTTTCACTTTTCACTTTTTTCCTTCTCGTTCCTTCTCTCTTCTTTTCCCTCATTTTCAGGTTAAAAGGTCAAAATTGAAGCTGTACAATAATTGTATAATTTTACATGCCGAATGTTTAATTCTTGTACAACTGCTTCTAATAAAAAGAATTCAAACATTTTGTTTAATCATATTTAAAAAACATGCATTTTCAAAATAGTTTGAATTCGTCTTGAAACTTGAAGACTTGAGTCTACTTGGCGGTGACTCCTATTCCGTTGCTCCCTTTGCATGTCTCCAAATGCTGCCTGACGTAATGAATGATCCCACATTTCTGTTCCGTTTTTATGTCCCCTTAACTGTAATCCAGTCTGAAGAAGGGTCCCAAACCAAATCATCACCTATCCACCTACTCCAGAGATGCTGCAGTGATTAGCCTAATTTGTGATCTTTTTAACCTATCCATCCTTCCTTACAGTTGAAGAAGGGTCTGGAGAATGGTCTCGACCTGAAACGTCGCCCATTCCTTCGCTCCAGAGATGCTGCCTCACCCGCTGAGTTACTCCAGCATTTTGTGTCTACCTTCCTTGCAGTTGCAATTACCTCCTTACCTAACATAGCTACACCCAATTATTTTTCACCAGGAGTTCCCCACTTACCCCCAGATCTCTCAAAATTCCTTTGACCAGGAATGTTGGGCCAATTCTATCCATCTTTCAGGAAAGATACAAAATGCTGGAGTAACTCAGCGGGTCTGGCAGCATCCCTGGAGAATGCGGATAGGTAACGTTTCAAGTCGGGACCCTTGCTCAGAGTGGTTCATCTTTAAGCCGTGGTTCCGTAAGGGCCACAATATCATTTTTCCAATTATGTTCCAAATTCATATCCGTTGTTTCCAAGGCTACTTACCTTAAAGCACCAATAATTAAGGACCTCGGCAGCATGGTAGAGTTGCTGCCTCACAGCGCCAGAGACCTGGGTTCCATCCTGACTACGGGTTCTGTCTGTACGTTCTCCCCGTGACCTGCGTGGGTTTTCTCCGGGTGCTCCGGTTTCCTCCCACACTCCAAAGACGTACAGGTTTGCAGATGATTTGGCTTTGTATAATTGTAAATTGTCCCTAGTGTGTGCAGGGCAGTGTTAGTGTGCAGGGATCGCTGGTCGGTGCGGACTCGGTGGGCTGAAGCGCCTGTTGCCGCACTGTGTCACTAAATTAAACTAACGCTGCCAAACCTTTTTGTTTTCTTTTGCCGTCTTTCTTTTCCAGCTTCCAGCACTCATCCCTCCGCCTTCCAGACTCATGTACTAAACCATACATTTAGCATCCAGTAGAGCTGCTCTCCCTAATGAGCCTGTTGGCACCTTTCCCATCCCGCAGTCAAACTATTTTAAGCCGTCAAAAAATTAAGTTCCCTGAAATTCATTGCTTAACGTACATCTTTAGAAGGGATTCTCTGACCACGAATCACAATCCTTTGTGTGTACAAGTTACAGTACCTGCTGCATTTCCCCAAACAGCGCAAACACATAATTTGTGTAAAGCCCAGCGGTCATGAAAGATTTAATAAAAAATAAAACCTGCTTGTAATTCTGTGATGTTTTTGTACTGAATAAACCATAAATTGCAGGTCCACAGTCAGCCTTACAATCCTATATCGTTCGAGCTTTATCATAAGTTAGTTAATAATAGAATAGAATAAAATATAATAGAATAGAATAGAATAGAATAGCCATGAATTGTCATTTAAACAGACATGGTTCGAACAAAATTTTGTTCCTGCAGTCAAAACATGAAAAAAAACCAAGACACACAATTAACACAATTTACGAAAACATCCATCACAGTGACACCTCCTCACTGTGATTGAAGGCAAAATTCTTGTCTCTTCCCTGTTCTTTATTCTTCCCCGCGGGCACGCAGTCCAACTGCTGTGTCGAGGCGACCGGGGCTCCTAAGTTAGTTCATAAGTGATGAGAGCAGAATTCGGCCATTCGGCCCGTCGGGTCTCGTCCGCCATTCGATCATGACCGAAATATCTTTCCCTTTCAACCCCATCCTCCTGCCGTTTCCCCATCACCCCTTTATTTTTAAAAGGCTACCATCATTAGAAACAAAAATAAATTTCTCAAATATAAAGTTATTTCTCTCTAAAGATCTGCTCTCATGTCGCCTCGCGCTCAATAAGGTGGGGCAGCGGTAGATTTGCGGCCTCACAGCGCCTGAGATCAGAGTTCGATCCTGACTACAGGTGCTGTCTGTATGATGTTTGCACATTCTCCCCGCGACCTGTGCAGGTCTTCTCCGGGTTTTCTCCAGGTTTCCTCCCACACTCCAAAGGCGTTCAGGTTTGTAGGTTAATTGGCTTGGTATAATTGAACATTGTCCCAAGTGAGCAGGATAGCTGTGTAGGAAAGAACTGCAGATGCTGGTTTAAATCAAAGATAGACACATAATGCTGGAGTAACTCAGCGGGACAGGCAGCATCTCTGGAGAGAAGGAATGGGTGACGTTTCAGGTCAAGACCCTTCTTCAGACTGATCAGATTGTCGGATAACGGGTCGGATATGGGGATCGCTGGTCAGCGCAGACTCGGTGGGCCGAAGGGCTAGTTTCCACGCATCTCTAAACTAAACTAAAACATGACACAAACTTTGTAAAACTGCTGCATTTCCTGACCAAAAATGTGATGTCCAGTTAATTTAGTTTAGTTTAGAGCAACAGCGCGGAATCAGGCCCTTCGGCCCACCGAGTCCGCGCTGACCAGCGATCCCCGCACATTAACACCATCCTACACACACTAGGGGCAAGTTACATTTATACAAAGCCAATTAACCTACAAACCTGTACGTCATTGGAGTGTGGGAGCAAACCGAAGATCTCGGAGAAAACCCACGCGGTCACGGGGAGAACGTACAAACTCCGTACAGACAGCGCCCGCAGTTGGGATCGAACCCTGGTCACTGGCGCTGCAGGGCAGCAGCTCTAGAACTGCGCCACCGTGCCGTCACAGTCCTTAACTATGGGTGACCTAAGGCAAGTTGCTCAAGTTAGAACCATGCTGATACAATAACATACGCCTAGCATTTGATGGCACTGGGCCTGCATTCACTGGGCCTGCACTCACTGGGCCAGCTCTCACTGGGCCTGCACTCACTGGGCCTGCACTCACTGGGCCTGCACTCACTGGGCCTGCACTCACTGGGCCAGCACTCACTGGGACTGAACTCACTGGGCCTGCACTCACTGGGCCTGCACTCACTGGGCCTGCACTCACTGGGCCAGCACTCACTGGGCCTGCACTCACTGGGCCTGCACTCACTGGGCCTGCACTCACTGGGCCAGCACTCACTGGGCCTGCACTCACTGGGCCTGCACTCACTGGGCCTGCACTCACTGGGCCTGCACTCACTGGGCCAGCACTCACTGGGCCTGCACTCACTGGGCCTGCACTCACTGGAGTTTAGAAGGATAAGGGGAACCTCATTGAAAGTTACAAAATACTGAAAGGCTTGGATAGAGTGGATGTGGAGGGGATGTTTCTACTCATGGGAGAGTCTAGGACCAGAGGTCATGGTCTCAGAATTAAAGGACGTTCCTTTGGGAAGGAGATGAGGAGGAATTTCTTTAGTCGGAGGGTGGTGAATCTGTGGAATTCTTTGCCACAGGAGGCTGTTGAGGCTAAGTCAATAGATATTTTTAAGGCAGAGGTAGATAGATTCTTGAGTAGTACGGGTGTCAGGGGTTATGGGGAGAAGGCAGGAGATTGGGATTCGGAGGGAGTGATAGATCAGCCATGATCTGAAGAAGGGTCTCGACCCGAAACGTCACCTATTCCTGCGCTCCATTGATGCTGCCTCACCCACTGAGTTTCTCCAGCATTTTTGTCTACCTTCGATTTTTCCAGCATCTGCAGTTCTTTCTTAAACGATCAGCCACGATCGATTGGCGAAGTAGACTTGATGGGCCAAATGGCCTAGTTTTGCTCCTATCACTTATAAACTTATGACACTAGGCCACTGGATGGAAAGGATGGTGTAATCTGTGGGGACATGTCCTTCAACACCTCAACTACAATCTTTATATAGGGAAACAACATTGATTACATCCTGCAACTCCAGCTTGGATATTGATCAACCAAATGCTCTCTGTGCAAGGTGTATTGATCGTTTATCGGATGCATCCATTTTCTATCACTGCGGAAAAATAGCAGCTCTTTAGCCTAACACTTCCCGCAATACATCCACTTTACTGTTACTTCCCCTTCTCGACAGATTGCTGATGAAATAAGTGCCGCCCTTAGTGTTGGAGGTCCTTTAATGTTCGGTTCTGAAGGAGCTTTCATTTACACCAATTATTTACTGACCTTCATAAAATTCAATCCCTTGTTCTTTTTTTAATTTAACCTGAAATTCAAACAGGTTCATCCGAACTTTTCGAAATTCCTCACATTGTTTCATCCTTTGTTGTAAATGCTTTGGTGTTACATTCCAGCAAACATTGCCAGTGTTATAATTAATTGAAATATGATCAGATTTGCAAAACTGAAGGACAAAGGATTTTCTGATTTAAATAAATCCCCCGCTATTATTTATTTAACTCGCCTATTTTAAAAGAGCTAATTAAATTCAGCTTTTAATTTTAATTCGCATTTTCAAATCAGGTGGCATTAAATTTTAACTTAACAATAACAACTCTCATTTCTACGGCATTTACATATGTAACTAAACATATAATATGTACCAAAACATATAATTTTCAGAGAATGCTTTCAGATGAAAAACAACTGCTGACAAGGTGCATCAGGTGATGGTGGAACAGATGATTAAACAGGTTGACTGACAAATGGGATTAGCGTGCGGCACGGAGGCGCAACGGTAGAGTCACTGCCTCACAGCGCCAGAGACCCGGGTTCAATCCTGACTACGGATGCTGTCCGTACGGAGTTTGCACGTTCTCCCCGTGACCTGCGTGGGTTTTCTCCGGGTGCTCCGGTTTCCTCCCACAATCCAAAAGGCGTGCAGGTTTATAGGTTCATTGCCTTTGGTGAAATTGCAAATTGTCCCGAGCCTGTAGGATAACAGTTTTAGTGTGCAGAGTGATCACTGGTCGGCATGGACTGGATGGGCTGAAGGGCTGAAGGGCTCCAGGTTCCACCCACACTTCTCTCCAGAGATGCTGCCTGTCCCGCTGAATTGCTCCAGCATTTTGTGTCTATCTTCAGGCTGAAGGACCTGTTTTTATGCTGGATCTCTGAATGAAGCTGAACTAAATTTAATAACACTATTATAAAACACACACACACACACACACACACACACACTGACACTGACATTGACACACACACACACTGACACTGACACACACACACTGACACACACACTGACACACACACTGACACATACACACTGACACACACACTGACACACACACACACGCACACCAAATGAACTGCAGCGTGTTCAACACACTTTAGGCAAAGAAATGTGAAATTCATGCAAATTTCAAAAAATAATTGCCAGTGAGACAACATTGCTGACAACATTTAGGAGAGCCAATTATCCCCTCAGCGCAATGAGAGCCAGCAGAGAAAACCATTCAAGGGTTCGCAGATGGCATTAGTCATGAAAATCACAAACTGCACGTTTGAAAAGTCATCAATTAAAAATATCCATTGTGTCACCACAGTGAAGCTCATAATGAAAATTGATTTTATTTTTGCAGCCATTATGTTCCTATCCAAGTGCCAACATCTCCAGTGTCAACGTGCTTGCTGTTTAAATAGTGGGGGGGGAATAATAAGCAATGAATAATTTAAAAATACTTAGTTTTTGTTTAGAGACACAGCGCAGAAACAGGCCCTTCGGCCCACTGAGTCTGCACCAACCACACTAACACGATCCTACACACACTAGGGACAATTTACACTTACAATAAAGTCAATTAACCTACAAACCTGGATGTCTTTGGAGTGTGAGGAGGAAACGGAAGATCCCAATGAAATCCCACGCAGGTCATGGGGAGCACGTACTAGCTCTGTACAGACACAAGTCAGTATGAACTTCTAATTCACACCATCCTATGGGCTTATAAATGTATCGTAAACTGCCTCATTGAGCCTTGCCCAAATGCCCATCTGCGAACCCGTGAATGGTTTTCTCTGCTGGCTCTCACTGCGCTGATCAAGTAATGTGTCGAGTGAAATCTTCAAAGCCACTACGTTTTGGATTACTTTGAAAGGACCTACAAATCCATTGTTTCAATCAGTATAGTTGGTTATAGAAGTCATATTGTGTGGAAACAGGCCCAGCGGCCCAACTCGCCCACGCCGGCCAACATTGTCCCGCCTGCCTGCGTTTGGTTCAAGAACCTCTAAACCTGTCCTAACCATGTACCTGTCTAAATGTTTCTTGAACATTGCAATAGTACCTCCCTCAACTACCGCCTCCAGCAGCTCGTTCCGTACACCCACCATTCTTTGTGGGAAACAGTTACTCTTCAGGTTCTTATTAAATCTTCCCCCCCCCCCCCCCCCACACTTTGTAAACCATCACCCTTTGCTGCTTGGTTGGACTGTAAGTTTTGGCGCATGGAAATGCTGCAGCTGATGTTCATTTCCCTGCATTGGTGCAAACAGTGAATTTCTTTAGAATAAACAGGAAGTGAAATTCCTCCGTTAATCACATTTGTCTAAGGATTCACGGACGTGTCATCATCACTGGGTTGATGGTGGGGAGAGTCATCCCATTGAGAGAACACAAACACCATTATTTGGAGCACAAACCACACCGGTACCGGACGAGGCACCGACGGACGAGGAGCCGAAACAAAGAAGTGGAAGCCCAACTAACCGAACGGGTGGGACACTTGAATGCAAACTAACCGAAAGGGCTGCGAGTCGGGTGGAGCGGAGGTGTGGGACAATGTTCATCCCTCCACAGTGATGTGATGGACGGGGGGGGGGGGGGTCTGGACCAATGGCTGACAAGTCTCGCCCCCCGCCCCCGGCAACGTCATGTCCGTTATTGGACTTTTCTGTTGAGCGGCAGTTGGTCCGTCGGCCTGTAGGCGACGCCGCCTTTCGGGTAGGTGGCGTTTCGACAGAGCGGCCATTCGGTGAGTTTGCTTTTAGGCAACGCCGCCTTTCGGTTAGTCGGCTTTTAGGCGTCCCGCCCTTTCGGTTAGTCGGCGTTTCGGCTTTGTTTCCATTCGGTTACGTGGCTTCCACTTCTTCGTTTCGGCCTCTAGTCCGTCAGCGCCACGTCCGCACACGATCCAGACCAATGGAATGGGTCAAGCATGGTTTGCCCAAAATGGAATCGTTTTGTAACTTTGCCAGTGCCGTTTATACGGTGACTCTTTGCGTAGCTTGCTGCCACAAAACAAAGACTATCACTGCAACTTGTCATGTGGGACAATCGTTCATTCATTCATTCATCTCTTCTTCACACAGAGAGTTGTGAGTCTGTGGAATTCTCTGCCTCAGAGGGCGGTGGAGGCCGGTTCTCTGGATACTTTCAAGAGAGAGCTAGATAGGGCTCTTAAAGATAGCGGAGTCAGGGGATATGGGGAGAAGGCAGGAGCGGGGTACTGATTGGGGATGATCAGCCATGATCACATTGAATGGCGGTGCTGGCTCGAAGGGCCGAATGGCCTACTCCTGCACCTGTTGTCTATTGTCATAAGATTCAAGTTCCTGGGTGTGCGGATCTCTAAAGAAATGTCCTGGACACAGCACATTGATGCAATCAAATGAAAGCCCATCAGCACCTCCACTTTGTTTGAAGATTCGGAGATTCGGAGATTCAGTATGTCGACAAATACTCTCTCTTGAACTTTGACAGGTACCTTGTAACGCACACATTGACTGGTTGCATCACCGCCTGCTTTAGCAGCTCCAACGCCCAGGAACAAAAGAAATCTCAGAGAGTGGTCGACACTGCCCGAGTGCCCGGTTCAATCACAGGTACTGACCTCCCCACCACTAAAAGGATCTTGTAGGAGGTGCTGCCTCAAATAAAAACAGAATGCAGGAAATCACAGCAGGTCAGGCAGCATCTGTGGAAGGGGATAAAGAGGTAACACGATACTTTTTCAATGAACCAGCATCATTGGAGTATGAGGGTGCTGGTTTTATGAATAGACCAGTTGCATGAACAATTTTTAAAGAAAATTACTGCACATGACACGTTAGTATTCTGTACATCGCCAGAGGCCCGGATTCGATCCTGACTAAGGGTTCTGTCTGTACAGAGTTTTACGTTCTCCCTGCCATTTGAGATCCCGGGTTGGATCCTGACCTCGGGTGTGTTGTCCGTACGGTTTGTACGTTCTCCCTGTGACCGCGTGGGTTTTCTCCGGGTGCTCCAGTTTCCTCCCACGCTCCAATGACGTACAGGCCTTTAGGTTAATTGTCTTCGGTAAAAATTGTAAATCGTTCCTAATGTGTAGGATAGGGCTAGTATACGGGGTGATCAGTGGGTGGGCCGAAGGGCCTGTTTCCAGGCTGTATGTCCAAAGGCTAAAGTCTAATAAAGCATTAACCAAATCGTTGAACTATAATCGTCTCCTTAATCCTGCAGGTAACAATGTTTTACACTGCAATCATATTTTAAAGACTAAACAATAATGTAAAACACAGCAAAAGAAAATTGTGCGGCACAGTAGAGCTGCCTCACAGTGCCAGAGACCCGGGTTCGATCCTGACTTCAGGCGCTGTGTGTGTGGAGTTCGCATGTTCCCCCCCCGTGACCGCATGGGTTTCCTCAAGGCGCTCCGATTTCCTCCCACATTCCCACAAAACATACTTGAAAAACATGTTTGTAGGATAATTGGCCTCGGTAAATTTGCCTTCTAGTGTGTGGGGAGTGTGTGAGAAATGAACTGAACTTACCATCTCACGAAGTGCCATAGTGGCGCGTGTAGTCCAAATGTCTTCATTTTCTAAATGGCGAGACTAAGTTTCATTTCGACAATCTGATATTTCAAATTTTCCGAAACAAAAGCTTTGGAACTCAATAAAGAAACAACCTCGATCTCCACTGCACGCTTCACACAAAGACAGAGTTCCCCAAATGTTTCAGTGAAGCAATGAATAAGACTACTCTTTGTGTAGAAGATCATAGCTCGGAGGATAACTGGCCAGAAGTGAGTGATTAATGGTGTTTTCTCAGATTCGATCCAGTCCATTGGATGAAATGCTGAAGGCAAATTCATCAATAATGTTACAAGTACCTCTAGATCAGATTAGACTAAACTTGAATATTGACTTCTCCAATTTCAGGTAGTCCTTGCTTTCTCCCTCCTTCCCCTCCCCTTCCCAGCTCTCCCACAACCTACTGCCTCCCCCTCGTCCTTTCTTCTTCCACCCTCCCTTACCCCCCCCCCCCCCCACCCACCTCCACATCTGTCTGATGAAGGGTCTCGACCCGAAACCTATTCCACCTATTCCTTCGCTCCATAGATGCTGCCTCACCCGCTGAGTTTCTCCAGCACTTTTGCCTACCTTCGATTTTTCCAGCATCTGCAGTTCCTTCTTAAACATAAACTCTGTTCCAATTATTCCATAACGTGCGTGTTATTCAGAGTGATTGACGTGCGTGGCATAAATCCATTTTTCTTTAAGGATATAACTACCAATAGTTGTCCCTAGTGAGTCATACATCATTCATTTGCCTACAATGTATTAAGGCAGCCACAGAAGTCTCAAACCAAACATAGATTTGGATGTGTGCCTGAAGTTCTGCTAGCATTTGAGGTCATATTTCCATCTACAATGCTGGAATACGGTGTGGAGTTGTCATTATATGCATTTCGGGGATAAATTAGATTCAGCAGCACCTGTTCTAGGGCATTATGACAATCCCCACACACTAACACTACACACTAAAGCCCCTGTCCCACGATGCGAGTTTACCCAAGAGCTCTCCCGAGTTTAAAAAAAATCAAACTCGTGGTACTTCATCACGAGTATTTTTTAACTCTTGGAAATTTTTCACACTGTTGAAAAAACTTCACGAGTTTCCGCGTTTCCTCGAGTACCCGCCGTTAGCATTACGAGCCGCTACGAGACATCCACGAGCTCCGATGTACCCGCTACGTACACTCTACGTACTTACCACGAGTGTGATTTATTTTTTTTACTCGGGGGAGCTCTTGGCTAAACTCGCATCGTGGGACAGGGCCTGAAGGACAATTTGCAAATTACCAAAGCCAAGTAACCTGCAAACCTGTACGTCTTTGGAGTGTGGGAGGAAACCGAAGCGCCCGGAGGAAACTCACGTGGTCACAGAGCGAACGTACAAACTCCGTACGGACAACACACCGGAGGTCAGGATCGAACCTGGGATCTCAAATGGCATCAGTGATGGTCCTGTGCATATATAGTTTCTAAGCTCTCAGCAAATGTCAAATGCCAAAGCACTAACCTTCATCTCTAGGCTTGACTGAAGGCACTGAAATCTTCATCTGAGTCTTCTTGTTCTAACCATATGTGATCTGAGTCTTAGTTTAATCTTATGTGAGGTCAGAATCTCCAGTGTGGACTGCGCTGAATTAACCTTTGAAGTAACCCACAAACCAACAAGATCAAGGATAATTGCAAATGGCATAAAATGCCGGCCTTGCTGGTGATACTCGTGCCTCGTGAATGTTAAATATAAACCACTGGCTCATTGCTCGGTCTAACAATTGGGCACTAGAAAAGCAATGTTTTACTAAATCTATATAATAATACTGAGGATTATTACCCCTCAGTTACCCCAGCACTTTGGCCAAACTTGTCCATGCCCCATCTATACTAGTCCCGCCTGCCCACAGTTTGGCCAATATCCATTCAAGCTTCAAGTAGCAACAAGAAGGCTTGCCCAACCCACAGTATCTCCCATCCATGTTCTCCAGAGATGCTGCCTGACCCGCTGAGTTACCCCAGCACTTTGTGTCCTTTTCCCTCTAAACTTTCCCATCCATGTACCTGTCTAAATGTATTTTAAATGTTGATATTGTACTTCCCTCAACTACCTCCTCCGGCAGCTCGTTCCATACACCCACCACCCTCTGTGTGAAAAGATTACCTCTCAGTTCCTATTACCCCGCCACCCCCCCCCCCCCCCACCCCACCTTAAACCTATGTCCTCTGGTTCTTGATTCTTTAATTATGAGTCGGGGTGTGCATTTACCCTGTGAAGTTTCGTTTCGAGATACGGCGCGGAAACAGGGCCTTCGGCCCACCGAGCCCGCATGAGCGGCCATCCCCGCACATCAACACTATCCTACACGCACTCGGGACAATTTACACATACACCAAGCCAATTAAACCACCCGAAGATCCTGGAGAAAACCCAGGCGGTCAAAGGGAGAGCGTACAAACTCCCTACAGATAGCACCGGTACTCTGGATCGAACCCGGGTCTCTGGCGCTGCGAACATTGTAACTCTACGGCTGCTCTGCCATGGCCACTGAAGTGTGTTCCCCTCATGATCTTATACACCTCTATAAGATCATCCCTCATCCTGCAGCCTGCTCAGCCTCTCCCTAATCCCCAGGCCCTCAAACATTGGCCAAATTCTCTGCACTCTTTCCAGCTTAACAACGCCAGTCCTGTAGCAGTGTGGGTGACCAAACCGAAGCACATGACTCCAAATGCAAACAAGTGAGTGAAGTGACAAAGAACTGATCCTTTTTTTCTCCATATTTATCATCCTGATCGGTCTGTTGTCCTCAAACATTGGAAATCATCCCGTGACCACGTGGGTTTTCTCCAGCTGCTCTGGTTTCCTCCCACACTCCTAAGACAAAATTCTTAAGGGGTTGGACAGGCTAGATGCAGGAAGATTGTTCCCGATGTTGGGGAACTCCAGAACAAGGGGTCACAGTTTAAGGATAAGGGGGAAGTCTTTTAGGACCGAGATGAGAAGATCTTTTTTCACACAGAGAGTGGGGAGTCTGTGGAATTCTCTGCCACAGAAGGTAGTTGAGGCCAGTTCATTGGCTATATTTAAGAGGGAGTTAGATGTGGCCCTTGTGGCTAAAGGCACCAGGGGGTATGGAGAGAAGGCAGGTACAGGATACTGAGTTGGATGATCAGCCATGATCATATTGAATGGCGGTGCAGGCTCGAAGGGCCGAATGGCCTACTCCTGCACCTATTTTCTATGATTCTATGATTCTAAGACATACAGGTTTGTAGGTTAATTTACTTCTGTAAATTGTAAACTGTAAAATTGTAAAATTAACCAACATTGCATTTCCTTTTTAATTTGCAACAATCACACTGTTTTTCTTTCCATAACTAATACTTAATTTTTGGAATTCATACATGGGGAGAAAAACGTGCCTTTAGGAGCTTATGCATAATCTGTAAGGGATCGACTACGGGTGCTGTCTGTATGGAGTTTGTACGCTCTCCCCGTAACCGCATGGGTTTTCTCAGAATGTTCCGGTTTCCTCCCACACTCCGAAGACGTGCACGTTCAGTCAAATTCTAAATTATCCCGAGTGTGTGGGATAATGCCAGTGTACGGGGCGATCGCTGGGCGGTGCGGACTCGGTGGGCCGAAGGGCCTGTTTCTGCGCTGTATCTCGAAAGTAAAGTCTAAAGTCATTTGATTCCTAACTTAGTCCATTGAGCTGCCGTTTTCATAACCTTTAAGGGCCTGTCCCACCTGGCGATATTTCTCGGTGGCTGCCGGCATCATTGACTGACGTGCCAGGTCACCGAAAAATTTGCGGCGTGACCCGGCGCGATGACGTATTGACGCGCGGCGTTTTTTCAAGTGTCGCAACATTTTCTTTGCCGCCGTTGGATTTTGAAATGTTCAAAGTCGCCGAAAGAAATCGGCAAGTGGGACAGGCCCTTTAGTCGGATTGGTTGAGTCACGAGGCATGTTCATTCCTGCCTCAGAGGACTGCTATCCCGTGCTGGGATGTAAACACTCCCTCTTCCAGAATCTTGGCAGGCAACTAAACCTATAACCTCAGCGTGCAAGGGCAGGCTTAACGGCAGCTGCGTTCATGACCTGCCACAGCTAAAGTTAATTTAAAATGTAATTAATTCCTCTCCTACTCATGTGTCAACTAAACAATAATTATTTGGGATTACCAGCCTTTCTTTGATGAAATATTGATTGATTCACCCACTATATGTCAGTTGTCAGTTCAGTTTATTGTCACGTGTATCGAGGTACAGTGAAAAGCTTTTGCTGGGTCCTAGCCAGTCAGCGGAAAGACAACGCACGTTTACAATCGAGCCATTCACAGTGTATCTATTCACTGATGGTTTAGAATAATGTTGAGTGCAAGATAAAGCCAATGAGGTCCGATCAAAGACAGTCAGAGGGTCACCAATGAGGTAGATAGTAGTTCAGGACCTGGTGTAGCGGTACATTCAAGGTAAACCGTCTGACACTTCACCCCGTACACTACCAGCGATCCCCCCGTACACTAACACAGTCCAGGGACAATTTACAAACTTTTACCAAAGCCAATTAACCTTCAAACCTGCACGTCTTTGGAATGTGGGAGGAAACCAGCGCGCCCGGAGAAAACCCACGCCGTCTCAGGAGAAGTTAGAAATTCTGTACAGTCAGGATCGAACCCGGGTCTCTGGCGCTGTGAGGCAGCAACTCTACCGCTGCGCCACCGTGCCACCCCATGCTCCATGCTCTATGCACCTGACTCGAACCAGACTTGATAACTGATGAAGCCAAAGGCAAACGCTGTCGGAACCTGATCGTCCAACACAAGCTGCCTTTTAAATCTGTGGAAATTCTGTTTATGAATATTTCAAGAGTTGCCTGGACATTACCTGCAGCTGTACAAATTCTTACAGTGTTTCAATATTTATCTGACAACAATAATTCCCCATTATTCTACAATGCACAATAACCCAAACAACCAGGTCCAGAAAAGAAAGGGTCTGAAGAAGGGTCTCGAACCAAAACTTTGCCTATTTTCTTCGCTCCATAGATGCTGCCTCACCCACTGCGTTTCTCCAGCATTTTTGTCTACCTTCCAGAAAAGAAAGCCTTCGTATCCTCCATTTTTACGGGCATGAATTCTTGATTAGAATTGGGGGGGGAGGGGGGGGTCAAGGGTTATGGGGAGAAGGCTGGGAAAATGGGATTAGGAGGCAGAGATCAGCCATGATTGAATGGCGGAGTAAACTTGATGGGTCGAATGGCCTAATTCTAATCCTACAACTTGTGAACTTGTGAATCCATTTGACAGTCACTCCAGGTCCCCAGCTTCACCTCTCGAGCAAAACACCTCAGTTGAAGTTCATACCTTGATGCTTAATTCTTTAATTTATTACTGACAATCTATTTTGCAGTACTTGGAACACAAAATACATCAAATACACTGCCAAATGTTCTTTTTTTCGCACTTCAAACATCTCATCATCAAATAAATTGCCTTCTGTGAACTGCAAATGCTGGGTTAAACCGAAGATAGGCACAAAATGCTGGAGTAACACAGCGGGACAGGCAGCACCTCTTCTTCCTTCGTGTGGCGTGCACAGCCTAAAGTTGTTGGACAACTTGTTCTATTTGATCTTCCGTTTCCGTCGAGTTGATTGCATTAGTCGAAACAGGGCGGACTACGTGAAGGTTGCAATCTTCCACCCCACAGCATCTCTGGAGAGAAGGAACGTGTGACGTTTCGGGTCGAGACCCTTCTTCAGACAAGGGTCTCGACCCAAAACGTCACCCATCCCTTCTCTCCAGAGATGCTGCCCGTCCCGCTGAGTTACTCCAGCATTTTGTGTCTGCCTTGTGCTAAGTGTTGATCTGCCCTTTTACCTGATCTAAAGTGCTGAATAAATAATTAAATCCGCAAAGTTTGAAAGGTTTGTCAATTGCTATTTAACGTAGACTTTAAACAAAACAGTGCAGACATATGACACTGTGTTTCAGTCTATATATACACACCCAAGAGTGTTCAACCATAATACAGAAAAAAACTATTAACTTCCACTTTATTCTCTTTCTTAAAATACTTGAAATACAAATGTTCCTACTCCCTGCTCAATACATTTCATAACAAAGATCAGCTTGTCCCTGACACAATAAAGCAATCTGAGTCTTTGAAGTGGCTGCATTTAATTTTCTGCATGAATTTCCTTTCAGACATATAAGCACTAAACACAATACAATATTCTAAAATGGAGCCAATTATTCCTTCATCAGAGACTTTTGTCTCTTTGCACTCTCTCTTTGAGGGATATATTGGATTATTTAATGCACAACAGTAATGGGCCTGTCCCACTTAGGCGATTTTTCAGCAGACTGTCAGCAACTGTCAAGTTCAAGATTCAAGAGAGTTTATTGTCGTGTGTCCCTGATAGGACAATGAAATTCTTGCTTTGCATCAGCACACAGAACATAGTCGGCATTGACTACAGAACAGATCAGTGTGTCCATATACCATTATATAATTATACACACACATGAATAAATACACAGATAAAGTGCAAATAACAGAAAATGGGTTATTAATGATCAGAGTTTTGTCCGAGCCAGGTTTAATAGCCTGATGGCTGTGGGGAAGTAGCTATTCCTGAACCTGGTCGTTGCAGTTCTCAGGCTCCTGTACTTTCTACCTGAAGGTAGCGGGGAGATGAGTGCATGGCGAGGATGGTGTGGGTCCTTGATGATACTGCCAGCTTTTTTGAGGCAGCGACTGCGGTAAATCCCCTCGATGGAAGGAAGGTCAGAGCCAATAATGGACTGGGCAGTGTTTACTACTTTCTGTAGTATTTTCCTCTCCAGGGCGCTCATGTTGCCAAACCAAGCCACGATGCAACCGGTCAGCCAGCTCTCTACCGTGCACCTGTAGAAGTTAGAGAGAGTCCTCATTGACAAACCGACTCTCCGTAATCTTCTCAGGAAGTAGAGGCGCTGATGTGCTTTCTTGATAATTGCATCAGTGTTCTCGGACCAGGAAAGATCTTCAGAGATGTGCACGCCCAGGAATTTGAAGCTCTAGACCCTTTCAACCGTCGACCCGTTGATATAAACAGGACTGTGGGTCCCCATCCTACTCCTTCCAAAGTCCACAATCAGTTCGTTGGTTTTGCTGGTGTTGAGGGCCAGGTTATTGTGCTGGCACCATATGGACAGTTGCTCGATCTCTCTTCTATACTCTGACTCATCCCCATCAGTGATACGTCCCACAACAGTGGTGTCGTCAGCGAACTTGATGATGGAGTTCGCACTGTGACCGGCTACGCAGTCATGAGTATAGAGTGAGTACAGCAGGGGGCTGAGCACGCAGCCTTGAGGTGCTCCCGTGCTGATTGTTATCGAGTCTGACACATTTCCACCAATATGAACAGACTGTGGTCTGTGAATGAGGAAGTCGAGGATCCAATTGCAGAGGGATGCGCAGAGACCCAGTTCTGCGAGTTTGGTAACCAGCTTGGAGGGGATGATGGTATTAAATGCCGAGCTGCAATCGATGAATAACAGCCTGACATATGCGATTTTGTTGTCCAAGTGGTCCAGAGCGGAGTGGAGGGCCATGGAGATCGCATCCACCGTTGATCTGTTGTGGCGGTAAGCGAACTGCAGTGGGTCCATGTTTTTGTCGAGGTAGGAGTTGATTTGCGCCATGAGCAACCTCTCGAAGCACTTCATCACCACCGGCATTAGTGCCACATGTTGCCGGCAGTCGCCTGAAAAACCGGCAACTGGAACAGCGACTGTCAGAGTGGAACACGCACACACGCACACATCGCTTCCTTCACCAGCCCGTTATGCAGGCGGGGGACAGGGCAAGCGGGGGGGAGCGCTGTCTGAGTGAAATTCCCACGGTGCAAAGCCAAGGTGATACAGACACACACCGCGATGAACAGGAAGGTTGGCGCTGTAATTAAGACGGCTAAAGCACAGTGTACGGTAAGTCCTTTATAAGGGGGGGGGGGGGGGGGGGGGGGGGGGGGGGGGGGGGGGGGGAGAAGAGGGGAGAAGAGGGGAGAAGGAGTGGAGACAACTTTTAAGAAGCCAGAGATACACGGCTGTGAAGCTCGGCGGACATCAACATTACCGGTCGGTTATCCTTGGTTCGGAAAACTACTGCTTACGTTTTTTTCCCAAATGAGCCAATGAAATTCACCGGTCAGCAACGGCTACAACCCACGAGAACCTAGGAGAACCTTTGACCTCCTGGTAACACACTGGGACCTCCTGGCGACCCGCCCACGGCACGAGAATTCTCGCTACTTTCCATGGCGGCTTCATCCTGGTCGCCGCTAATTTCTCAACATGTCGATAAATGTGCGTCGACCATAATGAGGCCGCGACTAGTTCCCAGATCGCGGGAACTCCTCACGACCATGAAGGCGACTCCCCGGCACCCGCCGCGAACATGTGGCCACCACAGAGTCTCCTGCAGTCTCCGAAGTGGGACAGGCCCATTAGGCACAATTTGTGACACTACTACCCTAGATGCAAGATTCTCACTTCAAGTCTTACTGGACTAGTCCAGCGGATTTTCAGCGTAGCATCGAGAATCACAGTGGCCCATTTGATGAGACTTTAAACTCTTTATCAATCTCAAATAATGTTAAAGACACTCTTCAATGTTTATTGCATATCTTACATTCATTTGCTCTATTTACCGATATCCCCCCCCCCCCCCCCCCCCCCCCCCCCCCCCCCCACCCCGACTCTCAGTCCGAAGGAGGGTCTCCACCCGAAACATCACCTATCCCTTTTCTCTAGAGATGCTGCCTGACTCAGCGGGTGCAGCAGCATCTAAGGAGCGAAGGAGATAGGCGACGTTTCGGGTCGAGACCCTTCTTCAGCCAGGAATAAAAACTGTTTTTATCCACGAGTAGTTGCTCTACTCAACAGCCAAAAATCTGTAGCCTCCCTTTGATCTGGTATTTTGTTGGTTCACATGCTTGATCAATGGTGTTTTATCATTGGGTTACACAAAATGCTGGGGAAACTCAGCGGGTGCAGCAGCATCTAAGGAGCGAAGGAGATAGGCGACGTTTCGGGTCGAGACCCTTCTTCAGATTTAATCTGCTTTGGTAAAACCATAAAATAGTTCCCATTGTGTAGGATAGTGCTAGTGCACTGGACAGCAATGACTGGGTGGGCCTAATGGCCTGTTTCCACGCTGTATCTCCAAACTAAACTAAAGAAACGTCGCCCGTCATGTTCTCCTGAGATACTCCGGCATTCTGCGACTCGTTTTGTGAACCAGCGACTGCAATCCCTGCCTCCCAAATAAAC
This sequence comes from Okamejei kenojei, assembly GCA_035221665.1. Taxonomy (NCBI): domain Eukaryota; kingdom Metazoa; phylum Chordata; class Chondrichthyes; order Rajiformes; family Rajidae; genus Okamejei; species Okamejei kenojei. Next base: position 43,048,777 of record CM069150.1, read on the forward strand.
CCTTCATCGGAGTGCCAGGAGTTATTTATAACTTTAAATACAAATAAATTCATCTTCAACATCCATCTGGACAAACTGAACGGCAGCGACACTAAACACTAGGCTCCCTTCCTCTCCATATTGTGAAGCAGTCAGCTCAGAAAACATTAAAACATTTGTCCTTCAGCTTATTAAATGTCTCCCTCGTGTGGGGAATAACATTTAGTGCAAGGTGAAGCCAGCAAAGTCCAATCGAGGACAGTCCAAGAGTCACCAGTGAGGTAGATCTACACATATTTGTGATTTTCATAAGGTCATAAGAGATAGGAGCAGAATTAGGCCATTCGGCCCATCAAGTCTATACCACCGTTCAATATGGTTGATGTTTCCCTCACAACCCCATTCTCCTGCCACCTCCCCATAACCCTTGACACCCGCACTAATCAAGAATCTGACAACCTCCTCCTTAAAAATATCCATTGACTTGGCCTCCACAGCCGTCTGTGGCAAAGAATTCCACAGATTCGCCGCATTCATCATATGTCATGTGGGCGGAGCACCAAGGCAAATTCCTTGTATGTGAATACTTGGCCAATAAACGTACTTACTTACTTACTTCTTCTTCTTGCCTATGGCGTACACAGCCTAAAGTTGGAGGAGAACTTGTTCAATTTGATCTTATTTGATTGTGCACGCCGGGTTGATTGCTTTAGTCGAAACAGGGCGGACCACGTGAAGGTCGCAATCTCCCACCCCCAAAGTTTTCACCAATTTTATAGTAATCAGAATGCCACGGAAGGCTGCAGAGGCCAAGTCAATGGATATTTTTAAGGCAGAGATAGATAGATTCTTGATTAGTACGGGTGTCAGGAGTTATGGGGAGATGGCAGGAGAATGGGGTTGGGAGGGAGAGATAGATCAGCCACGGTTGAATGATGGAGTAGACTCGATGGGCCGAATGGCCTAACTCTGCTCCTAGAACTTACGAACATGATAATTCACCTAAATTTCACCAAGGTGACATGATTTGTCAGGAAACAGTTGGCTTATGTCAGGAAACGAGGCAGGATTCAGGAGGTTTTCCTTTCTCCCACAGGCATGAAAGACAGAGTCCTGGCATGGAGTCCTTTCACAATCAATTACTATGGGAAAAGCTTGAAATAAATCAGTTCATTTAAAGTTCACTGGGAAAGGTACATTGGGAAAGGTTAAGAGGGGTATGGGCCAAACGCGGGAAAATGGGACCTGCGTAGATGGGACATCTCGGCTAGCATGGATGAGTTGGGCTGAAGGGCCTGTTTCTGTGCTGTGTACTTCTTCGATTCTACTCAGATTTTATATCTTGCATTTATTTAGCTCAGTCTATATTCACTATTCATTTAGTACCAAGTTTACAGTGACAGTTACGAATTACTCAGAAAGCACTAAACATTAATAATAATAAAACATTAATGATAAAACACCATTGATCAAGCAGGTGAATCAACAAAATACCAGATCAAAGGGAGGCTACAGATTTTTGGCTGTTGAGTAGAGCAACTACGCGTGGATAAAAACTGTTTTTATGTCTGGCTGTGGCAGCTTTGACAGTCCGGAGTCGCCTTCCAGAGGGAAGTGATTCAAAGAGTTCGTGGCCAGGGTGAGAGGGGTCAGAGATGATCTTGCCCACTCGCTTCCTTGCAGTGTACAGTTCATCAATGGAGGGAAGGTTGCAGCCAATAATCTTCTCAGCTGATCAGACGATTCGCTGCAGCCTCCGGGTGTCGTGCTTGGTGGCTGAGCCAAACCAGACCATGATGGAGAAGGTGAGAACAGACTCTACGATGGCCGTGTAGAATTGGACCATCATTGCCTGTGGCAGATTGTGCTTTCCTCAGCTGCCGCAGGAAGTACATCCTCTGTTGGGCCTTTTTGACCGTGGAGTCGATGGTAGACCCCCCACTTAAGGTCCTTGGAGATGATGGTTCCCAGGAACTTAAAAGACTCCACAGATGTGACTGTGGTGTTTTTGATGGTGAGTGGGGTGAGGAGAGGGGGAGCTGTCCTAAAGTCTACAATCAATTCCACGGTCAAGGTGAAAACTTTCAAATTTTAAGAATGATTCTTGCTGTGAAAAGTTATCATCGTACATCATTCAATCCTAATCCCAGTAATATTATCGTGGTCATTTTGTACAGTTTGCGAACATGTAGGTTTAAAGAAAGAAAATACTAAGCATTTTCTTTGATCTTTTTGACAATTCCTCAGAATAGGACGCACCTTTAGAAAGGACTTGTGGAAGAATTTCTTTAGTCGGAGGGTGGTGAATCTGTGGAACTCATTGCCACAGACGGCTGTGGAGGCCAAGTCATTGGGTATTTTTAAGGTGGAGATTGACCAATATTCGATTAGTACGGGTGTCAAGGGTTATGGGAGAAGGCAGGAGAATGGAGTTGAGAGGGAGAGATCGATCAGCCCTGATTGAATGGCGGGGTAGACTCGGTGGGCCGAATGGCCTACTTCGGCTCCTATGACTAATGAACTTATAACTTGTCCCCAATAAATGCGACAGGCTCATTAATCCATGCGCAGGATGTCTTGCAGTTCCCATTTAAACCACATGGAGACAGCATTGAGAACAAACCTCCATTGTGAAATGCTAAAAGATGATCTGAAATCAAATAACTTGTGTCTTGTCTCCCTCTGGAGGTTAAACGATCAGTGACTTTTGTGCAATCATTTTTTCAACATATACATTTTTCAACTGATACATTTTTTTCTTATGCACAAAATCGAAAATTGATGAATGCGGCGAATCTGTGGACTTCTTTGCCACAGCCGGCTGTGGTGGCCAAGTCAATGGATATTTTTAAGGAGGAGGTTTTCAGATTCTTGATTAGTGCGGGTGTCAAGGGTTATGGGGAGGTGGCAGGAGAATGGGGTTGAGAGGGAAAGATACATCAACCATGATTGAATGGTGGTCTAGACTTGATGGGCCGAATGGCCTAATTCTGCTCCTATCACTTATGACCTTATGAAAATCACAAATATGTGTAGATCTACCTCATTGGAGACTCTTGGACTGTCCTCGATTGGACTTTGCTGGCTTCACCTTGAACTAAACGTTATTCCCTTATCATGCGTAGGAAAAAACTGCAGATGCTGGTTTAAATCGAAGGTAGACACAAAATGCTGGAGTAACTCAGCGGGTCAGAGGAATGGGCGACGTTTCTTTCAAACATCGCCCATTCCTTCTCTCCAGAGAAGCTGCCTGATCCGCTGAGAAACTCCAGCATTGTGTGTCTACCTTAGAACTCATTCCACCTTTGATTTATTAAGCATGATCTTGCATGGTGACAGTTTCATCTACAAAGCTAGAATTTAATTCCATGCATCAAACTTCTTCTGCATATAAAAGGGTTATTTTTGTCATTTATTTGTAAACCCGCTCGTTATTGCAGCTTGTATCATTGTCCTGTTATTCTAGACATCTCCGACTAACGTGGGCTGATTCTAGCCATCCTCTCCCATGTTTTTCTACAATTCCATTCTACCTACTGTACTCTGTGCTGTTACAGAATCAGAGAAAGATACAACAGAGAAACAGGCCCTTCAGCCCATCAGGTTCATGGTGGTCATCAACCATCCATTTATACTAACTCCACATCCATCCCTTTTTTTCCATCTCCCCCTCATTCTTGAGTTTGAGTTTAGTAAACTAAACTAGTCAGTGAAAAGCTTTTGTTTAGTTTGGTTTATGACAATAGACAATAGGTGCAGGAGTAGGCCATTCGGCCCGTCGAGCCAGCACCGCCATTCAATGCGATCATGACTGATCATCCACAATCAGCACCCCGTTCCTGCCTTCTCCCCATATCCCCTGACTCCTATCTTTAAGAGCCCTATCTAGCTCTCTCTTGAAAGTATCCAGAGAACCGGCCTCCACCGCCCTCTGAGGCAGAGAATTCCACACTCATAACTCTCTGTGTGAAAAGGTGTTTCCTCATCTCCGTTCTAAATGGCTGACCCCTTATTCTTAAACTGTGGCCCCTGGTTCTGGACTCCCCCAACATCGGGAACATGTTTCCTGCCTCTAGCGTGTCCAAACCGTTTAGAAATACATCACAGTAATTTGGAGAAAAACAAAATTATTAGGACAATTTAGGAAAATTGAAAGCTTTCGGCCCCAAAATGATTAGACCCCAAAATTATTAGGGTGACCATTAAGAAGCGAAATCCAATCCGCTAAAGTGATTACAAAATAAAAGAATATTAAATGCTGATATTCAATAAACCACTTATAAAAATCTACACCCACTAAATGAGATATTTCAATAAAAGAAATCAAAATTCGATCATTAAAAAATGGTTGAAACAGGTCATATAACAGATAATTAATATTACGGATCCATTTCATCCGATACAGCAAAAGGATTTAAGCTGCTCGCTGGATGCTAAAAAAGCTTTTTGACAAGTGGAATGGCCTCTATTTTTTCTCTTTTTACGGGGTACTCGAGGTTGTAGACGATTGCAATAGCTTTCAAGGGTGAGATTACTCACAAAGAAAACACGTGGTCATTGGAAAGGGGAATTAAAAGGGAAATATTATATATATCTTGGCCACTTTATTTAATCTAACTTCCCGTACAAAACTATTACTGGAAAAGTTTACAGTTATATACCGCAAAAAATTTTTTTAAAAATTAGTCCCTCGCTAACTTTATTGGAATAATAAAAAAACGTAAAGCTAACATCCAAATTTATGTTGTTATTATTGGCAGTTAATATCAAAAACATGAATATTTTTGGCAGAAATAGATAATGAGACCAAACTGGTTTAAAAAATGGAAAATGAAATTGTTCTCCAAAAAATTAGTTCGCTAAACTAACGTGACTAAGAAAAATTATAATGAAAACACCGATAATAGAAAAGGAATAACGCAAATAAAGAAAAACATTAAAAAAATTAAAATCTATACCGTTAGGTCTTAACATTCATAATTTTACGCTTTAACCTTCAACGCACAATGGAAAAAAGAAAAATTAAAAACATAAAGAGTTATGCGCAAAACAATGATTATTTAGATATTTACAAATCAGAAACTATATCTCTGTACACAAGAACTTAGAAATCCAATTTTAGATGAATGCTTGAATATAAACCAGATATATATATTTATAATATTGTATTGGAAAGTGATATCATAACGAAATACATAGACCCATTTTGGGAAAAGGAATTAGGTCAAATAATAGCTCAAGGGACGAAAGCTACAACCATATTCATTTGCTATCGTTATTACATTATTAATATTCTTCATAGACTACATTATCCAAAGCTAAATTACATATATATTCTCTAAATTACAAATCTCAGCATAATTACTTCTGTAAAGTCAAATTCAGAAGCAAATAGAAATTGTCCATTCATTCACCTAATTGATAAAGATTGTAGTATTATTGGAAACGGAAATATTTAATGATAATTTTGAATGTTATTAATATTACTATGATTTCCCTGATCCAAAGTTAATAATACTTGGAATACTTGAAACGGACCAATAGTTACAATGAACCAAAGAATTTTTTATCGATTATTGTCTATTAATTGGGAAAAAATTAATAGGGGCCCTGCATCCCCAACATTAAAATGTGGAACAATACAGAAAGAGAGGACCACTTCATTTGGAGAGATTTGAGGGGCTTGTCCCTTGGATGGTTAGATCTCTTCAAGAGAGATTCTCCAATATTAAATATTTACTGTCAATAACGGTTCGGTTGCGAAAAAAAAAAAAACTCAATGGACCAGAAACCTAGAGGAAATTACGTCAATCTCCATCAAAAGTTTCAACACTCTCTTTTCTATTTTCTATTCTTTTTTCTTTTCTAAAAGAGAAAAAAAAAAAAAAAAAAAAAAAGGGTCGGCGAATATAGATATCATTAATGAAAATATTATTAGATGTCCTTATTTTTAATTACATAAAATAGTTTCAACTATACAATAATTTGGAAATATAAAGTCAATTAAATTACTAAAAACTCTTTTATTATTAATATTATAGGAAGTTCGGTTTAAACCTGTATTTTGAATTAGAAAATATGGACATTATGATTAGTATGAGTATTACTGCTAGGTATGATAGTATACAGATGGCGTTGTTAAGTTTCTATAATTAAAAAAAATTAAAAAAAAAAAAATACACGAAACAGGTACCCCTCTGCTCCAACCAGCGTCCCGTAATTAACGCTACCTATCACACTAGGGACAATGATTATTTTTTTGAGTCAAGCCAGTTATGCACACAAAATGCACCTCTTTGGAGTGTGGGAAAGAAGATCCAGAGGAAAACGCACAAACTCCTTACAGAACACTTTCCTCCACAGCCACCCGTAGTCTCGATCGCACCTGCCGCTGCGCCCGCCGTGACCGTGGCCCGCATAAGAGGTTTCTTTATTCTTTGACCTAAAATCCGAGATTCACCAGTCAACTACGCTCCAGGAACAATGTACAATATATATATTATATAAATAATAAATAATTGAGGCCAATTGACCAATCAACCTGTGTTATCTTTGTGATGTGGGAGGAAGCCAGAACCCAGAGTAAACCCACGTAATCACAGGGAGAAAATTAATAATTATATATATTTAATCAACTCCAATGAAGGTCGGAAGAGAAGCTCGAGTCGTGGCTTGAGAGAAATTCCACTGCTGGAAGAGCCAGTAATCAGTATTCAAAACAAAGACAGCCCCTACTTACGTTTCAAGTGTTCATCATCCTCATCGTTCCGGCATCATCTCCAAAATAAAGCAACACAAAACTCCACCTGTTGAATTGTTCAACAACTTTTCAAAGATAATTGGACAGGTATGGATAGGAAAAGTGAAGAAAGGATAGGGATGGAAAAAGAGTCTGCAGGGTCACAACCTGAAACGTCACCCATCCTTTTCCTCCAGAGATGCTGCCTGACCCGCTGAGTTACTCCAGCACTTTGTGTGTTTATCTTCGGTATAAACCAGCATCTGCAATTATTTTTTTATTTTACACAAGGTTGGATATGGGTCAAATGAAGGAAATGGGCATAGGTTGGATCTTGGTGGACATAGGGTCATAGACAATAGACAATAGGTGCAGGAGTAGGCCATTCGGCCCTTCGAGCCAGCACGATCAATTCATCCCCAATCAGGACCCCGCTCCTGCCTTCTCCCCATATCCCCTGAATCTGCTATTTTTAAGAGCCCAATCTAGCTCTCTCTTGAAAGCATCCAGAGAACCTGCCTCCACCGCCCTCGGAGGCAGAGAATTCCACAGACTCACCACTCTCTGTGAGAAAAAGTGTTTCCTCGTCTCCGTTCTAAATGGCTTACTCCTTATTCTTAAACTGTGGCCCCTGGTTACTTGGAACTCCTTTGGGAGCGCCGACAACATGATTTCCTGAGGGTAAGGAAGAATTCCAAGAGGACATCTAGAATTAGGGACAGAAGTGTAACCAGGAGGCCCTTAACAATCTGATATGTTTCAATGAGATCAAATGGTCCCTCTCATTTCCTTCTATACTCCAGAGTGTACTAGCCCAGCCGCTCCATTCTCTCGGCATATGACAGTCCCGCCATCCAGGGAATTAACCTTGTAAACCTACGCTGCACTCCCTCAATAGCAAGAATGTCCTTCCTCAAATCAGGGGACCAAAACTGCACACAATACTCCAGTCTCTGTCATGCAACGAGGAAAGAGACCCTTTGGCCCAACTTGTCTATGCCGACCAAATTCTAGATCGGTTGCACCCGCCCGCGTTTGTCCCTCATTTCTGTCTGTGGACCAGTGTTCATTTTCTCAACATGATCTGGAGTTGAAGTTGGAATGTAACGATATGCAAGGGAGGACACAGATGAGGCATTGTCTTGAACTATTACACTTCTTGTGGAGAAATCACACCCACCTGGGAGTCGGGGTGCTTAGTCAGTAACAGTGACAGTGACAGGACTGTGACGTGCTTCCTCATTAGGATAATGAGCTACTCAAAAGCGATCTTGCAAGCGGAGGCATGTGTGCGTTCCTGCTATCGAGCCTTCCTTCCCCGCAGCTTACATGCAGTACGTGTTACACTTCACCAACATGCGTATGATTTATTTTTACATTTCATTTCGACATAACAGGTATCGGATAATTATTAAAACTGTCCCAATATACCTTGGTCTCATCACCCAAGGAGGCGGTGTGTTGTTGAATCATTTGGATGGATGACTTACCCGTCCTCCCCCTCTCGACACGTGGGGAGTGTAATTTCCCCATTGTGGTACATTAATTAGCCAACGTTACAGACTTGAGCACCCAGCCTAGAGCTTCACACGTCCGTCCGGCTGAGCTGAATGCCCAGACGTCACTGGGGAGCTCATTATATTTAGATACTGCGTTTGTCCCTCCGTTTTTTGGTCTGCATTTTCAGATCTGAAAGATCGCCCATTCCTTCCCTCCAGAGATGCTGCCTGACCTTCCATTGACGAACTGTACACTGCAAGGGCTGGGAAGCGAGCGGCTAAGATCATCTCTGACCCCTCTCACCCTGGCCACAAACTCTTTGAATCACTTCCCTCTGGAAGGCGGCTCTGGATTGTCAAAGCTGCCTCAGCCAGGAATAAAGGGTACACAAAAGGCAGGAGAAACTCAGCGGGTGCAGCAGCATCTAAGGAGCGAAGGAGATAGGCGACGTTTCGGGTCGAGACCCTTCTTCAGCCAGGAATAAAAACAGTTTTTATCCACGAGTAGTTGCTCTACTCAACAGCCAAAAATCTGTAGCCTCCCTTTGATCTGGTATTTTGTTGGTTCACATGCTTGATCAATGGTGTTTTATCATTCATGTTTTATTATTAATGTTTAGTGTTTTCTGAGTTTAGTGTTTTCTGAGTTTGTGCTGAATAAGGTTTTTGAAAAAGGAAAAAAAAGGGTTGACCCGGGGTTCGTTATATATATTAGGACACACCCCTATACCCCGTGACTAGTCCTCCCTGCCACTGCCCAGTAACTGTCACTGTGTGTCATGTTGTTACTTGTGGGTGGAGCACCAAGGTAAATTCCTTGTATGTGAATACTTGGCCAATAAACGTTCTTACTTACTGGACTCGCTGCGTTACTCCAGCATCATCGGTGTAAACCAGCACCTGCAGTTCTTTCCTACACATTGCTATTCTCCACTAACTTGGAGCGCAGTATATGGTATCAGGATCAGTATATTGTATGAATATTGATTTATCTAACTTCCAAATCCCTGCATTCCCTCTCTCTCCATCCCTCCCCCACAGTGAAACGAGAGTTATAGATGGTGATATGGAGAGATATAGAACAAATGAATGAAAGATACGCAAAACAGTAACGATGATAAAAGAAACAGGCCATTGTAATTATCCATTCATTCATTCTTCGGCAATGTGTTGGTGATCTTTCATCTGCAGGGTTTCGACCCTTGATGTTGGCGTTGTAGAGGCACCAAACATCGTGAATAAACACTTTCTTTATTCAGGCATTATAGGTTAGATATGCATGCACGTTTAGTCCTCCAACACAAAGCCATTGTTGCCACTGCCAGGCTGCTGCCTTGTGGGCTCGAGTTGAGCTCCTGCTGAGGTGGCAGGACACTCAGCCGAAGAGAGATGGTCAGCTCGATGGGAGAGTGAGAGAGTGAGAGAGAGAGAGAGAGACACGGTTGACCCGTGTGACTCGTTATATATACTAGGACATCCCCTATACCCCATTAAAACCCCTCCCTGCCACTGCCCAGTCACGTGACCCTACCCCCCCCCCCCCCCCCCCCGACCGCTGAGGGTTCTTGTAGCAAGTGGCCCCACCGCCGCGTGCCGTCACAGCGTATGCATTGTGCCTGTTAAACAGACGCTGTTGAACCCACGAGTTCTTCCAGCGTGTAGTTTGTAGTTTCTGATTCCAGCATCCGCTTTCTCCTTTCCTCTTCAGAATTCTACAATTGTTCGTCAAAGATCTCCTGTAGATGGAGTCAGTTTCAAACTAACCCCACCATGCAGGAAAACTGTCGCACTGCATTTAAGGGGAAAGCTGTTTAAAGTCATTCATAGAGACCACTGCCTGATGCTGATCGACCATCGTCACCCATTCTCACAAGTTCTGAGTTATCCCGCATTCTCCTCCACTTCCTACATACACACTAGCGGCATTTGACAGGGGGCCAATGAACCTACAAACCTGCGTGTCTTTGAAATGTGGGAGGAAACCGGAGCACCCGGAAGAAGCCCACACGGTTACACGGACAGCGTGCAAACTCCACGCAGACAGCAGCTGAGGTCAGAATCGAACTCGGGTCTCTGGTGCCGTGAGGCAGCAGCTCCATCAACTCTGCCACTCTGCGAGTTAAATTATTAAAAATGAAATAAAATAGGGCAAAGGTTGAAAATGTAAATAAAAATCTCTCGAAACAAAGGATTCTTTCAACACATTTATCAAAAAGGCCACTTTTTTAATATTGCTATTTAGACGCAAGAGGCCTGGATAGAGTGGACGTGGAGAGGATGTTTTCCACTAGTGGGAGAGTCTAGGACCAGAGGGCACGGTCTCAGAATAAAAGGACATACCTTTACAAAGGAGTTATGGAGGAATTTTCTTAGTCACAGGGTGGTGAATCTGCGGAATTCCTTGCCACAGACGGCTGTGGAGGCCAAGCCTGTGGGCATTTTTAAAGCAGAGATTGACAGATTCTTGATTAGTAAGGGTGTCAAAGATGACAGGGATAAGGCGGCAGAGACCCAGGTTCGATCCTGACCTCGGCTGCCGACGTGTGTGGAGTTTGCACGTCCTCTCTGTGACCTCGTGGATTTACTCCGGGTGCGCTGGTTTCCTCCCGCATCCCAAAGATGTGCGGGGTTTGTGGCATCTGTAAAAATAGTTGCCCCTGATGCGTGGGGAGTAGAAGAGAAAACGGGATAACATAGAAATTGCGCGAATGGTTAAATCAGGTCGTAGGGAGTCCCCCCCCCCCCCCCCGCCCGCCACGGGTATCATGTAATCCCGCGCCACCTGCTCCATGGTCGGATAGTCGGCGACTAAACCGTCTCCCCCACCTGGTTTGCCAGGCGAGGAGGGGGCTGTGGACCAAAAACAAGACCTGTCAAAGGGCGGATGATCTCCTAGCGAGCCAACGGCCATCCACACTTCAGTAGAAGTTGCGATCACTGTCGTACACGGCATTGTAAAGCACCGTGCCCGTCGATGACGTTAAATCAATGGTCAGCATGGACTCGGTGGGCCAAAGGGCCTGCTACAATCTGCATCTCTAAACCAAACCAAACATCCGGTAACACTCAACAATAATGTACAATATTTTGCTGTACAAAGATCTTTTAATCTGGACGTTTAAACAGAAACATTACCCGACTGCAGCCAAGTAACGTGCTTAGAATAGTAAGCTTGTTTGCAATCATCTTGCAGCCCAATTAATAAATGAACAAAAAATATATATTAAGGCAGACAATTGTCAAAACGTAAATAAAAATTTATTGCCTAGCAGGTTAAACTATTTCAATAAAATAACATTAATCAAACTTTCTGTACAATGTAGAATTTTTGTTTAAAAACTACATCACAAACCTAATTTATTTACATTAGCAAAACAATGGTTACCAGCATAATACCAGCTTTGTGTCAAATTGTATTAAGTCATTGGATGAAAGTGCACCTCTTCCTTGTGGCATATGATTTAAAAAAAAAGTATTGCACTGGTAATGACAGTAGCTGTGAAGAGCTTTGTACTTTCCTTCATCTAAATCAAGCAACATGATTGTCTTAGTTTTAAGAGTCAGAGGGTGGTGAATCTGTGGAATTCTTTGCCACAGAAGGCTGTGGAGGCCAAGTCAATGGATATTTTTAAGGCAGAGATAGATAGATTGTTGATTAGTACTGGTGTCAGAGGTTATGGGGTGAAGGCGGGAGAATGGGGTTTGGAGGGAGAGATAGATCAGCCATGACTGAATGGCGGAGTAGACTTGATGGGCCAAATGACATAATTCTACTCCGATCACTTATGATCTTATGAGTCTATGAATTGACAACTTCCACAGGAGAGGTGCAACCTATTTTGGACGTTCTAGGACTTCAAGTGAAAGGCAATTGCATTAATGATCCTGAATGTTTTAGACAGTCGCTGTGCTCTGGTAAACAAGGATGAGGCAAGACTCAAAATAACTACAGCACTCTCTGCGCAGTATGAAGCATTTTAAAATTGGACACACAACTATGTACACAATTTTGCATTTTAACAGACATGTAAACAGTGGATTACGACATTTGAATGCAAACTCACAGGATAATTCTATTTCTGCTGAATACACGCAAATTGTCAATTGTCGGCCACGGACAAAGCTTCAGTGTATGAGAGATTGCCAAAGTATCTATCCGTGCCAAAAACAAAATCTTTAATTGTCTCGTTTCAAAGCTTTGCTTAACAAGTTTGGAATTTTAATCTGGTACACAGTAAACCAAGGGGTAAAAGGTGTAATAAGGGGGATGGAGGGAGGGAGCACAAATTAGACATCGGAGCTAAAAATGCTTCTCATTTCATGATGTGTAGAATAAGTCCAGAATGTCCAGTCTGGTGTCCAACCCAAGTCTATTAAAGACTTGATGTAACACAGCAGTGAAGGGGATAAAATACAGATTTCTGTCTGGTGGCAAAGCCCTGATGGAAATTATGCACAAGCAGAGACATTTTAATGGCCCCAAAATAAAAGTCTGGCATCGATCCCCAATTTAGATCACACCCTGGGTATGGTCACCTGCCTCACTTGAACGAGCTCCTGGCACCTATTCACACATTGCAAGAATTCTCAAGTAACCACCAAAAAAAAAAAAAACGGGAGGAGAGGATTAAGGAGGAAACAGAAATGAAATATTGCACTATTACATCTGAACAGTCTCACCAAGTTGTCCGAGCAAATTCTCCAGACTTAGAACTGCACAGAACCAAGTTAACTAGACTAAACCTACACTAAAACGGCACTGAAGACACACAGACTAGACAAACAGAAATGTTATATAAATGTAAGGATAAAACACGAGTGGTCTGAGATTCTCAAACTGGGAAACTACAATTCTAGATTTGTCACAAGTACAGCTGAACTGAACCAAGCATGAGCCTGAAGAAGGGTCTCGAACCAAAACGTCACCTATTCCTTTTCTCCAGAGATGCTGCCTGACCCGCTGAGTTACTCCAGCATTTTGTGTCTGTCTACAAACATTTTGGTCAATGCTTTTTGGGTCAGGTTGATATTACTCAATTACAATTTGAACTTGTGGTTTGGTGAAATTGGTTTGAAACAAAGTTCCATTTCCTAGATGTGTCGGAAGGATCTGCAGGTGCTGGTTTGCACTGAAGATCGACACAAAATGCTGGAGTAACTCAGCGGACCGGGTGGCATCCCTGGAGAAAAGAAATAGGTGACGTTTCGTTTCAAAGTCTGAAGAAGGGTTCTTGATCCGAAACATCACCTATTCCTTATCTCCAGAGATGCCGCCTGGCCCGCTGGGTTACTCCACCATTTTGCTGCTATCCAATTTTAAGGCAGACAGATAGATTCTTGATTAGTAGGGGTGTCAGGGGTTATGGGGAGAAGGCAGGAGAATGGGGTTAGGAGAGAGAGAGAGATAGATCAGCCATTATTGAGTGGCAGAGTAGACTTGATGGGCCGAATGGCCTAATTTTACTCCTATCTCATGATCTTATGAACTTATGATTTTCTAGATTATAGACACCCCAGGCTACAGATTGATTAGCATTAGAAAATAGGAGCTCGATGTCAGGATTAAACATTTGTTACCTTACTTCCCTCGTCGTCCCACCTGAACCTAAAGCAAAACCTTCACATCCACAATTTAAAAGCACGTTCACACGCAAACTCCACCAAGACAGCATCCGCCGGCCAGGTAAATGGTTAAAACAAATGCAACTGAAAATATCTTACAATGTAAAAAAATAGATTAAATGTGATAAAATATTTACCGTGTTAGCTTTGAACAAAATTGTACCCAAAGAAGGAGCAACTGAATTGTCGGAGCTAGTTCTATATTTTTAAGGCACTGTTAAAAAGGGCTTTAACATGGAGCCCTGCCCATCAGTTTCAACATGTATGCAAATGTGCAAATGTACCACAGATTTTTAAAAGTTAGCACTAAAATCAAAATTCTTGCAAGTCCCCCGACTCAACTGTGACACAAAGGGCATAATTTAGAACAATTCAGACAGTTGTTATAGAATTCTGCCCTAAATATCAGCAAAACAAATACTTGCCATACACTGTTGGAAAAATAATATAGTCTGCCTACTCCTCTCAAGCTCCCGAGTTCAATTTATCTTTCATTCTTTCAGTTAACAGATTTTGTGTGAATATATACTATTTAAGAAGCATTTAAAATCTCCGCTCGGATGTAAACATGATATGCACTGCTGTATTTTCATGCCCGGACAACTTGTCACAGATGGCTTAAATAAAACTGTCAATAATTTAATATGGGTGATTTCTCCCTCAGTAAGAATGGACGTCTTTATCAGTCCTGGCAAGATGGCTCCACCCACCAAGACACCCCAGTGCTCGGTGACATCGTTCGAAAACTCGCGAGTGGAATTCTCCAGATTTTAGCCAAATGTGTGAAACATTTCTGCCGTGGTTTTAGAAATTTGAGGGGCCTTTCTTTTATAATTGAATTGTAATTCTACATAGAAGGGCTAATAGATTAACTGTCGCGTTGCACTTGGGTTCTTGACTTACACAGCTATTGTTCGGTTTCAGAAAGTATATAGGGGAATTAAAGTATTAATTCAGTAGAAGAACAGGTACAGTTCGGGCAAGTCCAGGTTTATCGTATTCGATGCTGCTGCCTTGGAAGGGCTTAAAACTAGGGATGTGTGACAGTGCAGCAAGTTTTAAATTGCTTGACTAAAATCGGAATCAGTAGCAGGATAGATCTCGACCCATATAAACAGACTTGATTCCTGCAGCTACACAGTATATGGCTGTGCTGACAATATCTTAGCTCCATGCAAGTGTACGTTATGTTAGTTACAGGTCCACCACCCATTTGCCGGCGACTGGTGGTCCGGCACCTCCTTGAATCCGGACAAAATTACAAGAATGCACTTGAACCCCCCCCCCCCCCCCCCCCCAAAAAAAAAATGTGGGGCTTGGGGTGGCCGATCCCGACCTCATCGGGATCTCCGCAGCCGATTGGCGGGCCGAACTTGTTCCCTGCGGGCCGGGGCTCAGGAACTCCGGCTGATCTGCTCCCATCGCCGACCTCCGAGGCCTCTCAGAGGCCGCGACCTCTCTTGTTCCGGCAAAACGGATAAGGCTCTGGAACCACGGGTACTGGAAAATCAGTGGTGGACCTGTACTGGTTAAAAATTGTAGAATAGCTGGAATATGGTCCAGCTAATTCAGCGACCTATTTATATTTAATTCTGCTTTTATTTCAGTGAATTCTAGGCAGAGTTTTTTGATATTGTAAAACCCGACATCGTCATTGCAATTGGCATATTTGCAAGACATGAAGAAGGGGAAAGGGGAGTAATGGCGGGTGTCAGGGGAGTACGTGTGCACACACACATTACCGTTAGTTAGTAAAACCTGAACCATCTCATGCATGTCCCATCCACAACGATACGGTTCTTTTCAATAGCTGTTATATAGGTTGACGTGGCCACAATATCCATGAGCTGACAGAGGAGGGCAAACAGCTTGATCACCACCAGGTTGATATAAATGGATATCCACCAAGTGACTCCAGTCCCAATGCAGCTTGCAACACCGCTATTGTGTTACTGTGCTAACGCAGACACACCAGAGCTTGGTTTAACGAAACACAGACGCCACAAGTTGACCACATCCCAGCAGCTCCAATTCTCTGAAGGATCAGGAATCCACAGCGAAGCGTCGTTCATAGATCTCCATCTGAAGGCGGCTGGCAAAGGCGGTAAAGCCTAGGAGAAAAGTGAAGGGAGTTGTGAGTTTACAACGTGTAGGACGGAACTGCAGACGCTGGTTTATACCGTAGATGGACACAAACGCTGGAGTAACTCAGCGGGTCTGGCAGCATCCCTGGTGAAAAGGAATAGGCAATATTCCAGGTCGTAACCCTTCTTCAGACTGAATAACCTCGAGTACCGGATGTCTTCAGACTGGAGAAGGATTCCGACCCGAAACATCTTCCTTTTCTCCGGGGATGCTGCTTGACCCGCTGAGTTTCACCAGCATTGTGTGTCCATCTGCAAGTTTACAATCTTTTATCCTCTGAAGAAATATACTTTTTACAAACCTCTGCAGACGCACCATAAAAAACTTACTGTCGGGGTTGCGTTGCAGCTTAGTTGGGGAACAGCTCGGCCCAAGACCACAAGACACTGCAGAGAGTTGTGGAAGTTGCAACCAGGGTCCCTCATTGAAAGCAGACACCCCACCTACACTTCACCATGCCTCGGGAAAGCAACCGCACGGTGCAACAGAGGCGCAGCGGTCGAGTTGCTGCCTCACAGCGCCAGAGACCCAGGTTCAATCCTGACTACGGGTGCTGTCTGTACGGAGTTTGTACGTTCTCCCCGTGACCTGCGTGGGTTTCCCCCGGGTGCTCCGGTTTCCTCCCACACTCCAAAGACGTACAGGTTTGTGGGCTAATTGGCTTGGTGTAAATGTAAATTGTCCCACGTGTGTGTAGGATATCGTTAGTTCGTAGGGAGCGCTGGTCGGCGTGGAGGGCCTGTTTCCATGCTGTAACTCAAAACTAAATCCCAGGCTTGTCCCAGCCCAGTCATTCCTCCTTCTCCCTGCTCCCCGTCAGGCAGAAGATGCAGAAACTTGAAAGCGCGCACCACCAGACTCAGGAACAGCTTCTTCCCCTCCGTTATCAGGCTTGTGAACGGCCCTTCCATGAGCTGGGGTACTGTCCGATTCACCTCTACCCCATTGCGGACATTGGACTTGGTCTCTGGAACTGATGCGCCTTCATTGCTGAGAACTACATCTTCACCTTTGTGAATTGCACTTGAGGTTCACGATTGTATTTATGTACAGAATATCTGACGAAGATTTAACTGAAGAAAATTGCGGCCGCTTTTTAGAAGGCAGATTGTGTGACAAATAAGAGATCAAAAACGTTACGAGAGAGAGGTGGAGAATCAGGAAGATACGCTTGGCAGCCGAGGGCGTTCCTGAATGATGTAGTGGGTTGGCAGCTTGTCAAAGATCCAAGATCCAGCTTCAGGTCTCCAGCATTAACTGAAGGACCATTCAGGTAGGTTCTCCACCCATGGCCAGGTAAGTAAGAGCGGATAGACTGGACGGAACTGCAGATGCTGGTTTTTGCCAAAGATAGACACAAAGCGCTGGAGTACCTCAGCGGGCCAGGCCGCATCTCTGGAGAAAAGGAATAGGTGGCATCTAGGGTCGAGTCCCTTCTTCAGATTGAGAGTTGGGGTGGAGAGGGATGAAAAGGAAACAACAAACAGATCAGAGCAGTGGCAGTGTGGGACTGGGTGAGGGCAGCAGTGTGCGTTTGATCAATGGAGGGTGGTAAACATATCAGACTGTGTCAGAGCAGACAGGTGGAGAGGGAGAAATGGAGATAGTTTACCATGATCGTAAACCGATTAATTGCCTGTGCCTTTGCTCAGGGAGAATTCCAGCACCTGCTATACCAAGAAGGTCATAGAGTCTTACAGCACAGATCAGTGCTACAGTGTAGAAACAGGCCCTTCAGCCCAACTTGCCAACACTAACCCCACCTACCTGCGTTTGGCCCATTTCCCTTTAAACCTGTCCTATCCATATACCTGTCGAAACAATAGACAATAGGTGCAGGAGTAGGCCATTCAGCCCTTCGAGCCAGCACCGCCATTCAATGTGATCATGGCTGATCATCCCCAATCAGTACCCCGTTCCTGCCTTCTCCCCATATCCCCTGACCACTGTTTTTAAGAGCCCTATCTAGCTCTCCCTTGAAAGCATCCAGAGAACCTGCCTCCACCGCCCTCTGAGGCAGAGAATTCCACAGACACGCTTCTTAAACGATAGTTGAACGATAGTTCCTGCCTCAACTATCTCCTCTGGCAGCTCATTCCCCCCCCCCCCCACCTTAAACTTATGTCCTCTGGTTCTCGATTCCCCTACTCTGGGCGTCTACCCAATCTATTCCTCTCATGATTTTGTAAACCGCTATAAGATCGCCCTCATCCTCCAGCGCTCCAAGGAATAAGAGTCCCGGCCTGTTCAACCTCTCCCCATTGCTCAGGCCCTCGGGTCCTGGCAACATCCTTGCAAATCAATTGGATCGAACGGTAGCAGGACAGGAAGGCGTGCGTTTGGCTTCGAATTAGTGCACGTACTGGACAGGAAATAGCACCTTAAAATATTTCAAATCCTGTCTGCCATTTGAAATATTTTTACATTCCCAATAACAAACTGGATGCAAACATGCTGAAATACTAGTCTGTAAGCTCTGGCTGACATACAAGTAACCACAAGCATAACTCCTACACCTCACACATAAATACAGCAGTGGACAAACTCGTAACCTACCTTGGTACAGACTGGGGCATCTGATCCATTGCTTTGAGGTTTTTGGCAGAGTTCTCGACTCTTGCACCCTGGAGGAATAAAAACCAATTATTTGTTTTTATTTTTTTTTATATTAAAAATACAAAAACACCACTCAGATTGTGGGGCTTGGCTGCTTGTATTTGGAACTGGTGGCCCAGGCTTTGAGTTCACTTAATTCTTCAGATGTCTTATGGATGCATGGCAGCTTGGTTGGGGCGCAGCTCCATTCAAGGCCGCAAGAAATCGCAGAGAATTGTGGGCGCAGCCCAGACCATCAAACAAACCAACCTCCCTTCCATCTCCCCTCCAACCGCAGGAGATGCAACACCTGCCCCTTTACCTCCCCCCTCGACTCCATCCAAGGACCCCGTCAGTCTTTCCAGGGGAGGCAGAGGTTCACTTGCACCTCCTCCAACCTCATCTACTGCATCCGCTGTTCCAGGTGTCAACTCCTGTTGACACCTGGAACCAAGCGAACTGGACTGAGACCACGCGCAGTCCATCTTAACCTACCTGATCTCCAGGTGGCTCAGCTCTTCAACTCCCCGTCCCATTCCCAATCTGACCTCTCTGCCCTGGGTCTCCTCCATGGCCAGAGTGAGGCCCAGTGCAAATTGGAGGAACAGCACCTCATATTTCGCTTGGGTAGTTTGCACCCCAGCGGTATGAACATTGACTTCTCGAACTTCAAGTAGCTCTTGCTTTCCCTCTCTCTCCACCCCCTCCCCCTTCTCAGTTCTCCCACCAGTCTTACTGTCTTCAACCACATTCTATCTCCGTCCCGCCCACTCCCGTCACCAGTCTGAAGAAGGGTCTCGACCCGAAACGTCACCCATTCCTTCTCTCCAGAAATGCTGCCCGTCCCACTGAGTTACTCCAGCTCTTTGTGTCACCTTTCCATTGACTCCATTTATACCTCACATTGCCTCGGCAAGGCCAGCAGCGTAATCAAGGAAGAGTCGCATCCCTCTTCTCCCCTCTCCCATCTGGCTAAAAGATATATGGAAATGCGATAACGCACACCTCCAAATTCAGGGACAGTTTCTTCCCAGCTGTTATCAGGCCACTGAGCCATCCTACCACAACCAGAGAGCAGTCTTGAACTACAATCTACCTCATTGGAGACCCTCAGCCTATCTTTGATTGGACTTTGCTGGCTTTATCCTGCATTAAATGTTATTCCCTTCTCATGTCCGTACACTGTGGACGGCTCGATTGTAATCATGTATTGCCTTTCCACTGACTGGTTAGCACACAACAAAAGATTTTCACTGTGCCTCAGTGCAGATGACCATAAACTAAACTGAACTGAAACAGATATTTGAAGGCTTTACCTGTTTTCGCATTATGTCTGTGGCTTGCATGATGCATTTCGGTAGAAGCCCGTGGCTCCGTGCTAAAATGACTGCTTGTTCCAGAGTCACGCTCAAAGTACTCCTGCATAAAATTAACAATTTCAGACCCATTAAAGTTACCTCTGAGCGAATGCACACACAGTCTTTTACCCAGAAACCAAGTGGACAGAGGTTTAAGGTGAGAGGGGAAAGATTTAATCGGGGGATCTTTTTCAGTGGGTATGTGGAAGGAGCTGGTGGGAGGAGGGTAGTTGGGGCACGTACGATCACAGCTTTTAAAAGATACTTGGACGGGTACATGGAGAGGAAAAGGTTTATTGGGACGACCAATTTTGGGGCGGCACGGTGGCGCAGCTGTAACGTTGTGTCACTACAGGACCACAGAACTGGGTTCGATCCTGACTACCGGTGCTGTCTGCGCAGAGTTTGCACGTTCACCCTGTGAGCGCATGAGTTTCCTCCCACTTTCCAAAGGTGTGTAGGCTTGCAAA
Source organism: Okamejei kenojei (assembly GCA_035221665.1). NCBI lineage: Eukaryota > Metazoa > Chordata > Chondrichthyes > Rajiformes > Rajidae > Okamejei > Okamejei kenojei. Next base: position 43,069,184 of record CM069150.1, read on the forward strand.
TTGTCCCTAGATGTGTAGGATAGGACTGGTGTGCACGGGTGATCGCTGGTCGGCACCGACTGCCCGTGGGCCACGCCGCTTCTCGACACTAAACTAAGACCCGGGTTCCATCCACGTCCCGTGAATAGGCCCTTGGATAGCATAGAGCCAGTGTACGGGTGATCGTGGGTGGGCACGGACGCGGAGGGGCCGAAGGGCCTGTTTCCACGCTGAATCGTTGAACAGTTAAGGGCCGACCACGTTCGGCGGTCTGCAGCGCATGTGTCACACGGGCGATTCCCTTCGTTGAAGAACATGAGTGCACCAGATGGGCTTTTATGACAATCTGGTCGTGTCCTGGTCAATGTTACTGACACCAGATTGTAATTCCAGACTGGTTTAATTACTCAAATTTAAACCCCCAACCACATTGGTGGGAATCAAACTTGTATCCCTGGCTCAATGATCCAGAACAAGGACTGTTGCTCCAGTATCTTTACCACTGTGCTAAAATAAACTTCAAACCCAATTTCCCACCTTCTGGTATACATATGACAACGAGCAGTGTTGCATTAAATCTGCTGCCTCAGGGCACCACGGAGCGGGGTCTATACTCTGTGTTTAAGAAGGAACTGCAGATGCTGGAAAACCGAAGGTAGACAAAAGTGCTGGAGAAACTCAGCGGGTGCAGCAGCATCTACGGAGCGAAGGAAATAGGCGACGTTTCGGGCCGAAACCCTTCTTCAGACTGTTGTAGGGTGGGGGTGGGGGGGGGGGGGGGACGGACGGGGAGAAGAAAGGAAAAAGGAAGAGGAGGAGCCCGAGGGCTGAGGGCGAGCTGAGAAGAGGAGGAGACAGCAAGGGCTTCCGGAAAGAGGTGCATTCAATGTTTATGCTGCTAGGGTGCAGACTGCCCAAGCGGAATACGAGGTGCTGCTCCTACAATTTCCGATGGTGCTCACTCTGGCCATGGAGGAGGCCCAGGACAGAGAGGTCGGATTCGGAATGGGAGGGGGAGTTGAAGTGCTGAGCCACAGGGAGATCAGGTTGGTTAATGCAGACCGAGCGGAGGTGTTCGGCGAAACGATCGGCAAGCCTATGCTTGGTCTCACCGATGTAGATCAGCTGACATCTAGAGCAGCCGGGGTCTATACTCCGTCTATGGGCGATTTGCTCATTCCCCCCTGGTTAACTACGTGGGTGCTTCCTTCCACTCTCCGTCAGGGCAGTGCGGTGGCGCAGCGGTAGAGTTGCTGTCTCACAGCGTCAGAGAACCAAGGTTCGATCCTGGCTACGCCTGCTGTCTATATGGGGTTTGTACGTTCTCCCCGGGACCGCGTGGGTTTTCTCCGGGTGCTCCTGTTTCCCCCCCACACTCCAGAGACGTGCAGGTTCGCGGGTTAATTGGCCTCCGTAAATTGTCCCTGGGGCGTAGGACAGGACGAGCGTACGGGGGATTGTTGGTCAGCACGGACTCCGTGGGCGGAAGGAGCCGTTTCCACGCTGTACCTCTAAAAATAAACTAAAAGATCTGGGTTCCATCATGGCCTGGGAGTGATCCTGTGTAAGTGGAGTTTGCACGTTCACCCCGGCACCCACTGGGTTTCTTCCGGGTGCTCCGGTTTGCTCCCACTTCCTGAAGACATGTGGGTTTGTCGGTTAATCGGGCTCTGTAAAAATGCCCCTCGCATGGAGGGAGCGGGTGGGAAAGTGGGATAACGCAGAACTAGAATGAACGGGAGATCGATGGTCAGCGTGGACTCGATGGGCTGAAGGGCCTGTTTCCAAGCTGCATTGGAAGCCTCCAATGCTGTGGGTCACTAGGTTTATAAAATAAAACACTAACCATGAAGAACCGATCACGGCTCTGTTATTAATGAAGTGTAGGCCAGCCACGAGGATTAATTTCACCGCTGTATCTGTTCCAGCAAACCAGACACCAATGGTTTCCGATACTGAGGGTTTGCAATTACTTTTAAGCATTCCAGCTGCATAACATGCATGGGTGGCACGATGGCGCAGCAGTAGAGTCGCTGCCTTACTGCGCCAGAGTCCCGGGTTCGATCCTGAGCACGGGTGCTGTCTGTTCGGAGTTTATACGTTCTCCCCGTCACCTGCGTGGGTTTTCTCCGAGATCTACGGTTTCCTCCCACACACCACAAACGTACAAACGGGCTAATTGTCTAGGTATAAATGTAAAATTGTTCCCAGTGTGTGCAGGATAGTGTTAGCGTGCGGGGATCGCTGGTCGGCGCGGACCCGGTGGGGCGAAGGGCCTGCTTCTGCGCTGCATCTCTAAACTAAACTAAACTTTAACGGCAGGTCCGTGCGGACTGAAAAGGCACGAGTTACCTCTGTATGCCAGTGCTGCACATGACCATTTGGCAGGCTCCAAGCCGGTTACACAGCTCCGAGGAGATTGGCAGCACCGCCACTCCAGACGCATTGCCGCTCACGTTTGTCACGGCTGCTGCATTTTTGGGATTGATGTACAGTTCCATGAGTCGTTGCAGCTCCTCCAATGCATTCAGCGGTCGCAGCAACTGTGCATTTTAAAAGAAAGCAAGACTGCAGATGTTACCATTTTACTTAGTAAGAATCCCACTGGACTTGAAAAAATGTTATCCCCTATTCTCATTACCACCACCATCATCATCGTCCAGGGCAGAAGTGCTGGAGTAACTCAGCGGGTCAGGCAGCATCGCTGGACAACATGGAGAGGTGACGTTTCGGGTCGGGATTCTTCTTCAGACCAAGCAGGGTTCGAACCAGGAACGTCAACTCTTCCTATTCTTTGGATAGGTGGCATTTCAGAGGAAGAAGGATCCTGATCTGAAACGCCAACTGGCCACGATCTCCGGAGATGCTGTCTGACCCAACGAGTTACTCCAGCACTCTGCATCTTTTTGTGTCAAGCAACATCTGCAGTTCCTTGGTTCGACCACCACTTAGTTCAGAGATACAGCATGGAAAGAGGCCCTTCAGCCCACCAAGTCCATGCTGACCCATGATCACCTGTAGCCCTTCCCCAGGGACCAGTTTAACTTTTGCTCAAAACACAAAGTGCTTGGGGCTCAGGGGGTCGGGCAGCATCTGTGCAGGGAATTATAGACTGTTGTTGAGGGGGGGGGGGGGGGGGGGGGGGGTGGACAAAGGCAGGCGACTGATAGGCAGATACAGGTGGGGGGGGAATGATCATGAGATGGGTGGAGTTGACAAAGTAAGGAGTTTGTACACCTGTGTGGGTTTTCTCCGAGATCTCCGGTTTCCTCCCGCACTCCAAAGACGTACGGGTTTGTAGGCTAATTGGCTTTGGTGAATGTAAAAATTGTCCATAGTGTGTGTAGGATAGTGTTAATGTGCGGGGATCGCTGGTCGGCGCGGACCCGGTGGGCCGAAGGGCCTGTTTCCACGCTGTATCTCTAAACGAGACTAAACTAAAGAGTGAAATGTTAAACCAGAGGGACAGAATACAGTCGGAAGAGTACAATCAAGTCCGAATCCGAAATGTCACCTATCCATTCCCTCCACTTTGTGCTTGGTTCATGACTCCAGCATCTGTACAGGGTCGACTAAAACCCATAAAGTGTTTACTTCGTATAAAACTGAATTACAACCTCCTCCCACCTAAATCAGCATGTTTGTTCATGCCTTTCTCTCACCCCCCCCTATTCTCTTGGTTTGCCTCAAAGCAAGACTGTCTACCTTGGCATTGCAAAAAGTGCCAATGCAAGCTAAACGGAGGAGATGAATGACAGCCCAGTAAAGTCAATGAGGAGAGATGTGGACAGAGAGGCAGCTTTTGCAGAATTAAGAACAACGAATATCTTAAGACAAACCGGAGGATTTACAAGGAGCTGCAGATGCTGGTTAACTCACAAAAAAGACACAAAGTGCTGGAGTAACTCAGCAGGTCAGCTAGCATCTCCGGAGAATGTGGATAGGTGACGTTTTGAGTCAAGACCCTTTGTCAGTCTCGGCCCGAGATGTCACCTATCCGTGTTCCCCAGAGATGCTGCCTGACCCGCTGAGTTACTCCAGTCCTTCTGCGGATTTATAAACTGGGTGCATGGTAATGGTTAACCTGACACCCCACTTAACACTCACTAGTCATCCAAAAGGAGACTAGTCATTCAGTGAACAACACAAGAGTCTGTCTGCTCGACAGAAGCATCTTACCCTGTTGATCTTTACAGCTGTGGCAGATGAATCAGAGGGTAAATTCGACCTTTCGAGGTAGAATGCCCTGCGGAAAGATCAAAATCTTAGAGTGCAATTTGAAAACCCCAATGTAGATGCAGCATTCAGTTTGCTTCAGAAGCAATTAGTATGAGAGGGTTATGGGCCTGCCCCAGTTGGCGATATTTTAGGCAACTGCCTGTGACTGTCATAGTTGTAGCAGGTCACCGAACTACCTACGTCAGGAGAAGTCACGCTACGCTCATTGGCATCAAACCCGCTGTCAGCAAGGTTTTTCCAACATGTTGAAAATTTAGCGGCGACCAACCAGAAAGACGCTACGACTTTTTGCGCGACTGAGGAGACTACTCCCAGCGACCACCGGCGAACATGTGGCGACAAGCTAGTCGCCTGTAGGTTGCCTAAAATAAAAATCGCCTGAGTGGGATGGGCCCATTACTGTCCAATTCTCCTCTACCCCACTGCATACATCGGACTTTGTCTCTGGGAATGAGAGATCTACAATGCTGAGATCTATATTCTGCACTCTGTACTTTTCCCTTATGAGAGGGACTCTACACACTATGCTTGAGTTTGGTTTGGTTATATTCATGTATAGTATTATCTGATCTGTTTGGGCGGCATGCAAAATAAAGCTTGGCGATAATAAAGCTGAACATGATCTTGGCTGGGTTTAATGGGAACACATTCACAAGAGTTGGGCCTTTAAAAAGCCAAAAGGGGGTGGAGAGGGAAAGGCAGATCAGCCATGATTGAATGGCGGAGTATACGAGATGGGCCGAATGGCCTATCTGCTCCTGGAACCAATGACCTTATGGAGACTTGGGCGGCACAGCGGTAGAGTTGCTGCCTTACAGAGCCAGAGGCCCAGGTTCGATCCTGACCACAGGTGATGTCTGCACGGAGTTTGTGTGTTCTCCCCGTGACCTGCGTGCGTTTTCTCCGGGTGCTCCGTTTCCTCGCACACTCCAAAGACGTGCGGGTTTGTAGATTAATCGGGTTGGTAAAATTGTAAATTGTCCCTAGTGGTGCGTGTGGGTGCGTGCGCGTGCGTGGGGATCGCTGGTCGGTGCGGACTCAGTGGGCCAAAGGCCCTCCTTCCGCACTGTATCTCAAAGCCAAACTCAACGGCTTACAAATATCTGGGGGAATGTTTTCCCACCAAAATCTTTCTCGGCAGATAAGAAGCTCACCTGACTTTCCGATGATAATATTTAACTTTATCAAGAGACGCTGAATTGATCTGTTGTTGAAATTCTTCTGCCGTCACATTGTCTGGACTACACGGACCTTCGAGAGCTTAAAAAAAATATCAGAAAATAACATTGAAAAATAAAATGAAAACCTTCTTGGCCTGGCTTTGATGTGACTGGTTAGAATAAAGTTCTCACACAAAACTACTGACCATAAGCAACGCTAGAATCTTCACTAGAATAACAACACAGAGCAATAAATCAACAAGACAGCCATAACTGAATCACAAGATTGAAGTTTGATCATTCTCCTCAATTTTAATTTGTTTTATTTAGTGTCATACAGCGTGGAAACAGGCCCTTCAGCCCAGCTTGCCCATGCTGTCCAACATGCCCCATTTACACCAGTCCCATCTGCCTACGATTGGCCCACATTCCTCTAAACCTTTCCGAACCATGCACTTGCCCAAATGTCTTTCAAACATTGTGATAATATCTGCCTCAACTACCTCCTCCAGCAGCTCGTTTCATCCTTAGTGTAAAAAGTAGCCCCATAGGTTGCTATTAAATCTTTCCCCCCTCACTTTAAACCTGTGTTCTCTGGTTCTTGATTCCCTTACTCTGGGTAAAAGGCTCCGTGCATTTACCCCATCGTTTCCTCTCATGATCCTATACACCTCTACAATATTACCTCCCTCATTCTCCCGCGCTCCAAGGTATAATGTCCTAGCCAGCTCAACGTCTCCCTATAGCTCAGGTCCTCGAGTCCTAACAAAATCCTCGTAAATCTCTGAACCCTTTCTAGTTTAACAAACTCGTGTTTGCTCTTGGTTCAAATTTATTTGCCCCTGGTGACCAACAGGTTCAAGGACACCTTGTTCCCAACAGACATCAGGCTCTTGAACACTAACTGGACTATGAACAATGGACTGTCGTTGATTGCACTAATTAATTTAGACATCTTGCTCGCACTAGTATTGGAGTTATTGATTTATTAGAGTGATAGAGTCAGAGTGATACAGTGTGGAAACAGGCCCTTCGGCCCAACTTGCCCACACCGGCCACCATGCCCCATCTCCACTAGTCCCACCTGCCTGCTGTTGACCCACATTCCTCTAAACTAATGTTTTCAAGAGAGAGTTAGATTTGGCTCTTCGGGCTAAAGGAATCAAGGGATATGGGGAGAAAACAGGAACGGGGTACTGATTTTAGATGATCAGCCATGATCATATTGAATGGCGATGCTGGCTCGAAGGGCAGAATGGGCTACACCTATTTTTCTATGTTTCCAATCTGTCCTATCCATGTACCTGTCTCCTACCATGTACCTGTCCTATCCATGTACCTGTCACCTACCTCTTCCAGCAGCTCATTCCATACACCCACCACCCTTTATGTAAAAAAGTTACATCTCAGGCTCCCATTAAATCTTTTCCCCCCTCTCACCTTAAACCTATGTCCTCTGGTTCTCAATTCTCCGACAATGGGCAAGAGACTCTGTGCGTCTACCCGATCGCATGATTTTATACACCTGTATAAGATCGCCCCTCATCCTTCTACGCTCCAGAGAATAGACCACCAGCCTGCTCAACCACTCCCTATAACTCAGGCCCTCGGGTCCTGGCAACATCCTAGCAAATGCTCGCTGAACCCTTTGAAACTTCACCAATATTGATTTTCTTGTTTCTTATGTGTTACCTACTGTGTTTACAGGCCTGTTGTGCAGCCGTAAATAAGGATTTAATTCTTCCCTTGTCGGTACATTTGGCAATTAAACCCGCGTCACTATCAAAACTGTATTTTGCCTCAAATCGCCTCTGACTATAATCTGCCATGAAGAATAACCAGGAAACAGATCGATTAAGAAAACTAACATTCAAGATGGGATTCTGTCAAAACTTAAAGGACGGCTTATCGGGAACAACTATGAGAACTGCAAGTCCTAACGGGTCTAACAGATGTTCAGAGAAAAAGTTACCCACAAGTTTCCTATCAAGGGCATTCCCTACAACTATGCATTTAGGACATGGGAGAGTGTGTAGGATTGTTTCTTTTTGCTCTGAAGGAAGACTGTAGCATCAATAAATGTCAATACCTTGAGTGAAAAGGACGGCGTGCAGCTTTAAACTTCCCCCATTCTGAAACTTAGATGGCAACGTTGCAAAGTCATGACTGTCGAGGAAGAATATAACTTTCAGCGCTTGCCGGCTTCCATCGACCTGATAAGTGACAGAGTTATCTGCAAAAAAAAAAAAAAAAAAATCACATTAAAACTATCAGCTTGCAAATATTTCACTACCACAGGCCAAAGACCAATGACATGCTATGTCTCAATACGCTGAGGGAGGGGATTTATCATGGCACGGTGGCGCAGTGGTAGAGTTGCTGCCTCACAGCGCCAGAGACCCGGGTTCGATCCCCACCCTGGGTGCTGCCTGTACAAACGGTGTTTGTACGTGCAACCCACGCATCGTTGGAGTGTGGGAGGGAAACGGAGCACCCGGAGAAAACCCATGCGGTCACGGGCAGAACGTACAAACCCCGTGGGCAGGATCGAGCCCGGGTCTCTGGCCCCGAGAGGCAGTAACTCGACCTCTGCGCCCCCAAGTAATCACCACGGACGTCAGCTCGAGCTGTGTAAAGGTGTTAAACGCTTACTTGCTACTGGGTATTCATGCTCCAGGCATCGAAAGTGGAATGTTACATTGTCCAGATCGGACAAAGCAACCTTGGTGTCTTCCAACATGATGCGTTCTTCTTTCTGTGCAGAATAAAAATGGTAATCATTAATTGACAGAAACATAAAATAACCAGATTACAGCACCAAAAAAAGAGCACAACCATGCAAGTGGTCCGTGCATCCATCAATCAACGACTTCAATACACTTCAGTCCTGTTCACTAAATTATTTTAATATGATTTAGAGCATAAAATATTTGTTTTTTTATATAGGACACAAGGACGTGGAAGAACATCCAGGTAGAAACATAGAAAAATAGGTGCAGGGAAGGCCTTTCAGCCCTCCGAGCCAGCACCACCAGTTTAGGTTAGTTTATTGTCATGTGTTTATTTATCTTATAGAGGCGCATGAAATAATGAGGGATATAGATAGGCTAAATGCCCAGTCTTCTACCTAGAAAAGGGCAATCAAGAACAAGAGGACATAGGTTTAGTGAGATGGGAATGATTTAATAGGAAAATGAGGGGCAATGTTTTCACTCAGAGGGTGGTGCGTTTCTGGTAGGACCACTGGAGGTGGTCTTGGAGGGGAGGATGCTCCTTAAACTGTGGAGCATCTTGGACAAAACAGATCACACCCCTCCGTGACACACTGGTCAACCTGAGGAGCACCTTCAGCAACGGACTGGTTCCATCAAGATGCAGCACAGAACGCCACAGGAGATCATTTCTCCTTGTGGCTATCAAACTGTACAACTCCTCCCCCTTCTGTCGTGGGGTAGATGGACTCCCCTTCCCCCCCCCCCCCCCCCCCCCCCCCCCCCCCCCCCCCCCCTTTGCACATCCCCAATCCTGGACTTTCGTCTCGCCACTTTAATTTCATGTTTCATGTATCTTGTTGGCAGACCATGACTCCCCCCCAGGCCATGACCAAATTGAAATCCAAATAAAGTTCTATCATATCGTAACGAGCTGCCAGAGGGTGGTAGCAGAGGCAGGTACTAGAACAATATTTAAAAGGCATTTGGACAGGTAGATGGATGGGAAAGGTTTAGAGGGTTATTGGCCATTTGTGGGCAAATGGGACTCGCGTAGATTGGGGTTTCTTGGTCAGTAAGGGGAAGTTGGGCCGAAGGGCCGGTTTCCGTGCAGCATATGACGGTGGGTAGGGTTGCCAACTGTCCCGTATTAGCCGGGACATCCGGTATATTGGGCTGAATTGGCTTGTCCCATGCGGGACTACCCATGTCCCGTATTTGACTGCTACAACTCGGGTCGAGGGGAATGTCGGGTCGGAGCATCGCTTCCGGCCCCGCCTCACCCGTCCCGACGTAGTGCAGCAGCAGCGCCTCGCCCGTGGCCCCACCGGTCGGTCGGCAGCCCGGCCAGCTGTCCGACCTTCGGACCTTCGCATACCGGCGACACCACCATGGTGGCCAATCATCGGTTCATGAGTTGGATGGGGCGCCGGACTTTGCGCGCGACGTCGCCTGGGCCAAAACTCCTCAGCTGGCCCGCCGGCTGGGCTTTGTGTGCAGTCCGGCACCCGGGCCAACTCATCATTCACCCAGCCACGGCCGAGTCCGTCAACAAATTGCCGTCGGGAATTTGTCCCGGAATTTGGGGGTGAGAAAGTTGGCAACCCTATCGGTGGGGTACGGAAAACAGTGGTTTGTACGTGACCTCTCCCTTACGTACCACAGTGGGGGAAAGCAGTGACTGATAGTTGAGAAGGGCACCAGTAACAGCTATCTGCTCAAGCCACTTCTTACTGGCCTCCTTGCTCTCCTCTTCATACTCCCCATTGTTGTTGTATCGGTGGTTCAAAGCAGCCAACAACTGCTCGGAAAAGCTGCAGATGGCTGCGACAAGGCTCTGACAGAAGAGCACATCCCGACGTAATTGCAACTCCAGGTCTGTGGAGAGAAACGTGGGAAAGGGGAATTAGTGTCGCCCTTGAGTTGTGTTGATGTTATTCAATAGACAATAGGTGCAGGAGTAGGCCGTTCGGCCCTTCGAGCCAGCACCGCCATTCAATATGATCATGGCTGATCATCCCCAATGTACCCTGTTCCTGCCTTCTCCCCATATCCCCTGACTCCGCTATCTTTAAGAGCCCTATCTAGCTCTCTCTTGAAAATATCCAGAGAACCCGCCTCCACCACCCTCTGAGGCAGAGAATTCCACAGACTCACCACTCTCTGTGACAAAAAGTGTTTCCTCGTCTCCATTCTGAATGGTTTACCCCTTATTCTTAAACTGTGGCCCCTGGTTCTGGACTCCCCCAACATCGGGAACGTGTTTCCTGCCTCTAGCGTATCCAAACCCAACCAATTCAGCGTGGAAGCTACACCCTTGGCCCACCGAGTCTGCCCCGACCAACAATCCCCGTACACTAGCACTATCTTCACCGAAGCAAATGAACCCACAAATCTGTGCGTCATTGGAGTGCGGGAGGGCACTGGAGCACCTGGGGAAAACCCACGCGGTCACGGGGAGAACGTACAATCTCGGTGCAGACAGCGCCCGTGGTCAGGATCGATAACCGGGTCTAAGGCGCTGTGAGGCAGCAACTCTACCGCTGCGCCACCATGCCACCCTTCTCCAGCCACGTGCATCACAGGCCACTCCCCCCCCCCCCCCCCCTTGAAAATGCGGAGCCTCGACTGGGCGAGGAGGCCGATCTCCACCACATTGGGACTGCCATGGCAGAGCAGCCGTTCATAATTGTCCCCCCCTGCAGCCGGGAGTCTGGCCGTTCCCATAGCCAACCTTGTAGGCAGTGCCCCCCCCCCCCCCCCCCCCCCATCAAGCCCGTGACCTCTGCTGGCCTGGCAAAACGCATAATCCAACAAGGCTCTGGAACCAAGGCTGCCGGAAAATCAGCGGTGGACTTGAATAACAGCATTCGGGACGAGAGCAACATTTAAAAATGTTTACAACATTGGACAAGGTCATGAATAGGAAAGGTTGGGAGGGATATGGGCCAAACGTGGGCAGGTGGGACTTCTTGGTCAGTGGCGCAGGCAAGTCGGGCCGAAGGGCCTGTTTCCATGCTGTATGACTCCATGGCGAGATGTGTTTTTTTTAAAAGTTTCTAGTGATTTTTTTTTTTGCGCCAAAAGATTCCAACGTAATTTCAACTGAAATTACCCGCGAGTGGGTGGACGCACAATCTAGTCTGTGTACCTCACCACCAAAGGGATACCTGTTTCCAGAGGCATGGAGGACAAAGCTCCACAAACTGCCGAGAGTATTTCAGGAAACACTACGTTGAATGAATGGCTGGCGGGTAGGTTGAGCGACAAGTGTTTACAACAAGGCTCAGAAATCTTGAAGAAAATATATACACAACTTTCACCACAGAAATTTTCGGGAAGCTGACTACGCAAATAAAATGAGTGAACCACCACTTCTACTAAACCGTATAAAGCACGCTCTCTTCATATTTAGAATGCTCCGCTTTCCTACGGGGCAGAGGGGAAGCATAACGCAATCTCACTTTGACCAAAAATGTCAGTTAAACTTGAAGAGAACTTCAGCTTATCCAAATAAACTGCCAGGAATTGTATATGAAAGATTTATACTTTCTACTTATGAAGCTTATTTATGAAAGGTTATTGTGTGGCAGAACTCAGAATGCCCCTCTGCTAACTGCTGAACTAGTATAGCGACAATAATGAGTTGAAGATCAGAGCCTGTTTCTGTCGGTAGAAGTATTTAATGATATATACCTGCATTTGTCAATGGCAGCAAACGATGTCCAATAACTTGTTCTGAAAGTTAGCATAAACTGCAATACTTTGGAAACAGGCCCTTCGGCCCAACTTACCCATACCCACCAACAGGTCCCATCTACACTAGTCCCGCTGTTGGTCCATTTCCCTCTAACCCTATCCTATCAAAATACCTGTCTAAATGTGTCTTAAACGTTGTCATTGTACCTGCCTTACCTACCTCCTTTGGCAGCTCGTTCCATATACCTTCCACCCTTTGTGTAAAATAGTTACCCCTCAGGTTCCTATTAAATCTTTCCCCCCCTCACCTCAAACCCATGTCCTCTGGTTCTCGATTCCCCTACCCTGGGCAAAAGACTCAATCCACTCCTGAAATTGTGCACCTCTACAAAATCAACCCCTCATCCACCTGCGCTCCAAACAAGCGTCCTAGCCTGCTCAACCGCTCCATAGAGCTCAGGCCCACGAGTCCTGGCAACATCCTGCTAAAGGGCCTGTCCTACCAGCATCCGACTCCATGCGGTGAGCACGATCAAACCGGCAGCGGGGGCCGCGCAGAGGTCGGGTGATCCCTGTACAGGGCCGTTCCCACCAGCATGCGCCTGCATGCGAAGAGCGCGACCAAACCCGCAGCGGGGGCCGCGCGGAGGTGGGGTGAGTGGCGCAACGCGGCGCAAAGTGAGGTGAACTTGGAGCGAAGTCTTAAAGGTAAGTTCGCCAGGACAGAGAGGGACACAGAGGCACACATAGAGAGGGGCACAGAGGCACACATGGAGAGGGTCACGGAGGCACCAACAGAGAGGGTCATGGAGGTACGACATCGAGGTGGTGTGTAATGTGTCGAGGCGACTGCGAGCCGACAAGCCGTTGCCGCTCGGAATGTTTGAACATGGTCAGTTTTTCGGAGCCCTGCGCGATGTCGGGACGAACTCCGCACAATTCCGCACGGTTCCGGCGATCGAAGTGGGACTGTCCCCGCGTCGCCGGACGGCTCAAGCGACCACGTTAGGTCGCGCTCATCGCATGGAGTTGTATGCTGCTGGGACAGACCCTTTAGTCTCTGCACCATTTCCAGCTTGACAACATCTTTCCCATAACATGGTGCCCAGAACTGAATGCAATACTCTAAACATCACTCTGTCTATCACTCTATCTATCTATAACTAAAAGTCTTGTGTCTGTGCCCACGATGTGTCTCTGTGTCAATCTGGTCAATTCCTATCTTCTTCCAAACGCTAGGCCACAGCCTTCCCATTTTCACACATCCTACTCACGTGTTTCCCGTGGTGGCGATAAATATCATCCCGTCACATTTCCACCTATATTTCCGAAGTTATTCGTGATTAAAGCTTTAAAAATGCCAACTTTCACGATTTTTACTGTTAAAATCCTTCCTCCCAGCTTCCAACACACATCGATACAAAGTTGCAAGACAGGAACACTCTGAACTTTTCACCTCAATGGGATATTTCAACAGGAGGGGGTGGGCCAATTGGTATTGCAAAGGAACTGCTGCAGCGGGCAGGGGAGGATGCAATTGGAATTTTTTTTTTAAATTCCACTGCTGAGGGAGGCAGGGGAGCGCTGGAATCTTACATTCGTGAATGGCTTCAGTTGCGTTGGGGGAACGGGTGAGTGGTGGAACATTGCGTTGGGGGACCACATCGTTTGGGGGGGGGGGGGGATTTGCACTTGGTCTAGTATCTTATATAACTCTAATGTGACCCCCCGACTTCCATACTCATAAGGTGATAAAAGATGTCCGATCTGATCTAAATCACAGAATTTGAGCCACACAGGACAGCAACTTGGAAAGTGATAAACATATTTCACTGAAACATGAAATCACAATTTTTTCTTGAAAAGTTGTAGCTAATTGCTAATTTTGCAGTTTGTCTAAAACTCACGCCAACTTGCAAACATTGTTACAATTGGGTGCTGTGACTATACTACAAAATAGAGTCAGATTTTACTAAATTGAAAAATAGTTCCTTTCAGACCACTCCACTGTAGGATAATGCTACAAGTTGGAGTTCAGCCATTTTGCTTTTATTTACAATGAACTATAAATCTGGAATCTTTAATAATGCTATTAGCAACTTATTGTGCACAGTGCTTTTATTATTGCAATCGACCGGTCTATTATTCTAACTTTTAAGAACCAGAGTTCTTTTGAACACAATCCTTGTAACAGAAGGGAACCAAGTCAATGATGAATTACAAAGGCAAAGCATAGAACGTTTGCCAGTCAGCCTGCTCCGATTGACCATAGTCTAGTGGGGCTAGTGTAGATGGGGCGTGTTGGTCGCTGTGGGCAAGTTGAGCTGAAGGGCCTGTTTCCACTCTGTGTGACTCTGTGACTCTCACTCATTTCTGAGGAGACCACCTCTTACCTGTACAGTGTAGGTGAGCCAGAAGTAACTGATTCTTCCCATCTGTGGACAGAAGTATACAAAGGTTACTGAAGTGCCCAGATCTTACATCTCGGAAATTAGTTGTCAATGGAATGTTTATTCAATATTGGAACAGTTGCTTTCACGGTTCGGAAACATTACGTACAATGACCTAGTCTAAAGTGCTTGCAAAGTTGCCAGAGTAAACTGGAACAACAGTGTATGACAGGACAGAAGCATAACATGGGAAACAATAGATAATAGGCGCAGGAGTAGGCCATTCGGCCCTTCGAGCCAGCACCGCCATTCAATGTGATCATGGCTGATCATCCCCAATCAGTACCCCGTTCCTGCCTTCTCCCCATACCCCCTGACATTGCTATCTTGAAGAGCCTTATCTAGCTCTCGCTTGAAAGTATCCAGAGAACCGGCCTCCGCCGCCCTCCCAGAAAATTCCACAGACTCATGACTCTCCGTGAGAAAAAGTGTTTCCTCGTCTCCGTTCTAAATGGCTTACTCCTTATTCTTAAACTGTGGCCCCTGGGTCTGGACCCCCAAAATCGGGAACATGTTTTGAATAGGAAGGGTGTCAATGGTCATGGGGGAAGAGGGCAGGAGAATGAGATTAAGCAGGAAAAATAGATCAGCCATGATTGAATGGCGGAGTATCCGTGATGGGCCAAATGTCTTATGAACAACAGTGGGAGGGTAAATCCTACTAGAGAAGAGGGGAAGGCTGAACTTGCAAAGGAAAACACTGAAGAATAATGAAGGGAATGGAATAGCAGGGCAGGAAGGTGGAGTGGTTTAGAGCAGCTGGGTTTTACTTCACTGTCTGGCTGTGTACAAACTGCTTAATGTCATGGAATTAATTTTAATTTAGATTTATAGAGTTTAGAAGTGGAAAATGGATATAGGCCCTTCGGCCTACTGAGTCCACACCGACCATCGATCACCTCTTCACACTGGTTCCATGTTATCCCACTCCCAACACACTGGGGGCAATTTACAGAGGCCAATTAACCTACAAACCCGCTCGTCTTTGGGATGTGGAAAGAAACCGGAGGAAATCCACGCGGTCACGGGGAGAACGTGCAAGCTCCACAAGGACAGCATCCGAGGTCAGAATCGAACCTGGATCCCTGGCGCTGTGAGGCAGCAGCTCTACCAGCTGCACCAATGTGCCACCCTTTTCCCTTTGAACGTGCAATAATAAAATCAGGAAATATACACTTGCGGCAGTGTGCATTTAAACTAATATCGCAAAGATCTCTTCTAAAATCTGAATTGCGCAGCTGTGATCATAATTCATCATTTGGTGTCAAATGGCATTATTTCTGTGGGAACTCACTGGTCTGCTCAGTGTTAATGTTCTCCGCTGTAGTTTAGAATGGTGCAAAAAAATCTACGCTCTCGTAACATTGGCAAAGTCACAAGAAAATAATCGCAATATAAATTACGCAGCAGTCCAATAAAACTAAACTGCCACATAATTCCATGCAGAATGTCTGCACAAACACTTTTAAAATATAATAATGTTATCCCGTCAATGATGCCAGCCTATTTATAAACTTCCACACATTCGTAAGACATTTTTGGCCCTGTGGTAAACCACGTTCATGCTAGTTATAAAAACGCAGATTATTAGTTACTGGAAATTGCAGCAATCTAAGGCAGAAGGCACACAGATCCCAAAGTGCAGGCATCTGCTCCAAGTTAAAGAATAACTTGCGCGGGGTGCAGCGGTAGAGTTGCTGCCTCACAGTGATCGCAGCGCCAGAGAACTGGGTTCGATCTCGACTACAGGTGCTGCCTGTACGGAGTTTGTACGTTAACCCGTGACCTGCGTGGGTTTTCTCCGAGGTCTTCGGTTTCCTCTCACACTCCAAAGACGTGCAGATTTGTAGGTTAATTGTCTTCGGTAAAATTGTAAATTGTCCCTAGTGTATGTAGGATAGCGTTAATGTGCGGGCATCGCTGGTCGGCGCAGACTCGGTGGGACGAAGGGCCTGTTTCCGCTCTGTATCTGAACTAAACTTAATCTACAAGTTCAATGAAAAATGACAATCTCCAGGCTGCAGCAGTAATAAAATATATATATTCATGTTTTAAAATGGTGTTCTTAAATACAGTGATAAACACTTGTTCGAAAGAAAATGATTCCAATATTGAAGCATTCGAGTGTTTCTTGGAGCAAGTACTGATTTGAAGCTTTCTTAAACCTGAATGGTTAGATTGATTGAAAGATACTGCCCGGAAACAGGCCCTTCGGCCCACCGTGTCCACGCCGACCATCGATCACCCGGTCACACCAGTTCTGTGTTATCCCATTTTCTCATCTACACCCGACATACCGGGAGGGCAATTTAAAGAGGCCAATTAACCTGCAAACCCGCATGTCTTTGGGATGTGGGAGGAAACCGGAGCAGCCAGAGGAAGCCCAGCAAGAACGTGCAAACTCCACACAGACAGCACCCGAGGTCAGGATCAAACCCAGGTCTTCAGGCGCTGTGAGGCAGCAGCTCTGCCAACTGCGTCGCCATGCCTACCAATGAAGTCATGAAACCCTCAGGGAAACACAGCTTCAATGCTGTGGAGGTCAACGGGTTATGAAACCCTCAGGCTGTAATGTCTGGATGTATCAGCGTAAGTGATCATTCACTTAAGCCAGCAAGAGGAAATATCTTTGCACAGACATTTGGAGCTTTTTGGACTTTGCCATCTGAGAATTACAGATACTGACTCGAATGCACTTCAGGCTCGTCGGTCAGTGGGACCTCGCCTGAAGGCTTGTCGGACGGTGAAACCCGGAGGGATTTTGAGACGTCGGACGTGAGGAGCAAGGGCCGGTGGGCGAGTGAACCGGGGGAATGATTCCAGCGCCTTCACGGTCGGCTGCTGGAGGCGCCCGCGGGCCACAACGACAGCCGGGCGAGCAGAGGAGCGGGACGTTAACACGCGGGGACTGCTCCAGTACATCGAGCGCGCGGGCCGAGCTGACTTTGAATAATGGCACCATAAATGGCGGCGCCCCCATGTGAAATAAATGCAAAAAGGATTTCACTGGGCAATTGCACATGTGACAAATGTGACTTATTCATATTAAGGTGGAGTTGATGAATCTTTTGATACACTGGGGAAATGTAACGTGAATTGGTGGGGTTGCTGACATGGAAAATGTTGGATGAACATGATCATGCCGTACGCACCAAAATACTGAAAGTGGGTAAAAATGATTTGAATGGGTTCATTTATGCGGTTGTCATTAAAATTATGATGAAAAATACTGAATGGCCAGACTGCAACATTTGGTCCAGTAATTCAAAGCAAATACATCACTGACCTTCCACATACTCCTGTACATTGGCCACCAGAGCGGTGATTGAACAAGGCAAGTTCCAAGGGTCTTCCTGCACATTAGTTTGGATGATACTTCTACATTTTAAGTTCCGGTCAACCTTCTGTTGAAATTCTAAAGAGATTTGAAGAAGTCAGTGACCAAACCATCCTTAATAACTTTCATGAATGTTTACAGAGCTATGGTACAGAGCTACAATGCTTGTGCAAGCAACGCGTCATCTGTTGGTGCACCAATGCTGTACATCATGGGAAATTGAGCTTTGCTGCGAGCTCAATTGCACAAAACGAAAAGGTGGGATTCTCTGCCACAGAAGGCAGTGGAGGCCGATTCACTGGATGTTTTCAAGAGAGTTAGCTATAGCTCTTTGGGTTAACGGAATCAAGGGATATGGTGAGAAATAGACAATAGGTGCAGGAGTAGGCCATTCGGCCCTTCGAGCCTGCACCGCCATTCAATGTGATCATGGCTGATCACGCACAAAATGTACCCTGTTCCTGCCTTCTCCCCATATCCCATGACTTCGCTATCTTTAAGATAGGAGAGGAATGGAGAGGGGAGGAGATGAGAGGCGGGGAGGAGTGGGAGGAGGGGGAGGTTAACCTGTAAACCCGCATGCCCCTGGTGGTAGGAGCAAACTTATGTCGTCACAGCACAAACGCCACACAGACAGCACCCGAGGACAGGATCGAACCAGGGCCTCTGGCGCTGAGAGGCAGCAGCTCCACCAGCTGCGCCCCTGTGCCGTGCATTGCAACCATATCTTTGACTAATAATGTGGAAACCCTCACTAACGAAATGCAGAGATTAAAGTTGAAGTCAAAAAGAGAAAGCAAGCATTACCCATGCTGGCTGTGAAATGGAAATTGTATTGTTGGTAAAAACTCATCTTGGTCACCAGAGGACAAGAACATTTGCCCCCGTTGATTTGCCCCACATTTCAGACTGCTCACCCCATCAAGTGGTACATTTTCACCCCCCCCCCCACCCCCCCCCCCCCCCCCAACTTAGTAATCGTTGAGGGTAGAGAAAAGGTTTAAGAAAGAACTGCAGATGCTGGAAAAATCGAAGGTAGACGAAAAAATGCTGGAGGAACTCAGCGGGTGAGGCAGCATCTAAGGAGAGAAGGAATTGGCGACGTTTCGGGTCGAGCCCCGTCTATTGATGCTTACACAGGGACATCAATCCATGTAAAATAATTCAGCACTCATTTGAAAAAAATAAAAATAAACAAACGGTAATCATAAGCTTCCATAAGGTGGAGTACCGTCCGATTCACATCTAGAACTGACGCGCTACAATGCTGAGAACTATACCCTGCACCTTCCCCTTTGCTCTACCTATTGTATTTAAGTTTGACCTGATTGTACTCATGTAGAGTACACCTGATCTGTTTAGATAGCATGCAAAACAAAGCTTTTCACAGTTCCGGTGATCACTGGTGACAATAATAAACCTAAATTTAAACCTAAACCTACATTTCAAAACATCAGCCAAAATAATCTTTTTTTTTTTTAAACACACATTCCAAATTAAGAAATATTTGCAAAGACAGATGCAAATGGAGAAACATAGAAACGAGGTGCAGGAGGAGGCCATTCGGCCCTTTGAGCCAGCACCGCCATTCATTGTGATCATGGCTGATCGTCCGTTATCAATAACCCGTGCCTGCCTTCTCCCCATATCCCTTGACTCCACTAGCCCCTAGAGCTCTATCCAACTCTCTCTTAAATCCATCCAGTGACTTGGCCTCCACTGCCCTCTGTGGCAGGGAATTCCACAAATTCACAACTCTCTGGGTGAAAAAGTTTTTTCTCACCTCAGTCTTTTAAAAAAAAAAAATTTTATTTATTAAATACATAATAAAAAACATTTTGTTTGTCATAGTCATACATTATTAATATTATTTATATTAACAATTGTATCATAATTGCACTTCTTTATATTTTTTTTAATTTTTATATAGATAGAAAATAAAAGAGAGAAATAAAAACATTAAAACAAAAAAAAGTGAATGGAGTATTCGACTGATTATGCATCCTTGGAGCTGTATCCATGGATTATAAAATATAATTCTTCATCTATTCCTTAATTCAGGTTTCAGTCAGGTTCTCGTGCCAAACCAATTTGCCCCTTCAAATATACAATAAATGGAGACCATATTCTTATAAATAGTTCTTGTTTGTCC
Organism: Okamejei kenojei; assembly: GCA_035221665.1. Classification (NCBI taxonomy): domain Eukaryota; kingdom Metazoa; phylum Chordata; class Chondrichthyes; order Rajiformes; family Rajidae; genus Okamejei; species Okamejei kenojei. The sequence goes on from CM069150.1 coordinate 43,088,911, forward strand.
ATTAAGACAAATCTTAATCTTTCCAATGTAGGGTCTCCGACATTTCCATTGTCCACATTTTAATTATGGGGGTTATAGGGCCTTTCCAGAATTTTAATATTAATTTTTTCCCAATTATTAAACTATAATCGATACAAGTTCTTTGGCTCGTTGTGAATAATTGATTTGGTTCTAGTATTCCTAATATTATTCATTTTGAATCAGGGACCAAATTGGTATTGACTACTTCCGAAATTATTTTAAAAATTTCCATCCAAAAATTAGTAATTTTTATACAGCTTACAGCCTCTAAGTGTTGACATTTATCACAAATAGGGGATACACTAGGAAAAATTCTGTTTAATTTGGTTTTTGAATAGTGCAATCTATGTAAAACTTTAAATTGTATTAAAGAATGTCTAGCATTTAACGGACAGTGGTGTATATGTTGTAAGCTTTCATCACATATTTCTGGCCCTATTATTTGGCCTCGTTTGTTTTCCCACGATTGCCTATATATTTCCGTCATGGGTGCATCATTATCCAATTAAATATTATAAATATAAGATATCAATTTTTCTGTGTTCGGGTGCTTATTCAAACATTCATCAAGAGTTTCTCTCTTTCTATTTCTGTAATCCTGTGTATTTGACTTAGCATAGTCTCTGATTTGTAGATATCTAAAGTAGTCTTTTGAGTGAAGCCCATAAATTTGTTGTAGTTCCTGAAATGAAAGAAAGGAATTCTTCCTATAGAGATCACCCATCTTAATAATTCCATGATTTTTCCATTGTAAAAAACTTTATCCATCATTGAGGGTTTAAATGTAGCATTGTTTACAGTGGGAAGTGATAGTGGTAAACAACCCAATTTTAACGTGTTCTTTACGTATACCACTGTCTATCATTGGGTTTTCTTTATAGATTTTTTTTGCTTAATTTAGTATTAGCAAATAGTATCGATCCAATTTCAAAGGGTAAGCAATCTTCCTTTTTGCATTTTTAACCAATCTGGTTGTTTGTCCAGTTATCCAACCAAAAATTCATATTTTTAATATTAACTACCCAATAATAAAACATAAAATTTGGTAATGCTAAACCTCCATTTATTTTTGATTTACATAAGTGTTTTTTATTTATTCTGTGGTTCTTATAATCCCAGATAAAGTTGGTGACTATAGAGTCAACCTTCTTAAAAAAAAATTTTGAGAGGTATATCGGGATTAATTGAAAAAGGTACAGTAATTGCGGGAGAAAAATCATTTTTATCGCATTAATTCTACCCAACCGAAATAGGTAATGTTTTCCAGTATAAAATATTCTTATGTAATTTGTTCAATAAAGGCGGAATATTAGATTTAAACAAATAAATATATCTCTTTGTTACATAGATTCCAAGACATTTAAGTTTTTCATTTACTATTTTAAAAGGGAATTGTTGTAGTATATGAGGATTACTTTCCATTATTGACATAATTTCACTTTTATTCCAATTAATTCTGTATCCTGAAAACAAACCATATTGAGTAATTAAATTTAACAAGTTATTATTCAGTCTTAAATGACCTCCCCTTTTTTCTTAGACTGTGGCCCCTGGTTCTGGACTCGCCCAACATTGGGAACATTTTTCCTGCATCTAGCTTGTCCAGTCCTTCTATAATTTTATATGTTTCTATAAGATCCCCCCTCATCCTTCTAAACTCCAGTGAATACAAGCCTAGTCTTTTCAATCTTTCCTCATATGACAGTCCCGCCATCCCAGGGATCAATCTCGAGAAGTAAGAGTCTTTAACATTTAAATGCAACATTCAAACTAGAAGATAGAAATAATAATAATTTCTTTCATCACGAATGCATACGTTACCTTGTACATTATATTCTGTATTAATGTCATTTGTCTCTTCAAAAGCCTTGACCATAACTGAGCCCTTGAGAAGTGCGTCGATTGAATCCACCTGGAAGAAGTCAACCAAAGGGGTCACAATTAAGAAGGACGTGGTGGCACAGCGGTAGAGTTGCTGCCTTACAACGCGGGGGACGTGGGTTCGATCCTGACTACGGGTGCTTGTCTGTACCATCTCCCCGTGACATGCATGGGTTTTCTCCGAGATCTTTGGTTTCCTCCCGCACTCCCATATAGTGGATTAATTGGCTTGGTATAAATGTAAATTGTTGTGTGTGTGTGTGTGTGTGTGTGTGTGTGTGTGTGTGTGTGTGTGTGTGTGTGTGTGTGTGTGTGTGTGTGTGTGTGTGTGTGTGTGTGTGTGTGTGTGTGTGTGTGTGTGTGTGTGTGTGTGTGTGTGTGTGTGTGTGTGTGTGTGTGTGCAGGGTTCGCTGGTCGGCGCGGTCTCGTTGGGCCAAAGGGCCCGTTTCCGCGCTGTATCTCTAAAACTAAATTTGCTGAAATCATACACGTCTCCAAAACGTAGAAGCAAAGACACACGTTGCCAAGCCGGGCCGACCCCTGCAAGTCTGACCCGGTGCGATCACCAGGACAACGTGCCTTGATGGCCAAGCTAAGACCCAAACAATTTTTCGTTAAAAAACTCAGACTTGAAGAGGACAAGTTGGTGTCAAAAACACAGTGACTCTTGTGCATTCTGACTCAGTGTCGGCTTCTATGGAGCACTCTTAGACAGAGTATGATATGCCTCATGTAGGATTGTCACTGAACTATTTGCAAACAAAAATGTCACTGTACTTTGGTACAGGTCTTCTTCTTGCGAATGAAATATAAACCCAAGGAATAGTTAGGTCTCAAGCCGGGTGTTGAGCAGCCAGGTTGTTGTCTCTGCGTCGATGTCTGCCAGGCCCTGAGCTCCATTTGGTGGGTGGTAGAGCGGGCACCCAGAGATGACACGGTTGGCTGTCTGTTGTTCTGCTCCGATTCACAGGCTGATCTCTGGCGGAGCCCCCATCTCCACATGTTGGCAATGAAACGCCCAACTCCAGTACCAAGTCTGTTGAGCTTCACCCTCGCTCCTCTGGGGAGGTCAGACCCCTGGACAGCTTTTATCTGGTGAAGAGATGTAGCTGTGTAATGGGGATGAGGTTGCCTTCCACTCCTGTGGCCACTTGGTGACTATCCAGTGTGCTTTTGTCTCAGTTGGCTGGATGGATGCTAGGAGTTGTTTTCCAGGTGGAGCAAAGGGGTGACGGGACTTCAGTCGGGGTGGCCTCTGCTCTCTGCTGATAGCCTGATGGAGGAGGTGATCTGGGTCCATGGCACGACGAGATAATGCCAGAGTTGCTGCTTGCCTTCGGATCCCTGCAGGCGGAATGCCTGCAAGTAGAGGGAGCTGCTCAACTGGAGTAGGTTGAAGGCACCCAGTGATGGTTCGCAAGGTGCTGTTCAGGCCTGGCAACGTGTCTTTGCTTCCACATTCACACGATTTCAGCAAATTTAGGTTTAGTTTTTAGTTTTAGAGATACATGTGAAAATAAAGTACCGTTGAAGGATGACAACTTGGTGTAAGAGGCATAATTTGACATGAATGGTTATGCTATCCGTACCTGATTGAAGAGATGTTCGAGACAACCGTGTAATTTGTCCTGTTTATCAAGAGGAATCCTCATGTCGCAAGGAAGTTCATCCCCTTTTATAAAGTGAGCGGAAAACAATAATTTGCTTAAATAACATTACAACAGTTGGCACAGATATGATCTGATTTTCACCTTCATGTTCTATACAGGACGGCTGAGATAGAAAATGCGCCCAAGATACTAGTTTCACAAACTTATACTCCGGGGCTGCTATTATTGTACTATGTGGGTTGCGTAGAGTTTTGGAGAAGGGAGAAATAGGTCGAATGAATGGAAGAGGATATGGCTGGTAAAATATAACATGGAAAAAGGCAAAGGTAGGCAAAAATGCTGGAGAAACTCAGCAGGTGAGGCAGCATCAATGGAGCGAAGGAATAGGCGACGAAAAAGGCACAAAAATATAAAGACAAGAGTGTTTTTATAATTGGTGAGAGATTATAAGGTGAAAGGTGTTCAGCAGGACCTTGGTTGCCTCACATCAAATCACTTGGAGAGATAACAACCGATTATGGAGGCAAATGATTTGATGGCCTTGTTGTTGTGGAAATAGAGATGTCTCGTTGTTAGGTCCTGGTGGAGTCTGCATTTGGAACACAACTTAGAGTTGGAGCTGCAACGTCGCTGATACACTTGCGACAGGGAGAGAGTGCAGCAAAGATTCACTACTAAAGGACATCAGAAAAGGAGAGGAGTGAAACATAAAACTAGAGGGAGCCAGATAGGTGGAAGTGACTTCAGCTGCTTTTGCGGTTGAAATAAAATGCACTAATATCACAATCCATGCAAAAAATTGTACAGAACTGTGTGGTAAATGTGTTTGCCAGGACGTTAGGTTTGTTGTACCAGTAAAGATTAAGCAGACGTGGCCTATATTTGAGTACGGAAGAATGAAGGGCAATGATGGAGTCCCACCCTAGTTCGGGTATCAAGAACCAAGGGGTCAAAATAAGGAAGAATGTCAAAACAAGGAACTGCAGATGCTGCTTTACAAAAAACAAAGACACAAAGTGAGTGCTGGAGTAACTACGCGGGTCAGGCAGCATTCCTGGAGAACGTGGACAGGTGACATTTCGGGTCGGGACCCTTCTTCACACTCAGTCTGAAGAAAGGTCTCGACCTGAAACGTCACCTAGCCATGTTGTTCAGGGACACCGCCTGGCCTGCTGAGTTACTCCAGCACTTGGTGTCAAAGTAACAATTGAGCCTTGAGGACTCAAAATGGGAAGCAACATCCGCACTCAGAGGTCAGTCAATATTTGGAGATTCCGACCAAGGAGGACTGTGGAGGCATGTGAGAGGTCTCCACATTTCTATTCCCAATGGGAGAGAGTTTCCAGCAGTGTGGAGATAATACCGTACTTTAGAGGACATTAACAGCCACGCCACAGCACCAGGTTCCGACAAATATTACATGACAAAACTTAGTCAGAGGGTGGTGAATCTGTGGAATTCTTTGCCACCGAAGGCTGTAGAGGCCAAGTCAGTGGATATGAATGGCCAAATTCTGGCTCCTAGAACTTATGAACTTGAACACAAAGGTGGAAGTGACTTCAGCTGCTTCTGTGGTTAAAATAAAATTGGCTAACAATGCAAAAAAAAAAATGCAGAGTAAATGTTAACTATTGGGGCAAATTTGTTTTCCATTCCATAAATCTAGATGTTTTAGTACAAACAATACACAATTAAGATACACTGTAGTTAACAGCACGTGGCAGAGTTAACATCAATTACAAATGCAAATATTGGCAGATACCCTCTTCTGAACACGTCACTATTGCATAGTCTTAAAACTTATGGTCAAAACCAACCCGTTTGTTAGGTTCCGGGCACAGAATTGCAACTGCGATTGCAACAAAAAAAAATGCTACGAGTTTACTAAGAGTCAGAAAGTCTCACCTGATCCCATCTCATCGCTTCCCAGATAGGAGCTCCGACTGCGGTCACTGGTGTACGAAAGCACCGAGTCTCGGTTGCTGTTGCACTCACTGCAAGACATCAACAAAAGACTATTTCAATCACAAGGAACTGCAGATGCCGGTCCATGCTGAAAGGCACAAAATGCTGGAGTAATTCAGCAGGTCAGGCAGAATCTCTGGGGAGAAAGGATAAGCAACAATTTGGGTCAGAACTCAGGGCAGTCACGGTGGGGCAGCGGTAGAGTCGCCCCTCACTGAGCTCACAGCGCCGAGGACCCTGGTTCGATCCCGACTACGGATGCTGTCTGCATGGAATTTGCTCGTTCGTCCCGTGACCGCATGGGTTTTCTCCGGGATCTTCGGTCTCCTCCCACACTCCAAAGACGTGCAGGTTTGCAGGTTAATTGGCATGGTGTATGTGTAAATTCTCCCTAGTGTGTATAGGATGGTCTTAGTGTGCGGGGATCGCTGGTCGGCTCGTATCCGGTGGGCCAAAGGGCCTGTTTCCGTGCTGTATCTCCAGACTGACCCAAGACCCCACCTATCCATGTTCTCCAGGGATGCTGCCTGACCGACTGAGTTACTCCAGCATTTTGTGCCTATCAAAAGATAATAGGAACTTAACCCATTAGAATCATTCCCCACACTCCCAATTACACCCTTCCCATCACCAAGGAGTTTTGGAATGCAAATAAAGGCCGGTTCTTGTATAAATGTCATTAATAAAAATGTGCTGAATTATGTTAATTGATAATTTCACAAAATATTGACACTCGAACAAATTTCTGCGCTTTAAACCAACAACGTTTTCAACGAATAGCAGTGCCATTTCCAAGCATATAAACGTGAAGGAGATACATGGAACTGCAGGTGTCGATTTATAGAAAAGAAGACACAAAGTGCTGGAGTAATGCAGCGGGTCAGGCAGCATCTCTGGGGTACAGATAAAGACACACACTGCTAAGAAACGAAACAACACATGCACATGTTCTCCAGAGATGCTACCTGACGTGCTACCTTACTCCAGCACTTTGTATCTTTAGGGTTTTGTTTTAAACAAGACAGGAAGCAGATAATTAAATCCACGGCACACAATGCATCAAATACTCTTCCTCGAAGAACTAACCACTATATACAGCCCCAGGAAAGAGACACTTTATAAATACCAAGTAATATTTTTAATTTACCAGATTAATTCAGAATTAAATGCAATCAGGTCACAATAAGTAACTAACAGATTATTTTGAGAAAGGTTTTATTTTAGACATCAGTCTTTATTTCATTAGGGTTAGGGTTATGACATCAGTCATTAGGAGTCTATTCCTTGGAGCGCAGGAGGATGAGAGGTAATCTTATAGAGGTGTACAACATTTTGAGAGGAATACGTGCACAGAGTAAGGGGAATCGGGAACTAGAGGACATAGGTTTAAGGTGGGGGGGGGGGAGATTTATTAGGAACCTGAGGGGTAACACTTTTTTTTTACACAAAGGGCGGTGGGTGTATGGAACGAGCTGCTGATGGAGGTAGCCGAGGCAGATACGATTGGCACATTTAAGGGGCATTTAGACAGGAGATGGATAGGATAGGTTTGAAGGGATATGGGCCAAACGCAGGTAGCTGGTAATAGTGTAGATGGGGCATGTTGGTCAGCGTGGGCAAGTTAAGCCAAAGGGCCTGTTTCCATGTTGTATACTTTCAATGTTGTATACTTTCAATGCTTTTGGTAAAATATTTATGATTACAGGTACCAATTGGTCTATTTTAAAAGCTATAACATTCCTTACATCTTAGGCAAAGTACTGTTGATAATCTGCAAGGCCGCAGGACTAGTCAAGATTGGGAGTACGCATGTATTATTTTATCAATAAATTAGCATCTCTCAGAGAGTGATTTATATATGTGTAGGAAGGAACTGCAGACGCTGGTTTCAATGGAAGATAGACACAAAATGCTGGAGCAACTCAGCGGGCAGGCAGCATCTCGGGAGAGAAGGAATGGGTCGAAACATCTGAAGAAGGGTTTCAACCTGAAACGTCATCCATTCCTTCCCTCCAGAGATGCTGCCTGTCCCGCTGAGTTACTCCAGCTTTTTGTGTCTACCTAATGATTTATATGACAGTATATTAAGCAATTCACATTCATATAACTTGCATCAAATTGCCATATGATACCTTTGGTTTAAATAGTAGAAATAAGAGGAGATTAAATTATTTACACCTTTTCCCCCCATTTGCCTCCAGAGGGCAATATCTTAAAGACCTCCATACTTTCTTATCCAAAATACACACCGCACTCGGCAGCAGAATGTTGCACTGGGGCAGGATAAAATATATTAACATGCCATATTTCTTAAAATCCCTGGAGTTTACCAATTACTAAATCATTGGCTCTATGTCGCCCTGAGGCTCACAAAGAGACCTTCAAAAAAAAAAAATTACCTGTAGCTACAAAATGCTCAAAAGCACTTTATTGTCTTTATCTGATCCTGGGAAAATAGAATACTCCGTCCAATTTGAAATTATGACAATTATAAACAAATCAAGGATGGAGACTGGGGCGATTCACAAAATGAATATATGCACAGACGATTTTAGAATCATAAAAAAAAGTGCTGGACTAACTCAGCGGGTCAGGCAGCATCTCTGGAGAAAAAGGATGCGCGACGTTTTGGGTCAGGACCCTTCCTCAGTCGCGACAAGGATCTGGGAATCAAGAGCGTTTATTGTCGTGTGTCCCAGATAGGACAATGAAATGCTTGCTTTGCTTCAGCACAATAGAATATAGTAGGCATGAATACACAAACACATGATAGTTTGTGCGTTTTCTTTTGGTGTCAGATGCAGAAGTACAGGGACATCAGCAGTCCACATTACAAAAAGGTAGCAAAAACCTCACGGAAAACACCAAGCTCTGTTCTCATTGTTTCACTCATATCTTTCACTCATTGTTCCTTATCTCTCCACATCACCGTCTGTATTTCTCGTTTCCCTGATCCCTGACCAGTCTGAAGAAGGGTCTCGGCCCGAAACGTCGCCTATCTCCTTCGCTCCTTAGATGCTGCTGCACCCGCTGAGTTTCTCCAGCTTTTTGTGTACCCTCGGTTCTCCAGCATCTGCAGTTCCTTCTTTAAAGCTCTGTGGACCTATCGGCCAGATTTTATGGATAATAACTTGACCAGAATCTCTCTTCACAATTTGGAGTTGCTCAAGTGGTCTGTGAGAAAGGTATGCCGTGTTGAATATTATTGAAGCGACAATTAGATTCAGAACAAGGGCAGCGCGGTGACACAGCGGTAGAGTTGCTGCCTTACAGCACCAGAGGCCCAGGGTCGACCTTGACTGCGGGTGCTGTCTGCACGGAGTTTGCACGTACCCCCCCCCCGTGACCGGCAAGGGTTCTCTCCAGGTGCTCCAGCTTCCTCCAACACTCCAAAGACATTCAGGCTTGTTGGTTTTGGTAAAACTGTAAATTGTCCCTCATGCATGTCAGATAGTGTTAAAGTGCACGGAGATCGCTGGTCGGTGCGGACTCGGTGGGCCTCAGGACCTGTTTCCGCGCTGTATCTCTAAACTAAACTAAAGGAACAAGTCTCGTGAACAAAAAAAAAAGCCCTTTATTTAACAGCTCTGAAAACACATAAGAAAATCACCAAAATTTTCGACCTCTGGAATTTTTAAAGTTCACACACACACACACACACACTTGGAAAAATGTTAGGAATGTTTAATGATCCGTGTTATGGGAGTGAAAAATTATTTGAGAATGGTTTTGTATGCAAAGAATCTTTTTCAGAAAATGGTGGAGATGTGCCAAAAAAATAAAAAAATTAAAAAAAAAACTATTTCCAGCTGAGACACCTGAGCAAACATTGTCTTTCCCCACCTCTCCACCTGCAAGATGGAAAACAAAGGAGCGAAAAACCTTTCAATGTTTGGAACTCAACTCGTGAGAAAATCGGTCAGAGACGGGTGGAAAAAAAAAAAAAAAATCTTTAAAACAGCTGGTATTTCACCAACCATGAACAAACGGGCTGCAAGACCAAATCTGTTTCAAATCAGCGCACAATGAAGCGATTGAATTTGTTCAACTTATAGTGTCTGCATTTTGAAAAGAAGAAAACAAACTTACAACTTTTATTTGCTGCTTAATTTTTGTTCTTATACACCACAAAAGAAAAGGCCAGCTTACAAAATCCCTGTACTAATTTTACAAATTTTGTTTAAAAACTGGCAGATGGGATCGTTAATTTATATTCAGTGTGCACGCTAATTTATACAAACAAAAAATTATTTCCGCCAGAGGTTTGAACACTTCAGGAAAAGGTGTATGTATTCATGCAGTAATTGAAAGCAGCCCACAGCTACTTACACCGATTGCCAGCAGTTAGGAGAGGAGGGGTCTGCTTCCTAATTAACTCCACAAGGTGCCTGGAAGTGGGGGGGGGGGGGGGGACCCAGCCATCTCCCGCTCGCCAAATCCGGAGCATCTTACCGCCAGAAACTGCAGTGAGTCGAGGATGCAGCTCTGACCGTCACACAGAGCAGACTCACCACCGCTGACTCCATCTCAGCAAAGCAGCCGACATTATCCAGGACGGGTTCCACCACCGGTCTATTCCCCCCTTCTCCCCTCTCCCAGGGAAGATGGAACAGAAGCTTGAAAGCGCGCACCAACCAGACTCAGGCACAGATTCATTCCCCAATTCTGAACGGTCCTTCCATAAGCAAGGGTACTTATGGATTTTCCAACCTACCTCATTATGGACATTGGACTTTTTCTCTGGGACACTACAGTGCATGGTTTTGGTCGCCACGGTATAGGAAAGATTTTGTCAATCTGATAAGGGTGCAGAGAAGATTTACAAGGATGTTTCCAGGACCTGAGGGCCTGAGCTACAAGGAGAGGCTGGGCAGCTTCAGACTTTATTCCTTGGTGCGCAGGAGGATGAGGGTGATCTTATAGAGGTGTACAAAGTCATGAGAGGAATAGATCAGAAAATTGCAGAGTCGGCCAAGAGTAGGGTAAATAAAGAACCAGAGGGCATAGGTTTAAGGTGAAAAGATTTAATAGGAAAGGGTGGTTGGTGGGTGTGTGGAACGAAGGGTGATGGGTGTATGGAACTTCGGACATCTTCAGACTTAAACCAGCATCTGCAGTTCTTTCCTACGCGTTATTTGAAGGGTTACTTGAACTAACCCGTCCACATTAAGTGGCAGGACAAAATGACGGACACGGGCCAGCATCGCCAGCGTCTACGCCCTCCTTCAGAAAGCCCGAGTCAGATGGGCTGGCCATGTCGTCCGAATAGAAACATAGAACATAGGTGCAGGAGGAGGCCATTCAGCCCTTCGAGCCAGCACCGCCATTCATTGTGATCATGGCTGATCGTCCCCAATCAATAACCCGTGCCTGCCTTCTCCCCATATCCATTGATTCCACTAGCCCCTAGTGCTCTATCTAACTCTCTCTTAAATCCATCCAGTGATTTGGCCTCCACTGCCCTCTGTGGCAGGGAATTCCACAAATTCACAACTCTCTGGGTGGAAACGTCTTTTCTCACCTCAGTATTAAATGGCCTCCCCTTTATTCTAAGACTGTGGCCCCTGGTTCTGGACTCGCCCAACATTGGGAACGTTTTTCCTGCCACCAATGCCAAACCGCCGGCTGCCAAAACAACTGTTGTACTGTGAATTGTGTCAGGGCAAGTGCTCAGTTTGGAGGGGGGGGGGGGGGGGGGGGGGGGGGGAAACAGGGGGGCAGAAGAATCACTTCAAAGGCTGCCTCAAAGTGTCCCTCAAAGACCTTAATATCGATCTCAATCTTTGGGAGTCGCTTTACTCTGGACCTCCCATCTGGGCGAAGCAAGATCACCAGAGGAGCGCGTGCGTGCAGCTGAGAAGAAGCTCAGAGGAAATGCGTCGCGCGTGAGGCTCGAGCCGCTTCAACATCTACCCCGGCGCCCACCCTACTGTGTCCCGTATGCGGGCGAGCCTCCCGGGCCCCGATCGGTCTCACCGGTCACCTCCAGACCCACAAACATAAACACTGAAGTCATGGTCTTCTTCGACTTCTTCAAAGGACGAAGAACAACAACGACAACTTGAAGCAAGTTGGCAAAGCCGTACCTGTAGGAGTCCCTGAAGCTGGTCGTGTCGTGACCAGAGTCATTCTGCTCCTCCTCCTTCACCACGAAGCAGACCCTCTTTGTCCCACAGTGCTCAGCTTTGTCAATATCATTGTCTTCCATCGACGGGGGCAGTGAAAGCTCGGACGCATTCTGCTTGGACCCCTCGGACGGGGCAGGTCCGGTTATCGTGGACAGCAAGCTGCAGACACAATAGAAACAAACGTTAATCTCTGATCGGCAACAAATATCTAGTGCCTGGAAATAATTTTCCTTCTTGTTTAAGTCAGCCACCTGGAAGTAATCAGTGTGCGCTTCAGATGGGGTAGGTACCGCTTCTTGTATTTGAGCAACGCATAACTCAATTTAGAGGTGAAAACGGCAATTGAATCCAACAGACGGATTCAATTTATAGTTAGACCGCAATGCAGAAACTGCCCAAAGGTTACTAATTCCAGGTCACGGGAGGCTGCCATGGAAACAGGACTTCACCGCCTTTTAAACGAAACAGATGAGAAAGCAGAGGGTTTAGAATCTCACTGGGTTCATATCTTCCGGCTTCCACAAGGGTCACAGTTTGGAGACCTTGTGTGTGGCTGCTTGCACCAACTGTGCACTGCACACAAATCCCCGCAAAGTTAATAACCAGAGATGGTACAGGGGCGCAACGCTGGAGTTGCTACCTCACAGCGCCAGAGACCTGGGTATGATCCTGACTGCGGGTGCCGTCTGTACGGAGTTTGTAAGTTCTCCCTGCGACCTGCGTGAGTTTTCTCCGCATGCCTTCCGCACTCCAAAGACGTGTGGGCTTGTAGGTTAATTGCCTTGGTACCATTGAAAATTGCCCCCAATGCATAGGACAGCATCAGTGTGCGGGATCGCTGGTTGCCGCAGACTCAGTGGGTCGAAGGGCCTGTTTCCCCGCTGTATCTCAAAACTAAACTAAGAAAATAAACAGATAGACACAAAATGCTGGTGTAAAAATTGTAAATTTTCCCTAGTGTGTAGGATAGTGCTAGTGTATGGGGAGCGCTGATCGGCACGGACTCGGTGGGCCGAAGGGCCTGTTTCCACGATGTATCTCCAAAGTCAAACATAGAAACATAGAAAATAGGTGCAGGAGTTGGCAATTCGGCCCTTCGAGCCTGCACCGCTATTCAATATGATCATGGCTGATCATCCAACTCAGTATCCTGTACCTGCCTTCTCTCCATACCCCCTGATCCCTTTAGCCACAAGGGCCACATCTAACTCCCTCTTAAATATAGCCAATGAACTGGCCTCAACTACCTTCTGTGGCAGAGAATTCCAGAGATTCACCACTCTCTGTGTGAAAAATATTTTTCTCATCTCGGTCCTAAAAGATTTCTCCCTTATCCTTAAACTGTGACCCCTTGTTCTGGAGTTCCCCAACATCGGGAACAATCTTCCTAAATCTAGCCTGTCGAACCCCTTAAGAATTTTGTAAGTTTCTATAAGATCCCCCCTCAATCTTCAAAATGCCAGCGAGTACAAGCCGAGTCTATCCAGTCTTTCTTCATATGAAAGTCCTGGTATCCCAGGAATCAGTCTGATGAACCTTCTCTGTACTCCCTCTATGGCAAGAATGTCTTTCCTCAGATTTGGAGACCAAAACTGTACGCAATACTCCAGGTGCGGTCTCACCAAGACCCTGTACAACTGCAGTAGAACCTCCCTGCTCCTATACTCAAATCCTTTTGCTATGAATGCTAACATACCATTCGCTTTCTTCACTGCCTGCTGCACCTGCATGCCTACTTTCAATGACTGCTGTACCATGACACCCAGGTCTCGTTGCATCTCCCCTTTTCCTAATCGGCCACCATTCAGATAATAGTCTGCTTTCCTGTTTTTGCCACCAAAGTGGATAACCTCACATTTATCCACACATCTGCCATGCATTTGCCCACTCACCCAGCCTACCCAAGTCACCTTGCAGCCTCCTAGCATCCTCCTCACAGCTAACACTGCCCCCCAGCTTCGTGTCATCCGCAAACCTGGGGATGTTGCATTCAATTCCCTCGTCCAAATCATTAATATATATTGTAAATAGCTGGGGTCCCAGCACTGAGACCTGCGGTACCCCACTAGTCACTGCCTGCCATTCTGAAAAGGACCCGTTTACTCCTACTCTTTGCTTCCTGTCTGCCAGCCAGTTCTCTATCCACATCAATACTGAACCGCCAATACCGTGTGCTTGCATACTAATCTCTTATGTGGGACCTTGCCGAAAGCCTTCTGAAAGTCAAACCCGGGTCTCTGACACTAAGGCGGTAATCCACCGCCCCGCACCGCCCATAGTTCCAAGCCGTGAAACACTTACTTGTTTATCTGCTCCACATATTGCTTCATTTCTTTGAGCGAGATCTCCAACTTATTAAAAAGCTGGAAGAAGGAGTCCTGAATCTCCATGTCTTCAGGCTTCAATAGGTTGCTCAGGCCTCCACTTTTTTGAATCAGCTCTCCATTTTGTGGCTTCGATGGTTCATCTTCCTCCAGCCCCTGATGACCTTCCCCATCTTCCCCAATGAAACAATTCCACTGGGGAGCTGCCATCGTGGTGGTGACGTGCCGTGTGTAGCTCATGGGGTTTAGAATCCCTGTAAACAGATCCGACGGTTCAGCCGCGCACACCAATTTATTTTTATTACTTGGGTCAACAAATAATGGTACAGATCCACCACTGATTGACTGGCACCCTCCCCCCCCCCCCACAAAATCCCACCCCCTCAGAAGCCCCCGAAAAATGTGACACCACCCCCACCCATCCCCTTCGCCCCCCTCTCCCAACCTGTCCAAGTCTTTCTGCAGAGTCCCTGCGTCCTCCACACTACCTGCCCCTCCACCTATATTCACATCATCTGCAAACATGGCCACAAAGCCTTTTAATTGCCTCACCCAAATCACTGATGTACAACGTGAAGACTCGATGGGCCGAATGGCTTCCTTCTGCTCCTCTGACTTACGAACTTCCTTTTGCTAACCCAAACAAAGCCTCTAGAAACCACGGAAAATAGGCCGGTTGGCGTGTGCGGTGGAAGGAGCAGATACCAAACGAGCCTCTGCCTCACAACTTGCCATCGGAGGTTAAACACGTCAATGGTTTGAATGGAATATTCTCAGAACAGATGTAAAAAATGACCAACAAACATGATGCAAGGGCAAGTTTCCAGTGCGTCATTATCACGTGGTAAGGCAGACGGCAAGGCCCACATTCGCACATGTACAGATAATGCCCTCTAACGGCCCATGATCCATTCCCTGCATATCCACAAACCTCACATAAATCTCTTAAATGCCACAATCGTGTCTGTCTCCACCACTAGCCCCATTAGCGTGTTTGAGGCATTCACCTCCCTCCGTGTAGAAGAACTTGGTCCGCAAATCTCCTTTGAACTTTTTCCCTCTCACCTTAAAGCTATCCCCTCCCATATTTGATATTTTTATCCCTGGGTAACTGGTTTTGACTGTCTACCCCATCTGTGCCGCTCAGTTTTATACAGCCTTAACCCTCAACCTCCGATATTCCAGAGAAAACAATCAAAGTTTGTCCAACCTCTTCCAGTCAGTAAAGGGTCTGTCCCACTTGGCAATTTTATCGGTGACTGCCGGCGTCATATCAGTGTCGCCAGAAGATTTTGAACATTTCAAAATCCAGCGGCGACAAAAAAAAAGTTGCGACACTTGAAAAAACACCGCGCGTCAATACGTCATCACACCGCAAATTTTTCGGTGACCAGATACGTCAGTCAATTACGCCGGCAGTCGCCGAAAAAAATCATCAAGTGGGACAAGCCCTTGATGCTCCCCATTCCAGACATATAAACCTCTTTCAACCAGCAGTGTGAAATTTACCAATAATGTTTTAAATTAAGCAAGAATTGAGTGCAAATTGACAGTAAACTTTGGTCGGGCGCGATTCACGTACCTTGATCTTGCTCCAAGCCAAGGAAAGAATTTTTCCGGCCAAACCGTATGCTGAAAGATCTTCCAAGAGAGGTTGTGCTTTTCGGGCAGGAGACTTCCATGACATTAACGTGGCAGTTTGCCGGACAGAAATCAGTGCCAGTCAACAGGTGTAACTTGGTGGAAGCTTGCTTGAAGGATGGCCATGCTTTGCTTTTCAATTCCTGGGCAAACTGCGGGTGACCACAACAGAACGCACTTCAATCAACTCTCACGATTTCAACCGTTTGCAAAATCCAGACAGAAGTGCCAAGTTACACCGTGTCTTAAGCTTCCAGTTTGAGAACTTCACGTGCCGACCAGAGAAACTTTAAGCTGGTGGAACTATGGGAGTGAATGACGCTGTCAGCAGCCATGTCGGAAATGACCCAGCACTGTGGTGCAGCGGTAGAGTTGCTGCCTCACTAAATACAATGCAGATGTGCCCCAAGATCGCTGTAGCTCATGTTGTTTACAAGCTCGTTCTCTCACTTCAAACAAAACACTAAAATGCATTTTTTGTTTCTTGACTTCTTGGAGGCAACTGGTGGCTCTCCCTTGTTTGACATCCAGCTGGGAATCCTCGCTTCAATTAAGGACAAGGATCTATCAGCAATGCATCCCCCCCCCCCAATCCGGTCACTGTGACATGATGCTCCCAATATCTCATTGTTTACAAGGGAAAAAATGGAACATTGGAAAACTCTCGATGGAACTCCTGACTGAGTTTCTCAGTGGGAGGAAGGAGTAGAGTTGCTGCCTCACAGCGCCAGAGACCCGGGCTCCACCGTGACGGAGGGTGCTGTCTGTGCAGAGTTTGTACGTTCTCCCCGTGACCTGCGTGGGTTTTCTCCAGGTGCTTTGATTTCCCCCCACACTCCAAAGAAGTGCAGGTTTGTCAGTCAATCGGCTGCAGGAAATTATCCCGAGCGTGTGTAGGTTTGCACTCGTGTACGGGGATCGCTGGTTGGTGTGAACTCCATGGGCCGAAGGGCCCCGTTCCCACGCTGTATCTTTAAGCTAAGCTAAAAGTTAGCAACGGGGGACTGAGGCCATGCCATAAGGAGCACTATTGCTGAAGGTTTGAGTATGCGCTACTAAGGAGAGCTGGGAATCAGCATGTAACTAAATCCCAGTGAATATGCAAAGCTCAACCCTTTAGCTCAATTAGTAATATGCGACTTTCAAAGCAACATGGATTGAATGACGCAAATGTGATCATCAAACCATTGTAAAAGGCCTATAATCCTTGCAATGAAAATTTAATTTGATATAAGGCCAATTATAAAATTAATGCTTTGGACAGTACTGAGTGCGAGGACTGTAAGCGTTCTTGAGAAGCACTGTTAAAGGAAACCATTAAACCGGGATATGGATATGGTCCAAACATGGGCAATTGAGGATAGCTTAAAGGGGGGACCTGGGTCAGTATGGACAAGGTGGGCCGAAAGGCCTGTTTCCACGCTGTTCGAGTCCGAGGCATGGTGGAGCAGCAGCAGCAAGTTGCTGCCCAACAGCGGCAGAGAACTGGGTTCGATCCTGACTGCGGTGCTCGACTGTATGGAGTTTGAGCGTTCCCCCAGTGATCTGCGTGGGTTTTCCCCAGTTTCCTCCCTCATTCCGAAGACGTACACGTTTGCAGTTCAATTGGCTTGGTATAATAGTAAATGATCCCTCGCGTGTGCAGGGTAGTGCGCGTGCGGTGATCGCTGGCTGGAGCGGACTCGGAGGGCCGAAAGGCCTGTTTCCCCGCTGTATCTCAAAACTAAACTACACTATTGAATATCCAGCAAAATGACATTGTTGATCAAAGAAAGGAAAATTGTGGTTGTTTACTGCACCTTAAATATTATCTGTAATGGAGTGCTGTGTCTTACAGTTTGGACAAACCTGCAGAAACTGATACTATAACTTTCATTATAGTGTCAATTATAATAGTATTTAATTATTGATTAGATAATCAATAACCAAGTGTAAGGTGGCATGGCTGCAGAGTTGTTGCCTCACAGTGGCATCCCGAGTACATCGAAACATAGAAAATAGGTGCAGGAGTAGGCCATTCGGCCCTTCGAGCCTGCACCGCCATTCAATATGATCATGGCTGATCATCCAACTCAGTATCCTGTACCTGCCTTCTCTCCATACCCCCTGATCCCTTTAGCCACAAGGGCCACATCTAACTCCCTCTTAAATATAGCCAATGAACTGGCCTCAACTACCTTCTGAGGCAGAGAATTCCAGAGATTCGCCACTCGCTGTGTGAAAAATGTTTTTCTCATCTCGGTCCTACAAGACTTCCCCGTCTGTTGTGCTGCCTGAACGGAGTTTGCTGGAGTTTGTACGGTGTTTACGTGTGCTGTCTGTACGGAGTTTGTACGTTCTCCCCGTGACTGCGTGGGTTTTCCCCAGAGATCTTCGGTTTCCTCCCACACTCCAAAGACGTACAGGTTTGTAGGTTAATTGGCTTGGAATGAATTTTAATTTTTGTGTGCGTGTGTGCGTGTGTGTGCGTGCGCACCTGTGATAAGTCGCTGAAATTTTCAACATGTTGACAATTCAACGGCGACCAGAAAGAGGCTATGACTCTTTGGAGACCTCTCACGACCATAGGAGACCTCTCACGACCGTGTCGCCTGTATGGTCATGCGAGGTCTCCAAAGAGGCGTAGCGTCATTCTGGTCGCCGTTAAATTTTCAACATGTTGAAAATTTCAGCGACTTATCACTGATGCCGGCAGTCGCCTGTAAAGGTCGCATAAGTGGGACAGGCCCTTTAGTATGCGGGGATCGCTGTTCGGTGCGGGCTGAAGAGCTTGTTTCCGCGCTGCAAACAATCTAAGAAGTCATGAGGCATATTTTCTCAGGAGGGTACACAAAAAGCTGGAGAAACTCAGCGGGTGCAGCAGCATCTAAGGAGCGAAGGAGATAGGCGACGTTTCGGGTCGAGACCCTTCTTCAGACTCACGGAGTTTCGCTCCTTAGATGCTGCTGCACCCGCTGAGTTTCTCCAGCTTTTTGTGTACCCTCGATTCTCCAGCATCTGCAGTTCCTTCTTTAAAAAATATTTTCTCAGGAGTTGTATTTGACTGGTTTGGCTTGGCAATGGCAAGATATGTTCGTACCTGAGAGTATTTGGCGATTCTCCCATCGATGGTGGCCAGCTTGTTTTCACACAGATTTCGGAACTCAAACTGGGGCTTAAAGATCATGGAATTTCTTGAGGTCATCAATCCTCTGCAAATGTTTCTAAACTGACGATCATCGGCCGCAAAAGCTTCCAGAATCTGACAAAACAGGCAGTGTTAATAATTCATGAGGACTACTGAATCAGAAAATTAATCAATGATACAAAAAGATCTGATAAAATATCCACTGAAGGGTCAAGGGCCGTATTGTTTTATCTACAGACAGTCTGTTCGTGTCGGTGACAAAGATGACTAGACCGCTGGAGGAATAATCAGTTTAAAGTTTGTGTTTGGTGAATCTTAACTTTTCTATGTGGGGGAGGGGGGCAGGGTAAGGGGGAAACTAACTCCCAGTCGCTTCCTGGCGGGGACGCGACTATTTCTCCGAGTCGCGTCCTCGCTCCCCCCCACCTCGCGGCCTACCTCCTGGATCGGAGCGGCCTTTCCTGCCGGGGACCGGGACCCGGACCAGAGCTGCAACAGCGGCGGCGGCGCTGGAGTCACCGCGGGGCGGGCGATACCTACCTGGGTCGCCGTTGGAGCTCCGCAGCGTTGGGCCGCTGCTCCAACACCGTGGAGCTCTGGTTTAGAGAGCTCCCAACGCGGGCGGCGCTGACCGTCATCGTGGAGTCCTGGGGCCCTTTGCCGAGGGCCTCCAGCGCTGCATCTCCACCCGGCGCGGCCTGCGGACTTTGGGAGCCGCGGACTCCGGTAGGAGGGGGCCGACTCGGGGTCCAGGCCGCTGAGGACGTCCCCCAGCCCCGACGTCGGACTTACCTCACCACGGCGAGGGGGCCTGAACATCGGGCCGCCCGTAGCGGCGACTGCAGGGGGCTCGGGGAGGCCCCGACCACGGGGGAACAGTGGGGAACATCAGGGGAAGAGACTGACTTTGGTGCCTTCCCTCACAGTGGGAAATTTTGATCCTGCTGTGAGGGGATGTTTTATGTTGAAATCTATCTACTCCATGTTGTGTTCTTTATTTTTAATGTATGGCTGTATGGGGATTTAATTTCACTGTGCCAATTGGCACACGTGACAAATAAATGCATCTTATCATTTGCAAGCCTATTTTTCTCTCTAAAGTTCAGTTGACACCAACATTTCCGAACCACTTTGACTTGGATCACAACATCTTTGAAGAGAATGGGCGGGGGATGTTTCGGGTTGGGACCTGTCCGTTTCTGAAGAAAGGCCTCAATCTCATCCATCCATTTCTGAAGAAGGGTCCCGACCCAAAATATTGCCGATCATTTCTCCACAGATGCTGCCCGACCCTTTGTGTTTCTCCAGCACTTCACGTTTCGCTACCTATCGGGAAAGAGCTTTCCCCAGAATATCTCCAGATGAAACCAGTGATGTCATCTGCAGATATTATGTAATAAAAAGGAACCTCAGATGCTGGTTTACACCAAAGAGGCACAAAATGCTGGAGGAACCCAGTGGGTCAGGCAGCATCTGTGGAGAAAATGAATAGGTCACATTTCTGGGTCAAGACACCGATTGGAGTGTGGAAAGGCGAGGCGAGATGGTGGCGGGAGGGCTGAAAACTGGAAGCAACAAAAAACAGGACAAATCAGGGGCGGCAACAGATGACTTCAGGAAGAGAGGTTCACTGATAGGCCAGTTGTGGGATAGGTCAGCGTTAAGGGCCTGTCCCACTGGACGAGGTAATTCAAGAGTTCTCCCGAGTTTCCCCGATTCGAACTCGGAGAATTACGGTAATGGCCGTTCGTAGGTACTCGGGGCTCTCGTGGACATTGTTCAACATGTTGAAAAATCTTCACGAGTCTCCTCGAGCTTACCGCGTTTCCCGAGTACCTGCCGTTAGTGTTACGAGCCGCTAAGAGACGTCCCCGAGCTCCGACGTACCCGCTAGGTACATTCGACGTGCTTACCACGGGTTTGATTTTTTTTTTTTTTTTTTTTTAAACTCGGGAGAGCTCTTGAATTAGCTCGTACAGTGGGACAGGCCCTTAAGTCCAGCACCATATTCAATCTACAAACAATCGTGGCTAATGATTGGAAAGTAAATCGGTATTTTATAATGTACATAAGAAATGAGGTCTTGAGGAGGCAACTGAAGAATGTGTACCTTTGCAGTTAGGTTGAAACATCCCCTGGGCGCCAGCATTTTCTCCTTGACATGACATTTGATTCCAGCAGTGCTGATGTACTCATAGATAACGCCGTGCTCCAGATGCACATTATCCACAGTCATACTGACGTGAGGTGCAGTCCCATCAGTACTCAAACGCTGGTCTGCAAGGTTGGTAAAGTAAGGAAGCAAGCAGAATTAGGCCTTTCCGCCCAACAAGTCTACTCCGCCATTCAATCATGGCCGATCGGTCTCTCCCTCCGAACCCCATTCCTCCGCCTTCTTCCCAGAACCCCCGACACCCGTACTAATCAAGAATCTATGTTCAAGAAGGAACTGCAGATGCTGGAAAAACGAAGGTAAACAAAAAATGCTGGAGAAACTCAGCGGAATAGGCAACGTTTCCAGTCGAAACCCTTCTTCAGAAGAAGGGTCTCGGCCCAAAACGTTGCCCATTTCCTTCGCTCCATAGATGCTGCCGCACCCGCTGAGTTTCTCCAGCATTTTTGACTACCTAATCAAGAATCGATCTATCTCTGCCTTAAAAATATCAATGACTTGGCCGCCACAGCCTTCGGTGGCAAAGAATTCCACAGATTCACCACCCTCTGACATAGAGACATAGAAAATAGGTGCAGGAGTTGGCCATTCGGCCCTTCGAGCCGGCACCGCCATTCAATAGGATCATGGCTGATCATACAAAATCAGTACCCCGTTCCGGCCTTTTCCCCTATATCCCTTGATTCCTTTAGCCTGAAGAACTAAATCTAACTCCGTCTTGAAAACCCTCGATGAAAGAAATTCCTTCTCATCTCCTTCCCGAGGGAACATCCTTTAATTCTGAGGCTGTGACCTCTGGTCCTAGACTCTCCCACGGGTGGAAACATCCTCCCCACATCCACACAAACCAGGAAAAGTGATTACTCCTCCGCGATGGAACGAAAATTAGCTCTAATCACTCGTTTAGTTGAGAGATACAGCATGGAAACAGGCCCTTCGGTCCACCAAGTCCACAACGACCAGTGATCATCCCGTGCACTTTGTCTAACCTGATGAATCTGTTCCATCCGGACCTTTTATATGGACCTTTTATCGATGGGAAAAGTGTTTATTATGTACTTAATAACATTATTCCTTCTTGAGCACCTCTCAAGTCTTCAGTGGACCTTATTTTTGAAGATTTTAGCTTTTTTCAATTTTACAGATGCTTTGTGGAAACAGGACCGTCGGCCCACTTAGACCGCTGGGCAATGTACAGAAGTCAATTACCCTACAAGCGTGCACATCTTTGGAGTGTGGGAGGAAACCGGAGCACCCGGAGAAAACCCAAAGCGTGATGAGGGGACCATACAAACTCCGTACCGACAGCACCCGTAGCCAGGTTCGAACCCGGGTCTCTGGCGCTTTAAGGCGGCAATTCTACCGCTGCGCCACCGTGCTCGATTCCACTTGTCAGATCTAATTATGCTTAATAAACAGACTTTTGTTATTTTTGAAGTCGACCCTCTCACTTCACTGACATAGGTCAGCAGATCCCGTGTCACCAGATGGGCAGATAAATGGAAGAATTAGACAAGCCAACTTATGGTCTGTGTGTGGTTTGTTGAGGTTCCTCAAGACATCGTATTGTGATGGAGTTAAAAGGGTTTGAAAGCAAGCCAGCCGGCCGGCCTGGAGACAAGCAAGCCAAGGATTTTATCTGAAATATTTCTCAAGCATGCATGTAAACAAGCAGGAGTGTAAAAGAAAGGTCACCAGAATAACCATGGGCGAGGCGCACTCTCTCTTCCCCCCCCCCCCCCCCCCCCCCCCCCTCCTACCAGGCGAGAGGTACACAAGTGTGAAAACCCACACCTCCAGATTCATCAACACTTTCTTCCCAGCTGTTATGGGGCAACTGAACCATCCGATCAACAACTGGAGAGTGGTCCTGACCTACCATCGACCTCCTTAGAGGCCCCTGTACTATTTTTGATCGGACTTTACCTTGCACGAAACTTTATTCACAAGCAAAGAATTTCAACGTGACTTGTCACGCGTGACAATAGAGTATTCATTCAATCATACCCTGTACCTGTACACTGTGCAAGGCTTGATGTAATCATGTACTAGCCTTTTTGCTGACGGCCTGTTTTACTGTACCTCGGTACATGTGACAGTAATATAATAAAATAAAATAAACATTGGTAGACAAAAATGCTGAAGGAACTCAGCGGGTGAGGCAGCTATGGAGAGAAGGAATAGGCGACGTTTCGGGTCGAGACCCTTCTTTAGACTAATGTCGGGGGTGGGGGGGCGGGAAGAAGAAAGGAAGAGGCGGAGACAGTAGGCTGTGTGGGAGAGCGGGGAAGGGGAGGGGAAGGAGGGGGAAAGCAGGGACTACCAGAAATTGGAGAAGTCAATGTTCATGCCGCTGGGGTGTAAACTACCCAAGCAAAATATGAGGTGCTGCTCCTCCAATTTGCGCTGGGCCTCACTCTGGCCATGGAGGAGGCCCAGGACAGAAAGTGTCGGATTCGGAATGGGAGGGGGAGTTGAAGTGCTGAACCACCGGGAGATCAGGTTGGTTACTGCGAACCGAGCGGAGGTGTTGGGCGAAGCGATCACCAAGCCTGCGCTTGGTCTCGCCAATCTAGAGAAGCTAAACTTAAGATGTGATAAGATAATTAACCATGTGTTAAAGAAGGAACTGCAGATGCTGGAGAATCGAGGGTTACACAAAAGGCTGGAG
This sequence comes from Okamejei kenojei, assembly GCA_035221665.1. NCBI lineage: Eukaryota > Metazoa > Chordata > Chondrichthyes > Rajiformes > Rajidae > Okamejei > Okamejei kenojei. The sequence continues at coordinate 43,112,452 of CM069150.1, forward strand.
AAACTCAGCGGGTGCAGCAGCATCTAAGGAGCGAAGGAGATAGGCGACGTTTCGGGTCGAGACCCTTCTTCAGACCTTTTTTTAATGGGGAGACAGGGCAGTGTTGCGTTGTATGGAGGAGACCCTGGTGCGAGCCTCATCAATAGTGGGGGAGGGGAATCCCCGTTCTCTGAAGAATGAGGCCATTTGTGATGGTTCTGGTCTGAAGAAGGGTCTCGACCCGAAACGTCACCTATCTCCTTCGCTCCTTAGATGCTGCTGCACCCGCTGAGTTTCTCCAGCCTTTTGTGTAACCCCAGATAATTAACCATGTTCTTCCTCTTCTCACTCCATGGAACTGAGGGTGTGGAGATAGGTTAGGGGAAAGGGTGGAAGACAGATGATAGAACAATGAATAAGGTAGCAACAAAGTCTGTTGCCAGCATGTGAATGGCCTCATGTCATGGAAATGACATGAAAATGAAATTCAAAATGAAAATGAAATTCAGTATGAATATACATTGGAGAAAGCTCCAGGGTAGGTTTACAAGAATGATCCCAGGAATGAGTGGGTTAACCTATGGCCAGCGTTTGGCAGCACTGGGCCTGTAGTCACTGGAGTGTTAGAAGGTGGGAACCTCATTGAAACTTACCGAATAATGAAAGGCCTGGATAGAGCGGATGTGGGGAGAATGTTTCCACGAGTGGGAGAGTCTAGGACCAGAGGGCACAGCCTCAGAATAAAAGGACGTACCTTTAGAAAGGAGATGAGGTGGAATTTCTTTCATCAGAGGGTGGTGAATCTGTGGAATTCATTGTCACAGACGGCTGTGGAGGCCAAGTCAATGGATATTTTGAAGGTGGAGATTGACATATTCTTGATTAGCAAAGGTGTCGGGGGTTATGGGGAGAAGGCAGGAGAATGGGGTTGAGAGGGAAAGACAGATCGGCCATGACTGAATGGCGGAGTAGACTTCATGGGTCGGTTCGATCCCGACTACGGGTGCTGTCTATACGGAGTCTATACTTTCTCCCTTTGACCACGTGGGTTTTCAGGTGCTCCTGTTTCCTCCCACAGTCCAAAGACGTGCAGGTTAATTGGCTTCTGTAAATTGTTCCTAGTGTGTGGGGTCGAACTAGTGTAAAGGTGTTGTTGGTCTGCGTGGACCCGATGGGCACGGTGCCATGCTCTATCGCTAATCTGAACTAAAATCTCTGGAGAACATGGATAGGCAACGATTCAAGTTGGAACCCTTCTTCAGACTGATTGTAGCAGGGGTTGGAAAGCTGGAAGACAGGGAGCAACTGCACAAAGTCAGGCAAGTGATAGGTGGATACAGGCAGGGTTTTTTTTTTAAATTGGCAGATGATTGGACAAAGGCCAGGGGTGAAAAGACAAATGTGTTCGATCGGGAGCTAAGGATAGAAGAGGAAAGAATTGTGAAGCCGGAGGGAGGAATATAGATGGAAGGGGGGGGGGGGGGGGGGAGGGTAGTGAAGGCAAAAGAGAAAAATGGGTGATCATCCAGGTGGGACGAGGAGGGGGAAATAAGGGGGTTCTAGTTTAAGCATAATCTTAAAACAGGATCTGCAGTCAAATTAGAAACCACATATTTAAAAGTGAAATGGTAAAGAGGTATTTTTTTTATCAAGGAAAGGGGAAACTTGGAACTCCCCATGCAACAGGCTTTGGGTTCAGGGCCAATTTAAAAGATATAGGCTGTTCGGTTTGTTGCCAGGTACAGATATCTAGGACGCCAAGTCCAAGAATTCGAAAGCAAGGCACTGGCCTGGTTTTGCTCAGAAATATTGGCCAATACGTCAACATTTCCCAAGCAGGACTGAACAATTTTATGTTTTTGCGCATTCACGTGTATAAATTCCCTTCGTCTGAGCCAACAGTTTACTGCTGTTTGTGTGATCAGACTTCAACACTGGGCTCTGCGCTATGTATCCCGCACCAGCTTGGGTTTGGCTGAGCAAGTACTCGGTTCAGCGAACGGCTACCAGAGGCATTGATTTAATGAATGATTGATTGATAAATACACACAGCATCGAGTCCAAGCCAACCATCGATCACCCATTCATAGAGTCATAGAGCGATACAATGTGGAAACAGGCCCACACCGGCCAACATGTCCCAGCTACACTAGTCGCACTGGTCCATATCCCTCCAAACCTGCCCATCCATTCACACTTGTTCTATGTGGAGGAAGGAACTGCAAATGCTGGTTTAAACCAAAGATATACCGCAAAATGCTGGAGTAACTCAGCGGGACAGGCAGCATCTCTGGAGAGAAGGAATGGGTGACGTTTCAGGTCGAGACTGTTCTTCAGACTGAAGAATACATCTTGAAGAAATGAGATTCCTCTTACTGGGCAAAGTAGACCAATTCTTAAAGATTTGGCCTCCGTTTATCAACTTTTTACAAGCATATGGTGCAACATAACATAACCTTAGAAATTAAATGGTTTAGAACTGGATAACAGATGGGCAAAAATATGAGATAGGTAGAACTCTCCTAATCTCTCTTTTTTTTTTACTTTTTTCTTTTCTTTCAATCTTTTAACTTCTCACCTCTGTCCTTTATTTCTTTTGTTTTCTGTTTCTACTCGCTTGTCTATCTATTCCGACACTATTTATTTCTTTTTTCTTTCACTGTTCTTTTATTATTGAACCAAAAGTATGAAGTTGTACAAGAATGAAAATATGTATGTATGTATGTATTAGGTACTTAAGTACCAGACTACTGTACTTACTTCTAACAATAATAAACAAAAAAAAAAGACTGAAGAAGTTTCTTCTCTCCAGAGATGCTGCCTGTCTCACTGAGTAACTACCAGCAACCTTTGTGTCTACCTTCACACTACTTCCATGATTTCCCACTTTTCCCATCCATTCCCGACACATTCGAGGCAATTTACAGAGGACAATTAACCGCAACGTCCTTGGGGATGTGGGAGGAAACCGGAACACCCTGAGGAAATCCAAGTGGCCACGGGGAGAATGTGCAAACTCCACACAGTCAGCACCCAAGGCCAGGATTAAACCCGGGTCTCTGGCGCTGTGAGGCAGCAGCTCGACCACTGTGCTGCCCAGAGTTCACACTCGCCCTCCCCCACTTCACCCTGCGCGGCATGAAGTGATTTGGAAGCAATGCTAGTTCGGAAAAGCAGATTCTGATGAAAAGCAGGACCACTAGAAAATGAAAGCAGCTTGCATTTGAGCGTATAACGTTATGAAAGTTACAATGAAATCTGTCAATCCGGAGAAGCCATTGCTCTCCCGAGAGCACAAGTTCAAAGAAATCAAATCAGCTTCACCCCAGGTGGATAAAACACCTAGAAATTTACAAGCATATTTTCTTATTGACTGCTGTGAACGCAGCTGCCCTCTGACCCAATCTCACACGGCAAGCACGTGCTCCGTTTGACCGGGTTGTGGACATTTACAGGCAAGGCAAGAACCACACTAAACATGCAACTACAACGCAACAGTCCTTGCACTGGTGTGAATGAAACGTGGAAATCGGTCTCCGTCTTGTGTTACAGTTTGGCTGTAATGCTTGTAATCGGATGTAATGGCCAACCGAGGCCGGGAGAGCTGCTGCCACACACTACACACCCCGGCTTCGATCCTGACCTGGGGTGCTGCCTGTGCAGAGTTTGCATGTTCTCCCCGTGACCACGCGGCTTTCCTCCGGTTTCCTCCCAAACCCCAAACACACACACACAGGTTTGTAGGTTAATTGTCCCCGGTGTGGGGGTTGTGGCCTGCGCGCAGGGTGATTGTTGGTCAGCACGAACCCGGTGGCCCACACTGTATCCTTAAACTAAACTAAGGTTTGATCGATGTGCCTCACTCTATATGACATGACTTACAGCTAGCGCTCAAACTTCTGAAAGTTTGCTTTGTGCAAATGAGGCTAAATAAAAATATCATATCAGCCAGCATCGACTTTCAATTCAGTAACTCGGACAATGTAGAGAATTCGACAACGCCCTCTCTCGTTGCTCCTCCCTCTGCGATTACTCCTCCTCTCTCCACCCATTCCTTCTCTCCAGAGATGCTGCCTGCCCCGCTGAGTTACTCCAGCATTTTGTGTCTATCTTCGCTCCAACAATGGCAGTTGGAATTAAAGGAATTTGGTCATAACTTATTTAGCATGTGATAAGCTGGCAAATCGAAGAACTTCAAACCAACCCGATCTCCCGGTGGCTCAGCACTTCAACTCCCCCTCCCATTCCGAATCCGACCTTTCTGTCCTGGGCCTCCTCCATGGCCAGAGTGAGTCCCACCGCAAATTGGAGGAGCAGCACCTCATATTTCGCTTGGGCAGTTTACACCCCAGCGGTATGAACATTGACCTCCAAAGTCAGGTAGTCCTTGCTTTCTCCTTCCTTCCCAGCTCTCCCACAGACCACTGTCTCCGCCTCTTTCTTTCTTCTTCCCGCCCCCCCCCCCCCCCACCTCCACATCAGTCTGAAGAAGGGTCTCGACCCGAAACGTCACCTATTCCTTCGCTCCATAGATGCTGCCTCCCCCGCTGAGTTTCTCCAGCATTTTTGTCTACCTTCAAACCCAACTGAGTGGCTTTAGAGCATCAATTAGCATTTTGACATCAATTTCAGTCAGATGGTATTTGAAAATTAACCACAGCATACCCGCTTCCTGCCTGGCCTCACAAACGTGATCGAGTATTTTCATTTGATTAGTTGAGGCATCTCGCAGATTATCGTGCAGTGATAAATCGGAAACACTGTCAAGGCAATTTGTTTCGGCCTCTGTTTCTGCTGTGTCTTCATCTATGTCATCCACCGTCCTATACACCCACAGTCCAGCTAGTTTTCTCTGGCAAAATGGAAGAAAGATAGAGAATGCATTAGGATTCTTCACCACTATCATCTGAACTATTTTTTTTTTTTTAACATACTGAGCCAATGCAAATTCAAATTTAATACAAACACAGTTGCATTTTATCTTGCTTTTTTCATCATTGGACGAAACAAGTGTTTGCTCTGATTCAACTTCTCAAACTGTTGAATATTATTGGATTAGTTAATAGCTTCTTTCCCATTAAACTAGAGTTACAGGAGAAGGTGGAGGAATGGAAATATTCAAAAAATAATTAAATGTTTATTCCAGATTCGTGCAAAAAAAAAAAAATGTAATTCATCAACAGCAGTGACAATAATAATGTCCAAAAAGTGGAGGGAAATTGATATGGATGTAAAAAAGCCATGATGTGCTGGAGTAACTCAGCGAGTCAGGCAGCATCTCTAGAGAGCACGGACAGGTAACGTTTTAGGTCAAAACCTATTCGTGTTCGCCAGAGATGCTGCCGGACCTGCTGAGTTACTCCAGCATTTGTGACTTTTTTTTCCCTCAAGCCGGCATCTGCAGTTCTTTGTATCAGGATATAAATGAAGTCTGCTCAATGCAATCCGTTACCAGAAGCAATACTAAAGCACTTCACTTTGGACTTCAGAAATACAGCGTGGATACAGATCCTTCGGCCCACGCCGACCAGCAGCCACCCCCGAACACTAGCACTACGCTACACACCAGGGACAATTCACCATTTTGCCAGAGCCAATTAACCTACAAACCTAAGATAGACGCAAAATGTTGGAGTAATTCAGCGGGTCAGGCAGCATCTCTGGAGAGAAGGAACGGGTGATGTTTCGGGACGAGACTCTTCATCAGACTGAGAGTCGGGGTGGGAGACTGGAGGGAGGGGAAGGTGCAGAACAAAGCAGGTGCTCCAGTTTCCAAACCCACTCCAAAGACACACAGATTTGTAGGTTAATTGGCTTTGGTAAAATCAAAATTGTCCCTGGAGTGTGTAGGATCGCCGGTCGGCACGGACTCGATGGGCTGAAGGGCCTGTTTCCGCGCTGCATCTTTAAACCAAACAGATCCTGTTGCAATCATAGACAATGTTAGACTGAATAATGCTTTAATTTCCGAAAGATGGCACGCAATAATAAGACAAATTATTTACCCACGCTGGCAGTGTTGCCTTGTGTTCACATGCTCGATCAAAGGTGTTTTATCATTAATGTTTTATTATTATTAATGTTTAGTGTTTCCTGAATCATTTGTAACTGTCACTGTACGTCATGTTGTTACCAGTGGGTGGAGCACCAAGGCAAACTCCTTGTATGTGAATACTTGGACAATAAACTTACTTACTTACCTGCAAATGTTGTGGATTTTTTTTGCAACTTGTAAAGTGCTCCAGCACTGCAGTGTAGCTCTCTTTACTGACATTACCACCGTTTACTTTCAAGATACACTGCCCAGGGAGTAGGCCGCCCGCGGCCGCCCCAGATCCTGAAAGATAATCAGAATCACACTGCGGTGAACCACTGCGGTTAGGAAGCTTCCAATCAACACAGCTCCGCACTGAACAGCGTAAACATCCGATTCATTAGATAACGCAAATATCTTAGCAAGCGCCCAGGTTGTCGGTGCAAGGAATGGCAGCTGCGGATTTACAAAAAAAAAAGTGCTGGTAGACAAAAATGCTGGAGAAACTCAGCGGGTAAGGCAGCATCTATGGAGCGAAGGAATAGGTCCTTCACTCCATAGATGCTGCCTCACCCGCTGAGTTTCTCCAGCATTTCTGTTCCCTTCGATTTTTCCAGCATCTGCAGTTCTTTCTTAAACACAAAGTGCTGGAGTAACTCAGCGGGTCCGGCAGCATCTCTGGAGAACATGGCTGTTGTGTTTCGGGTTGGGACTGTTTGCGGGGATGTGGGAAGAGTTATACCAAGCCCTTGCTTTCCCTCTCTCTCCCTCCCTCCCCCATCCTAGTTCTCCAGCTACTTTCACTGTCCTCCTGATTCATTTTACTGATTGTAAGCCTCGTTGTCACCTTCCCCTCAGCTGGCAATGAATCATTTAGTCTGAAGAAGGGTCCCAACCCAAAACCTCATCCATTCCTGTCCAGAGATGCGGCCTGTCCCGCTAAGTTACTCCAGCATTCTGTGACTATCTACATTTTCATTCACCATCGTCCCCTTTGATCTGTCCTTTTCACACCTTATCCCTCCATATCTCCCTCTCCCATGACTCTCGGTCTGAGGAAGGATCCCGATTCGAAACGTCACCCATTCCTTCTATCTAGAGATGCTGCCTGTCCCGCTGAGTTCCTCCAGCATTTTGTGTCTATTCTCTGGTTCTTGGTTCCTGGGTAGACTTTTGTGCATTTAATCTGCTAATTCCCCTCATGATTTTATATACCTCCAAAAGATCTCAGCTTCCTGTTACTCTTAAGAAATGAAGTCCCTACAGCTCAGGCCCTCAAGTCTTGGTAACATCCTCGTAAATCTTCTCTGCACGCTCTCCAACTAAACCACATCATTTTGTAACACTAGAGAACAAAGCTATTTGGCAAGGAGAGGCAGAGACGTCTACTTCAGACTCCTGTGAACCAGATTCAAATCGAGTGTCAGTAAACAAATTGCTCCAAGAATAGTAGTATTCTACATGTTGCTTCAATTATTTTTCAAATGAATGCTTTACATTTTGGCTGCAAGAGTCTTGAGACAAATGGTTTAAATTCAAACAAACTTGGAATCCCAAAGTTCACAAATCGATTTAAATAGCTCTTGGCAATGTCCACTTTTTTTTTTTTTTTTTTTTTTTTATTTAAAGTTACCTTCCCAATGCTGCACTATCATTTAGTTTACTTCAGAGATAGAGCCCTTTGGCCCACCATCACCCTTACACTGGTTTCCGGTCATCCCAGTTCCACAACCTGCAAACAAATCTGCACTTCTTTATAATGTGGGAGCAAACCAAAGATCTAGGAGACAACCCGTGCGGTCACAGGGAGAACGGACAGACTCCGTGCAGACAGCGCCCGGAGACAAGATCGAACCCGGATCTCTGGTAATGTAAGCAGCTTTACCGCACACTTTGTTTGCTCCAAAATCACTAGATGGCTCCAGCCATCACTAAAACCAAGTCCTTAAGCTTCTTAATATCTCGTTCACTGATTTGCCATGTAATTACACCATTACAACAAAACAAGATTTTTCTTAACCAAACCTATGACCCTGTCTATGTAAAATTCTTCCCATTACAGAGATGCATATCTTAAGTTGTTTCTCCTTTAATCAGAACCTTACACATTTTCTAGAACTGATTGACAAATTAAGCATTCAATATTTTGGTACCTTAAGGGCCTGTCCCACTTACGCGATGTTTTCTGCGACTCGTCAAAGTCGCAGTAGGTCGTTAAAAATGTTCAACCTGTAGGAAACCCAGCGGCGACCAGAAAAAGGTGCGACTACTCACGACCATGCAGGCGTCACCCCGCATGTACTCACGACCATAAAGGCGACTCTTTATTCACCCAAAGAGTCGTACATTTGTCTGGTCGCCGCTGGATTTTCAACACGTTGACATTATAGTCTGCATTTCATTCAATTACACATGTGTCTGGTACAGACTACTCTGATCAATTCAAAAACCGAGCTGGAGATTTTCTGCAGCCATCTCCCACTTCATCTCCCTCATCTGCGAACAATAATCTCATACTGACAGCTATGTGGAACTATGTTGAGGCAAACTGTTTAAATAATATTTTGGCAATCAGAATATATTCATCTCCAAGTGAATAACAGTCAAAGCATCCAAGATGGTCAACAACGTGAAGACCAACTTATTTTTGTTGGCTCTAGAGTTTAGTTTTCAGTTTACAGCATGGTAACAGGCCCTTTGGCCCACGCTGACCATTGATCACCCGTTCACACTAGTTATCCCACTACACACTCAGGGCAATTTACAGAGGTCAATTATCTTACAAACCCCCATTCCTTGGCATGTGGGAGGAACCCGGAGCACGGTGGTGTAGCGGTAGAGTTGCTGCCCTACATCGGCAGAGACCCAGGTTCAATCCTGACTACGGGAGCTGTCTGTACGGAGTTTGCACGTTCTCCCGGTTTCTTCAGTTTCCTCCCACACTCCAACGACATACAGGTTTGTAGGTTAATTAGCTCCAGTAAAATTGTAAATTGTCCCTAGTTTTTAGGATAGTGTTAGTGAACGGGGATCGCTGGTCGGCGCGGACTAGGTGGGCCAAAGGGGCGGTTTCTGAGCTGTATCTCTAAACTAACCACCAGGAGGAAGCTCACGTGGTCACGGGAAGAACGTGCAAACTCCACACAGACCATACCCGAGGTCAGGATCGAACCAGGGACCCGCTGTGAAGCAACGGCTCCACCACTGCGCCACCCAAAAACAAAATCAGAAAATGAATTTGAAAACTGCATGAATAAATTTAAATGTTGGCTTGCCAGCTGAACATTGTTCTTCCTACAATTTGTCCTGGTCAGAGTCATACAACGTGGAAAGCGCCTGCCGGCCCACACAGACGTCCCACTTGTCAAACACCAGTCCCACTTGCCTGCATTTGGCCCATATCCCTCGAAAGCTGTCCTATCCATGTACCTAAGAAGAAACACAAAAAGCTGGAGTAACTCAGCGGGACAGGCAGCATCTCCGGAGAGAAGGAATAGGTGACGTTTCGGGTCAAGACCCTTCTTCAGACAATGGTCTCGACCAGAAACATCACCCATTCCTTCTCTCCCGAGATGCTGCCTGTCCCACTGAGTTACTCCTGCGTTTTGTGTCTATCTTCGGTTTAAACCAGCATCTGCAGTTCCTTGTTACACACTATGCATGTACCTAATTGCTTATTAAACATTGCGATAGTCCTTGCCTCAACTGGTAACACGTTCCATACACCTACCACCCTTTGAAAGAAAAAGTTACCCCTCAGATTCCTATTAAATCATTCCCCCCTCACCTTAAACCTATGCCCTCTGGTTCTCGATTCCCCCACTCTGGGCAAGAGACTCTGTGCGTCCTCTCAAATGAAAATGTATCTAAATAAGATTGTGAGCTGTTGAACTGTGCAAACAGTACAAAATGAGGAGTCTAACTCATTACTTTAGAGAAAAAAAAACTTGCATCGATAATTTATTCAAAACTAAAAACATTTGCAGTGTTTCCCCCCAAATGCCCACTAATGTCACTGCTACAAGGGAGCAGTCTTTCATTTTCCCAGTCATACAATCCTACTCACCTGCTTTCAATTATGCCTTTGTTCCGTCAGTTCAAACCGTTCTCCCCCCTTAGATTACAGGTCACCATGCAAGCACTTGAAAGCTAAGGTTATTGCAACTGCAGAGCGGCAAGCACAGCAGGTTGAGATCTTTATTGCAGCTCTCTGAACGAAGGATTATTGTGGAGACCCTGGGAAGCTGGTATGATATGTGGATTGCACAAAAGCAGGATGGGAAGATGATGGATCAGCATCGGAATTATCTAAAGAGAGTTGTGGGGACTCTGTCACTAAATATGTTTAAGAAAGACAGTTCATATTGAGGCATTCGGGGTTCATGCCATCAGTGCAGCAATGTCGAGTTGAACTAAAGTATCAGCCACCATCTTAGTGAATGGTGAACCCACATCCCAAAGACAATAGACAATAGGTGCAGGAGTAGGCCTCTCGGCCCTTCGAGCTAGCACCGCCATTCACTGTGATCATGGCTGATCATCCCCAATCAGTACCCCCCCCCCCCCCCCCCCCCCCCCCCCCCCCGTTCCTGCCTTCTCCCCTTGACTCCACAATCTTTAAGAGCTCTATCTAACTCTATCTTGAAAGCATCCAGAGAATTGGCCTCCACTGCCTTCCGAGGCAGAGAAATCCACAGATTCACAGCCCTCTGTGTGAAAAGGTTTTTCCTCATCTCCGTTCTAAATGGCTTACCCCTTATTCTCAAACTGCGGCCCCTTGTTCTGGACTCTGGACGTGCAGGTTTGTAGGTTAATTGGCCTCTGTAACATTGCGCAAGGAGTGGATGAGAAAGTGGGATAATGTAGAACTAGGAAAGGCCAATTGTTTCGGATTTTGGTCACATATACCGAACAATAGTGAAAAGCTATTGGACTTGCACTAAAACGTTATTCCCTTTATCAAGTATCCCTACACTGTGGATGGCTCGATTGAAATAGTTTAGTCTTTCCGGTGACAAGCCGTTAGCACGCAACATGCACGCTATCCAGTCAGCTGAAAGATGATGCAATTACAGTCGAGCCATTCGCAGTGTACCGATACTTGATCAAGTCCGATTACAGATTGTCCGAGGGTCTTCAATGAGGTAGATAGTAGCTCAAGACTACTCTTTAGTAGTTGGTAGGATGGTTCAGTTGCCTGATATGGACGGGTGAACAATGGCGACTCGGTCGGCCGAAGATCCCGTTTCCACGCTGTCTTTCTAATCTAAACTGCTCGATTCATTTTTCTTAGATGAAATCAACCAGACAAAAATAATCAAGTGATTCAGTAAATATTTCACTTGTAAATGCAATGATTTTGAATACATTGGATACGCTGTAGATGGCTGGACACACGCATAAAACAGGGCTACCAACATATCGGTCAAAATAAATCAACGTGTTTTACGTAGAGAGCAAGGATGGAAATTAATGTCTGAAGCAGCACAATGCCATAGACACATGGATTTGTTCCTTAAGGGCCTGTCCCACTTAGGCGATTTTTTCGGCAACTGACAGTCGTAGTAGGTAGCCGAAAAAGCAGCAACTGGACCCCCCCCGAACGACAATGTCTGCGACAAGCTGCCACCTACTCGACATCAAGCTACGGCAAGCTACCGACAACCGGCCACCCATCAAGACGTCCACACCTACGTCCACTCGCGACGAGCTACGACAAGCAACGACCCTGTCAGCGACAACTGAAGACAATTCAGTCGCCGGTTGATGTAGGTAGTCGCCAATGGAATTCACCGAAGTCAGCAGCCGGCGACACTCAATGTCACCTGGCAAAAAAATCTGCGTCATCCTGGCGACAACCTACGACAGGAGAAGACAAGCTGCATCAAGCCCACAGTCGCCGAAAAGCTTTGAACATTTCAAAATCCAGCGGCGACCAGAAAAATGCTACGACTCTTTAGGCGACTGGAGGAGACGACTCACGACCATACAGACGTCAACCCGGCGACCATGTGGCGACAGACTGGTCACCGATAAAAATCGGCCAAGTGGGACAGGGGCTTCAGAGTTCACGGTAAAGAACCAGAAGGTCGGAAAAAAGTTGACACAAAGACACACTGCAACTTCAACTGAAAACTAAAGCACCGAAGACGCTGGAAACTCAAAAATAAAATTGACGGAAATAACTCGGCAAAACAGGCGGCATCCGTGGAAACAGAAACAGAATTAGCCGCATACGACCCTTCATGAGAAGGATTGTTCCTGGTCTTTCTTCAGAGCCATCACCCAGTCAGTGGCAGGTCAAGGCATTACATTTGGAATGTGAAAAAGGAAAGCGAATTTTAAAGTCAAACGCTCAAAGGAGATGAGAAATGTCATCAAAATGTTGAGCAAAGTCTCAGCAAATGGAAATGAAAGGCATAGGTAACAATTATTAACCAGCTCATAGTTTAGTTGCGTTTAGCAATATAGCGTGGAAACAGACCATTCGGCCCACCGAGTCCGTGCCGGCCAGCGATCCCCATAAACCAAACACTACCCTACACACTAAGGGACGATTTACAATGTTACCAAGCTAATTAGCCTGCACACCTCTAAGTCTTTGGAGTGTGGGAGAAAACCGTACAGACAGCACCCGTAGTTGCGATCGAACCCGGGTCCCTGCACCGCAAGGCAGCAACTCTACCGCTGTGTCGCTGAGCCACCCAGTCCTTTCAGGCAGGTGTCGGCACCATCACTACGTAAGCACCGGCAGTCAAGGGCCTGTCCCACTTGCCCAACTTATTCGCCGACTGCCGGCACCCGTCATAGGTCGTTGCAGGTCGCTGAAAAATTTCAACATGTTGGAAATCCAGCGGCGACCAGAAAGACGCTACGACTCTTTGGGCGACTGAGGAGACGACTCACGGCCGTACAGGCGACACCCTGGCGACATGTCGGTGAGCAGTCGCCCAAAGAGTCGTACCTTGTTCTGGCCGCCGCTGCATTTTCAGCATGTTGAAAGTTTTCGGCGACCTGCAATGACCTGTGACGGGTGCGTAAGTGGGACAGGCCCGTAAGGATAACGTGCACATCATGCAGTCTGCTGGAAAGCAATATCTTTGTGTCAGCAATATCTTACCTTTCAGAACAGCATGGACAAATGGCGGAGCAGCTCCACGAATCTGGAAACACAGTCCTTCTGCGTCGGGAATCTTGATGATCCTAGATTAATAACACAAGCATTGGATAGCAATCAGCGAGCGGTTTCAAACAGATATTTTGTTAATGAAATTTTACAGCGTTATCAAGTCTCACAGCGTGGAAACAAGCCCTCTGGTCCAACTTGCCCACACCATGTCCCATCTACACTAATCCCACCTGCCTGCATTTGGCCCATATCCCTCTGAACCCGTCCGATCCTTGTACCCATCTAAATGGTTCTTAAAACATTGTGATAGCACCTGCCTCAACCACCGTCCGCACATTTCCAGGCAAGTTCTTACTCAGTGTACACACAAAGTACCTCTTCCAAGGCTTCCCTCAATGAACTATTGCCATGAGAATTGAAACAGGAAGAAAAGTTATGAGCCATTAACAGCAGCTTATTATAACCATATAACAACATTATTAAATTATTAAAAAGTAACTGAAAGCTTTTGATGCCACATGCTGTTCCAGGCCACAAGGTTTCAATATTTAAGATCCTCTCCAAACTTTAGACTTTAATTTAGGCTTTAGAAATAGGCTCGCCAGCCCGTCGAGTCCAGCGATCACCCTGGACATTAGTACTATCCTACACACCAAGGAATATTTACAAATTACAGAAGACAATTAACCTACAAAGCTGCATGTCTTTGGAGTGTGGGAGGAAACTGGAACACGCGGTTACGGGGAGAACGTACAAACTCCGTACAGACAGCACGCGTAGTCAGGAACGAGCCCGGGTCTCTGGTGCTGTGGGGCTGCAACTCTACCCCTGCGCCACCCAAAGATGCATTGCAAATGTAGGACTGAGTGGTGTGTACAAATACGCTGACTGCAACAATTTACACGGTGAAACTGCAGGAAGAAACCAGAAGAACTAAAATATCGAAGTTAGGACTGACATTTATAATGGCCCAGAAAACAGTTTCCCTCCCCACTATCATCAAGCAACTGAACCATTCTATCAGAAGATCATCGCAAAAAGCTGGAGTAACTCGGCAGGTCAGGCAGCATCTCTGGAGAGAAGGAATGGGTTGAGACCTTGCTTCAGACCCAAAACATCATCCATTTCCTTATCTCCAGAGAAGCTGCCTGACCCGCTGAGTTACTCCAGCTTTTTGTGTCTATCTTCAGTTTAAACCAACCAGCATCTGCAGATCTTTCCTATATACTGAACCATTCTATCAACAACTAGAGAGCGATCCCAAGCTATTATCTACCTCATCGGAGACCAGTGCTGGACTAACTCAGCAGGTCAGGCAGCATCTCTGGAAGACATGAACAGGTGGCGTTTCGGGCCTAGACTCCGCTCGAGTCTGATGAAGGCCCCTCACCCGAAATGTTGCCGATCCACCTCCGCCACAGATGCTGCCTGACCCGTGGAGTTCCTCCAGCACTTCATGCTTTTCACTCAAGTTTCCAGCATCTGCAGTTCCCTGCATCTATATGTAAAATGGCCCACCACTTCAAAAGAAAAGAGCAGCAAAACAAATTGCAAAACGGCAAATGTTCTTTCAGAATTCCTTGTTGCGTCATTTATGCATGACCGCAGAAAACTAAAATCTGCTGGCATTCCTGAAAGTAAATTCACACACAAGTTAAAAACAAGCCAGGAATAATTTATCACCAATCAACGATGTTTCCTTTTGGCCAAAGTGATTATAACATTTTTTTTTTTTAATTTGGAAAAAATTTCAAAAGGTTCCAGCTTGCTGCATTTAAACCCAGATTATTTGAAGCAGAATAGACAAATGATCTCAACTTCAGCAATATTTGCCAAGACTATTTAGCACAGAACATTGATACAGTTACCGTAGAAAATATATTAAAGGGGCTGCCCCACTTGGGCGACCTAATTGGCGAGTTTAGAAGAGTTTGAAAAAATGACATGTTGAAGACCTCCTTCGACCGTGTTGAAGACCAGCTTTGACTAGCTTTGCAAAAATTGGACGGCGAATAGCGGAGAGTGAAGACGACCTCCTTCAACTGTGATGAAGACTATCTACGACTACCTTTGACTACCCTCGAACTTCAAGATTGAGGTTCAAACCTCAAATCCAGAACCGAGCGATGGAAGAACATTTTTCCCTCTGTAGGTCTACAGAAAGAAAAAGCTGGTTAAGTCTGATGGCAGGGAATGGAGGAACATGGATCGTGTGCAAGCAGCTGAGACTAGATTATTGTGGCTTTATGTTTGGCAAAGGCATTGTTCCCACGCTGTGTTGTTTTATCTTCTGTGTCAGCCGAGTACACTGGTGTTAATGGAAAGGGTCAGGTAGATGGATAGGACAGGTTTAGAGGGACTTGGGGCAAACGCAGTCTAGTGTAAATGGGACAAATTGGTCGGTGAGGGCACGTTGGGCCGAGTTGCCCGTTTCCACACTGGATGACTCTATAACTCTAAGGGTCCTGACTCAAAGTGCGTCTGTCTATGTATTCCAGAGATGCTGTCTGATCTGCTGGGTTACTCCAGCGTTTTGTGTCCCTTTGTGTAAACCAGCATCAACAGTTCCTAGTTTTCACACACTGAAAGCGTTACTCCACCACAAGAAATGATGCAGTGGAAAGTCCAAAGTTAATTTCACTAAGAGACGCTAATAACTGCTGAAGCTGGAATCGTAAGAGAAACACAGCAGGCAGGCAGCGTCTGAGGAGGGAAAGGGAGGGCAGATGACGTTTTGGGCGGTGACTCTTCTTCAGACTTTGTTTTAATTTAACTAAGTATTTTTGTGCTGAGTAGACTTTCGTCCAAATACATTCCACAACCACAAGGGCATAGCTTTCAGGCGAGAGGGAAAAGTTTAAAGCAGATGTGCAGGGCGACTTAAAACATTTTTTTTTAATTTAATGGTTATTATTAATTATAAACTTTCATAGAGTGGCGAGTATCAGGAACGCGCTGTTAGGTTTGGCTTAGTTTAGAGATATGGCATGGAAACAGTTCCTTCAGCCCTCCCACGCTGATCGTCAGTCACCCATACACTAGTTCTACGTTATCCCATTTTCGCAAACTACACATTACGGGCAATTTACAGAAGGCAATTAACCTTGAAACCTGCAAGTGTTTGGAATGTTGGAGGAAACCAGAGCACCAGGAGAAAGCCCACATGGTTATAGGCAGAACATGCGGACTCCACACTGCCAGCGTCCACAGTCAGGATCTAACATGGGTCTCTGGCTATGGAAGGCAGCAGCCCTATCGCTGTGCCACTGTACAGATATGACGGTTACAAGGCTTTTGAATAGGCATATGGTTAAGGACGGAACAAATGGATATTATTAGGCGCAGGTAGACAAGAGATGGTCTTGGCATCATGTTTGGCACGGGCATTGTGAACCAAAGGGGCGTTTCCTGTGCAGTGTTGTTCGATGCTCTACAACAGGGGTCAGTAACCTTGTTCTGCATAGGGGCCAGGACGCATGCCTGTGAGCGGATGGCGGATCACATCTATCGCGTGTTCACACAGATCCCGCCCCTTCGATGGCGGCGGTTCAAATACTCCCACTCACTCATCCCCGGCCTGTTGCCAACCCCGATCCCGACAGTGAAGCCCAGACGCGGAAGGCGCGCGGCCGTGCCGGCGGCTTTACGCTGGACGCGGTACAGCCAGAGCTCGGCGTTCGGCCCCGCTCGGGCGCTCGGCGGCTCTGCAATTGCAGCCGCCAGCGCAGGCCTCCTTGCTTCACCGGGCCTGGGCGCCTCGGGCCCGGGGGGTACCGGAGATGAAGGAAGTCTGCGGGCCGGGTGATTTTGGGTTACGGGCCACATTCGCCGTAGGTTGCCGGCCCCTGCTCTACAATCTAACTGACTGACAATAGCGGATGTTTCAATAAGCAAAACTGCGACCCTGATTCGTACAAATTTCATGATTGAGGAAACCACTGGCTAGAACAGCATTATTTGATGCCAAACTTACCACATCCATATTTGCAAAAACGATTGTGCAATTAACATTGCGTTCCCTTCTGTGAAAGAGGAAAGTGAGTAACACCACAGTTTAAACAGACTTCAGTCGATGACATGAGATGACTCACTCTTTGGGCTTGGAAGCGACCAGCACTCGCAGTGGTCTCCGGCTACAGTACAACTGATTGAGAAATAAATCCACTTCCAGCAGGGGCCGAAGGAACACCAAGTCCTCATTGATGGAGTAAATCTTCCTTCCAACCTGAAGACCTGCCACCTGCAGCACAAACCAAGAGCAAAGAGTTGGACAACAATGCAGGATGGACATTTTGAAAATGATTTTCAAAAAAATATTAATCAACAAACCACCAACTTTTGCACACAATTACTCTAACATCATGTGCGTGAAGGAACTGCAGGCGCTGGTTTAAACCAAAGAAGGACACAAAATGCTGGAGTGACTCAGCGGGACGGGCAGCATCTCAGGAGAGAAGCAATGGCCACTGATTGGGGATGATCAGGCATGATCACATTGATTGGCAGTGTTGGCTCGAAGGGCCGAATGGCCTCCTGCTGCACCTATTGTCTATTGCCCCGCTGAGTTACTCCAGCCTTTTGTGCCTATCTTTACTCTAATATCATAATTTACCCGATGTATAGAACACTATTACAAAACAAGATTTTATTTGATACTATTTTCATTGTAACCAGTTTGTATTGAATCATTTTTTTTTTTTAAACAGATTTTGTTAATTATAAAATACTGGGGTGACTCAGCGGGACGGGCAGCATCTCTGGAGGACACGAATGGGTGACGTTTTGGGTCGGGACCCTTCTTCAGACTGATTGCAGGATGAGGGAGAAAGCCTGTGAAGCAGGTGGATACAAAGCCTTGTGAGTGATGGGTGGATACAGGTGAGGAGGTGACTGCCGGGCATTGATGGGTGGACACAAAGTGCTGGAGTAACTCAACGGATCAGGCAGCATCTTTGGAGAACATGGATAGGTGGCGGGACCCCTTCACTTCTCATCTTTCCTTACCTTCTGTCTCCTCTTCACCTCTGCCCTTTGTCACTTACACTACCCAGCTGCCAATCGAACCCGCACTCACCTGTATCCACCCATCACTTGCCAGGTTTAGCCCCGCACCCACTTCTCTCCCCTCACCTAAAATCAGTATGAAGAACGGTCCTGACCCGAAAAGTCACTTATCCATGGTACACAAAAAAAGCTGGAGAAACTCAGCGGGTGCAGCAGCATCTAAGGAGCGAAGGAGATAGGCGGCGTTTCGGGTCGAGACCCTTCTTCAGACTGGTCAGGGATCAGGGAAACGAGAGATATAGACGGTGATGTGGAGAGATAAGGAACAATGAGTGAAAGATATGCAAAAAAGTATCGGTGATAAAGGGAACAAGCCATTGTAAGCTGTTTGTGGTGTGAAAATGAGAAGCTGGTGCGACTGGGGTGGGGGAGGGAGATGGAGATAGAGGGAATGCCAGGGCCCGAGGGCTGAGGGAGAGGTGGGAAGGGGAGGAGACAGCAAGGATTAACAGAATTGAGAAAATTCAATATTCAAGCCCAAAGGATGCAGACTCCCCAAGCGGAATATGAGGTGCTGTTCCTCCAGCTTGCGGTGTTGCTCACTCTGGCCGTGGAGGAGGCCCAGGACCGAGAGGTCGGATGTGGAATGGGAGGGGGAGTTGAAGTGCTGAGCCACCGGGAGGTCGGGTTGGTTATTGTGGACCGAGCGGAGGTGTTCGGCGAAGCGATCGCCAAGCCTCAGCTTGGTTTCACCGATATAGATCATCTGGCATCTGGAGCAGCGGATGCAGTAGATGAGGTTGGAGGAGGTGCAGGTGAACCATAAGTGAGTCACTTATCCATGTTGTCCACAGATGCTGCCAGACATGCTGAATTACTCCAGCACTTTGTGTCTTTTCACATAAAGCAGCTCTTGCGGTTACTTGTTTCCTTCCTACGCAGATGAGTGTGGTTTTGATTTGAGTGAAGAGATTCTGTCGCCGAGTTCCACCCGATGAGGGAAAAACCGAATAGGTTGAAACCAAATAATGAATTATCTGGCTTTAACCACAACTAGTGGAAGCCACATTGTACAGTAAACAAGTTCACGTCCCAAATCAAAGCAAGCCTTTGATATAAAAGATTTCTCGAGCAAACACGGCTTAATTACATTTCTCCCAGATTTCCCACCCCTCTTGTTCTCACCCCTCTTGTTCCCACCCCTGTGGCACCACAATGTAACGAGGTGCTGTGACCAGCATTTAGAAAGATTCGAGCGTTTATTATCAGATTGCAAAACTGTATTTAGTATTCAAGTCCCTCGTCCGCTCTGTTCACCACTGCTACCAGTGAAGCTAGGAAAGCAATCTGACACAAACACTCATTCTCAAAGATTTTTTACCAAACATCAAGGTGGAAAAAAAGTAGATTTTCAGAAAGAGTTTCGCGTAAAGTTTTAGGATTTGTTAATTTAGGATAGACCTGATGAGTATTTTTCTTCACAATAAGACTTCCCAGTGGCAAGTTTAATGTGTGTAAGAAGAAACTGCAGATGCTGGTTTAAACCGAAGACAGACACAAAAAGCTGGAGCAACTTAGCCGGACAGGCAGCATCTCCAGAGAGAAGGAATGGGTGACGTTTCGGGTCGAGACCCTTCTTCAGACCCGAAACGTCACCCATTCCTTACCTCCAGAGATGCTGCCTGACCCGCTGAGTTACTCCAGATTTTTGTGTCTACCTTCGGAAAGTTTAAGTGATTGGATATCAATACAAAGTATATTGTTAATCAAATAATCAGTTTTATGTAAAGTATTAGTAAACTCAGTAGCTAAAATAGAGATTTGCGAGGTTTTAAAAGAGCCATGTAGGCAAAATTAGGTTATGTGGTGGGGAGTATAAAATAAAGTTATTTGCTGTTGTGTTGAAATAAAGCTATTAATTGCTGTTTTATTCCATCTAATCCCACAAAATGGAGTCATAGAAGTATCATGAGCATCTTGTTCTCAAAGGGGAAAAAATAAATCACAAATTTGCAAAGATCTAACTTTTGAGATGCACTTTGAATTTAAATAAATTATTTTACATTGTCAAGTGCAAAACTTTTGAATTAATACTCGAGGAAAAGCCAGAGCTCATGCATCCAAATAATAAATGCAGCACCTTGCCGGATGTGTGCACGTTAAGTTAAAAGGAAAAGTCACTTAAATCACTTATCCTTCTGGGTGACATGAGAGGGTGCATGCACAGTTTTTAGCCCCAGTGCGTCACAATTGAACTAATTGATGTGTGGCTGCCTGCATTACTGTGTCAGCATTGTGCAATTGCACTGTTCAAAAGAAAAGCAGAAGAATGAAAATGCCGGACCCTGGCATTTCTACATTTGAAAAAGAATTTGCAAGGTCCAACCGTAAATTCTGGAGTAGATTTGAGCGACAGATTTGACGCAGTATTCTCATTCCAATAGGTTACTTAATTGCTGAAATTGTAGAGACTACTGCATTTGTCATGGAATGTCTAATCCTACAGCAGGGAAATTTATGTGTTAAAGAAGGAACTGCAGATGCTGGAAAATCGAGGGTACACAAAATGCTGGAGAAACTCAGTGGGTGCGGCAGCATCTATGGAGCGAAGGAGATAGGCAACGTTTCAGGCCAAAACCCTTCTTCAGACTCCAGTGTTTCGGGCCGAAACCCGTCTTCAGACTGAAGAAGGGTTTTGGCCCGAAACGTTGCCTATCTCCTTTGCTCCATAGATGCTGCTGCACCCACTGAGTTTCTCCAGCTTTTTGTGTCCCCAGGGAAATTTATATAAAGGTTGCATATGTAGCTTCTTCTTTATTTAAAAAAAAGTCATAACTCTGAATTTATTTCACACTCCAGTTAACGGCCCCTACAATTTACACACACAATCTTGGTTTGTCACCTTTAGGATGTAAAGGCATAGACAGACTTAGACTTAGTCTGAAGAAGGGTCCCGACCCGAAACGTCACCCATCCATGTTCTCCAGAGATGCTAACTGACCCGCCGAGTTACAATAGACAACAGGTGCAGGAGTAGTCCATTCGGCCCTTCGAGCCAGCACTGCCATTCAATGTGATCATGTCTGATCGTCCCCAATCAGTACCCCGTTCCTGCCTTCTCCCCATATCCCCTGACTCCGCTATCTTTAAGAGCCCTATCTAGCTCTCACTTGAAAGCATCCAGAGAACCTGCCTCCACCGCCCTCTGAGGCAGAGAATTCCACTGACTCACAACTCTCTGTGAGAAAAAGTGTTTCCTCATCTCCTTTCTAAATGGCTTACTCCTTATTCTTAACCTGTGGCCGCTGGTTCTAGACTCCCCCAACATCGGGAACATGTTTCCTGCCTCTAGTGTGTCCAAACCCTTAACAATCTTATGTTTCAATAAAATCTCCTCTCACCCTTCTAAACGCCAGAGTGTACAAGCCCAGTCGCTCCATTCTCTCAGCATATGACGGTCCCGCCATCCCGGGAATTAACCTTACTCCAACATTATTTGAAAACATACTATACAAGTTGCTGTTTACATTGCACTTTTCACAACTTTTTTTTAATGCTAACCTCCACTATAATAGTAATTTCATGCTTGTCTTGGGTTGATTTAATGAAGAAAATGATTTAAGCAAATCTATTCCCATCATAGTATAATGCATGGATGTGTATTGACAAGTCACACATGTCAAATCCCAACAAAGCACGTGGTGGGATAAACACAATGCAATCCACAAAGCCACCTCCTCCTGTTTCTGAAGTATCAGTCATCCCCTTTGGCTGCTGAAATTCTCATCCATACCATGGAGGGTGGCACAACGCTGCAGCGATAGAGTTGTTACCTTACAGTGTCGGAGTTCCCGGGTTCGATCCTGACCATGGGTGCTGTCTGGACGGAGTTTGCACGTTCTCCCCGTGGGTTTTCTTCCATATCTTCTGTTTTCCCCCCACACTCCAAAGACGTACAGATTTGTAGGTTGATTGGCGTGGTATTAAATGTAAAATTGTCCGTGCGTAGTGTGCGTAGGATAGTGCGAATGCGTGGGGATCGCTGGACGGCGCAGACTTGGTGGGTCAAAGGGCCTGTTTCCGCCCTGTATCTCCAGACCAAACTAAACTACCATGTTAATTCCGGACTTGACCATTGCACTCTGAACAAGGCTCCCGACCCGAATCATCACCTGTCTGCCCTTTGCCTCCAGAGATGCTGCCTGGCCTGCAGAGCGACTCCCGCATTTTGCGTCTACCTTTGGTGCAAACTAGCATCTGCAGTTCTTTGTTTCTACATTCAATGTTCTGCTGGGCTGCTTCTCGTTTAGTGTTGTCTTGTTCAGTTCAGAGATGCAACGTGGAAACAGCCCTTCTGCCCACCGACCACCCCTACACTCATTCCACCCTACACACACTGGGGACAATTTACAGAAGCCAATTAACCAACAAACCTGCACGTCTGCGCGACGTGGGAGGAAACCGGAGCACCTGGGGAAAACCCACCAGGTCACAGGGAGAAGGTACAAGCTCCGCACAGGCAGCGCCCGTAGTCAGAAACGGACTCAGCCGCTGCGCCAATATCCTCCATGAACTTGATCTCACCCAAAAACGTGGTCCCCACAGGTGAACTGAGCCGCATTACATTGCATGTGTCCGACTCAAATTATGCCTCCAATCCGAAAACAAACTGTTTCATATAATTCTTCTGTCAAACCTCTCTCTTCCAAAGTCCAAGGACATACAGTCACTTACGGACCCAGTTCTTTGGTGGACAGAATCAGTGCACGCTAATTCTACCACTGGCCATGGATTTGGTACAACAGTCACCGTGCTCTGTGCTTCGATCACATTATTCAACATACTTTTGTTAAACGTTACAGAGTCGTACAGCGTGGAAACAGGCCCTTTGGTTCATCTTGCCCACACTGACCAATCTACAGTGGTCCCACCCGCCGGTGTTTGGCCCATATCCTTCCAAAACTTCCTCATCCACGGACCTTCCCAAACGTCTTTTAAATGTTTAGGAATAAACTCCAGAAGTTGTTTTAAAACGAAGAAAGACAAAATGCTGGAGGAACTCAGCAGGTCAGGCAGCATCTCTGGAGAAAGGGAACAGGTGACATTTCGAGCCGAGTCTCGGAGTCTGAGCAAGGGCCCCAGTTCGAACTACACCCAGTCCTTTTCTCCAGAGATGTTGCCTGACCCATTAACTTATTCCAGCTTCTCATGTCTTTTCAATGTTGTTGTCGTACCTGCCTCAACTACTTTCTCTGGCAGCTCGCTCCAAACACTTACCACCCTTTACGTAAAGAAGATGTCCCTCGAGTTCCCATTAAATCTTCCTTAGCAGTCCCCTCCCCCTTAAACTTACGTCTTCTAGTTCTTGCTTCCCCTCCTCTGGGTAAAAGACTGTGCACTTACCCCATCTACTCCTCTCATGATCTTATCTGTCACGAAGCAGAAGGACTTACGACAAACATCCAAATTATTTTTTGCATGCTGGTCAAATATTTCATTTACTTGCCTCTTGAACAAAAGGCCTACCATCACAACCATCGAGAGGATCTATCGCAGTCACTGCCTCAAAAAGGCTGGCAGCATCATCAAGGACCCACACCACCCTGGCCACACACTCATCTCCCCGCTACCTTCAGGTAGAAGGTACAGGAGCCTGAAGACTGCAACGTCCAGGTTCAGGAATAGCTACTTCCCCACAGCCATCAGGCTATTAAACTCAACTCATACAAAACTCTGAACATTAATAGCCCATTATCTGTTTATTTACACTTTATCCATTTATTTATTCATGTGTGTATATATTCATATAATGGTATATGGACACACTGATCTGTTCTGTATTCATGTCTACTATATTCTGTTGTGCTGAAGCAAAGCGTGAATTTCATTGCCCTATCTGGGACACATGACAATAAACTCTTGAATCTTGAAGTTGGGTGACTTACCTCAGCAGAAGAGCCACTCTGCACGGATTTCACAACAACAGTCTTATTTTTCTCCTCGATTTCAAACCCATAGCTGTCTTCTTCAGGGAAAATCTGCAAAGAAAATAAAACAACCCATTATCCCACGTGAAAACAAAACTAAAATTAAAAGGATAGCTTTAAAAGCTGCAGGACTTAAATCTCTTTTCACAGCTTGATAACTCACTGTTCAATTAACAATATCTTTAACTAGGGTGATGCAAAGGGCAGCACTCTACAAACAAACTGGTAAGTTTCTGCATTTAAATTAGAACCATGTTAAATGTAAATGGGAATAAATAGAAACATTGATAGTAGGTGCAGGAGGAGGCCATTCAGCCCGTCGAGCCAGCACCGCCATTCAATATGACCATGGCTGATCATCCAAAATCAGTACCCTGTTCCTGCCTTCTCCCCCATATCCCTTGATTCCGTTAGCCCCAAGAGCTAAATCTAAAAGCCCTGTCTCACGGTGCGAGTCCACCCACGAGTGACCCCAAGTGAAAGAAAAAAAGACTCGTGGTTGTGTACGAGATTCCAAGTTTATGTTCGTGTTTAACCGAGTTCCCACGGGTATGTCATTTCTGCAATGTTGCAAGTTCCTCTCCCGAGTTACCAGGTTCCTCTCCCGTTACTCTTGAGCCAACCGTGAATGAAGGTAAGTGTGTGCGGGTGTGAGAAGTCCATGAGCCGGCCGCAGCCGCTGTTCTTTCACATCAGTTGCACATCAGATTGTTGGGAGACGGAGCTCAGGGGTCGCCTCCTGAGCTGCTTTGGTGCCCAGGCGTAAGTTGAGGTGGAGGGAGGTTGGGGTGGGGTGGGGGGGGGGGGGTGCACGCGGACTTAATTAATCGGTCTGGGGTGACAAGGCTCTTGGGTAAGGCTGGGATCACTCTCTGCGGGACGATCTTAGTGCAGGTGACGTGTAGGAGAGGTGTACTGACTGTGTGGGCTGACACTTTGGTAGTGATTGCCCACCAGTCTCAAAATCCGTGATGTCTTCCTGTCCCTGGAATAGCAGGGGGCGATCAAACAGCACAATACCCCCCTCCCCCTCCACGCCAACACAAAGGGCAACGATCCCAAGGCGTTAGGGTCAGAAACAGCGGGCAGGCGACAATCACCCGCCATAACGCGAGAGAGACCATGCGCTATTATAGGTCTCCTTATATTATATTACACGTCGGTGTTTCTGTATTTCTCCATCTCATTGTTGGCCCTGTCTGTCACAATCCCCACCCCCACCCCTCTGCTTCCCGGCCATGTGTGTGACCCCTTCCCTCCCCTCTCCAGCTCCCCGCCCATTGCTCCGCACCGTCTTCACGTCGGCGATGATCCCAAGGCTTTAGACGGAAGGCAGACGCAACAAGCTGGAGTAACAACGCGGGCCAGGTAACATCTCTGGAGAACGTGGATAGGTGACGTTTCGGATAAGGGCTCGTCTTCTGATGAAGGATCTCAGCCCGAAAAGTCACCTATTCCTTCTCTCCAGAGTTGCTACCTGACTGCCAAGTTACTCCAGCATTTTGTGTTGGGCATCAAACAAACCCTTGTCCAGTCGTTCTGCTCGTTTTCCAGATCGGCTAATTATACATTTGTTCCCCTGATTACCCCACCCCTTTCCTCACCTTTACCGCAGTTGCACTTACATAACTGTAACTTTGACTTAATAATTACTGTACTGACTAATCTATTTATTTTAAATGCCAAGCAACATATTTCCTACTGCTTCCCCTAATTCCCATTCCTCGAGAAAGGGTTGAAGCATTAACTTATCACAAAAGGTCACAAAGTGTTGGAATAACTCAACGGGTCAGGCAGCATCTCTGGAGAAAATGGATAGTTGACGTTTCGGATCGGGACTCTTCTTCAGGGCCTGTAGTTTACTTTAGATACAGTGTGGAAACAGGCCCTTCGGCCCACCGAGCCCATGCTGACCACATTCACCCGGACACTAGTTCTATCCCACTCACTGCGGGGCAATTTACAGACGACAATTAACATACAAACCTGCACGTCTTTGGAATGTGGGAGGAAACTGGAGCGCCCGGAAAAAATCTACGTGGTCACTGGGAGAACGTGCAAACTCCGTACGGACAGCACCAGTCGTCAGGATTGAACTCGGGTCTCTGGCGCTGTGAGGCAGCAACTCTACTGCTGCGCCACCAATGTGACATTCCAAGTTTTAGAATGACGTTAGCCGCTTACAAATCCCATTCTCTGCCCAGCGTGGAGAATCATGAATTGCCAAGACACAAGGCACTGTAGGTGTTGGTTCGGTTTTTTTTAAAATCACGAATTCAAAGTTATCTATTCAAGAATAATGTAGTGTGGTTCGTTGGATTTGTCCATACTCAACTTAAAATTGTCCATAATCTGTAACTTAAAGTTTTTTTTAAAAGCATTTAGTGAAATACTTACACCCCCCCACCCACCTTTCCCTCCCAACTCCAGTCCCGTCCAGACCCCCTGGGAAACTGAAGTGAGCGACAATCAACTGCCACATACAAATAATGACATACACAAGAAAGGGCAGATGCTGGTTGACAAAAAGTGAACACACGGGGCTGGAGAAATTTGGAAATGTCATCCCGTCACCCATTCCTTCTCTCCAGAGATGCTGCCTGCCCGCTGAGTTAAAGAGTTCCCACGGTAGACTCACGAGTCACTAAGGTAAACGCACGGGCCACTACGTTATTACAACGAGTTTAGATGTTTCCATTTTTAACTTGAACAGTAAATTTGACTCATGGGAAAACCTCAAACATGTTTGAATTTTTTCACGGGTTAACAAGTTTCACGGGTACCTGCCGTTAGCGCCACGAGTCGCTAAGTTGCGCGTGCGAGTTCCGACGTTCCCGCTACGTTAATTGTACGCGATTACCGCGAGTGAAAACTCGGGGTCACTCGTGGGTCAACTCGCACCGTGAGACAGGCCTTTTAAGTCTCTCTTGAAAACATCAAGTGAATTGGCCTCCACTGCCTTCTGTGGCGGAGAATTCCACAGAACTCCCTGGGTTCTGAACTCCCTGGGTGAAAAAGGTTTTTCCTCATTACAGCATTGATGCAGCAGCCAAGAGGACACAGCAGCGCCTCCACTTTCCGAGGAGACTGAGGAAATTATGCACGTCCCCAGTAACTCTCACCGACTCCTACAGATGCACCATTGAAAGCAAACAGTCGGCTCGCACCACAGCTGGTTTGGGAACAGCTCTGCCCAAGACCACAAGAGTTGTGGATGCAGCTCAGTCCGTCACACAGACCAGAATCCCCACCATTGGCTCCATCCACATTTCACAATGCCACAGAAAAGCAGCCAACACCTCGTCCCATCTCGGTCATTCCTTCTTGCCACTCCCCAAAGACGCACGGGTTTGTAGGTTCATTGGCTTCTGCATATTGTTCCTAGTGCATTGGATAGAACTAGTGTTTGGGGTGATCACTGGACAGCACAGACTCGTTGGGCCGAAGGGCCTGGTTCCACACTGTATCTCTAAAGCCTAAAATCTAAAGGAAAAATCACTCAATTGACAATCTCTCTTTCTTTTTTTTTTAAAACAGTATTCTTGCAACATTTCACAGATCATATTCTTACCAAATAGGGTTACTACATTTTTGATGGTGTACCAATCCAGAAAAACCACCCCTTACCTGTACACATCTATTAAACCCTCTCCTCTCACCTGTATCAGCCCAGCAGCCCCACCCCCCCATCACCTGTATCCACCTATCATTCGCCAAGCTTTCTCTTCCAGCTTTCTTCCCCCCTCCACCACAATCTGTCGGAAGAAGGGTCCCGATTCGAAACTTCGTCTATCCATGTTTTCCAGAGATGCTGACTGACCCGCTAAGTTACTCCAGCACTTTGTGTCTTTTTTTTTTTGTTTAAACAGACAAGCGATGTTTCGGGTCGGGATAATAACACCCACCTAAAACCGCCTTCAGTTATTGACCACATGAAAAGGCGGCATATACAGTACAGGGAATTTTGGGATTGATTAAAAGATACAGCAGGGAAACAGGCCATTCGGCCCGTCGAGTCCATGTTGACCATCGATCACCCGTTCACACGAGCTCCACAATCGACAGCGGCCCAATTAACCTGCAAACCAGCACCTCTTAGGGATGTTGGGTTAAACCCAAGCACCCGGAGGAAACCCACGCAGTCACCGGGAGAACGTGCAAACCTGGGTCTCTGGCGCTGCGAGGCAGCACCGATCTTAGGAGAACAAGCAACACCACACTGCCACAGCGCCCGCACCATCTGGGCTCAGTTAAAAGCCAGGCATCTTAAAAGGACAAATATCAATCTTAAATTTAGTTCTTTACGCACAGCCACTTTCATGTGTAAGAGAGGAAGCAGAAGAAAGTTAAAAATAGAACACAGGGGGAGGAAAAGTGCAGTTGCTACAGAATTGAAATGATCACCGAAACCTGCAAGGGAAAGTCACACACGATACCAAGAGCTACTAATCACATAAAAAAAAAACAGAGTTTACATTTAATAAATGCAGACATACTTAAATTACAGAAGAAAGGTTTACAGAAGCACCCCTGACCCAAAACGCACCCATCCATGTCATCCAATTGTGCTGCCTGACCCGCTGAGTTACTCCAGCTCATTGTGGGTTTTATTGTAAACCAGTAGTTCCTTGCGTCTATGCCCTGAATAATGTTATTGGATGCCCCCACTCGCGATGGAAGGAACCACACCGAGGAAGTCGACCGACCAGAGTAGGGGCTCCAGGAACCGCTGGGAATGTGATGATCGATCAGCAACCATCATCATACTGATCTTTTGTGCTACGGGGGAACAATTTGCCCCTCATGTTTACAGCTTCAGTTTGAAAAGTCAGAGGGGCAAAATAACAGGAATTGCGTGCGGGTAAGATTTAATTCTACAGAGGGCGGTGGGTGCCAGGAAGACGCTGTCAGGGGTGACAATAGACAATAGGTGCAGGAGTAGGCCATTCGGCCCTTCATGGTGATCATGGTTGATCATCCCCAATCAGTACCCCGTTCCTGCCTTCTCCCCATATCCCCTGACTCCGTTATCTTTAAGACCCCTATCTAGCTCTCCAGATAACCGGCCTCCACCGCCCTCTGAGGCAGTGAATTCCACACACTCACAACTCTCTGTGAGAAAAAGTGTTTCCTCGTCTCCGTTCTAAATGGCTTACTCCTTATTCTTAAACTGTGGCCCCTGGTTCTGGACTCCCCCAACATCGGGAACATGTTTCCTGCCTCTAGCGTGTCCAAACCCCTTAACAATGGAGGGGCAGGGAATGGAAGGATATGGATCTTGTGCAGAATGCCCTTGTTAATCTTGGCATCATGTTTGGCAGAGTTATTGTGGGCCGAGGAGCCTGTTCCTGTGGGTTCTTAGGGTCTACGTTCTTTGGGCCTGGGCTCACCAGGGCTCTTAGAAGCCACACTCAAATATTGCCATGATGTAAACAACACTCTGACCCCCACCGCACTGTTTGAACTATTGTACACGTTTGGAGGCTGCAACTTGGCAGCAGAAGGAGGTACTTAATTGCTTTGAACTCCACCCATTTTGGCAACAAAGCCGAATCTTGGCTGACCAGAAGCAATCGAATAATTCAGGATACTGGCAGGACAAATCAAGGCTCTTCTAAACCACCGGGGACAAGTTCGATTTTCATGCCAATTTAGCAGAAATTTCGCGTCTCCCGAGAGCGTTCTGGGATTTGGACAAAGATACCGGCGTATCTCTTCCTGTTACATATAAATGCAGAAGTGGACAGTTGCCAAATAGTTTCTGGAAGTCATTCAGGAGGAGCAACCTGATGAAATACCACAAACAGCTTACAATGGCTTGTTCCCTTTATCATCGATACTTTTTTGCATATCTTTCATTCATTGTTCTTTATCTCTCACATCACCGTCTATATCTCTCGTTTCCCTGATCCCTGACCAGTCCGAAGAAGGGTCTCGACCCGAAACGTCGCCTATCTCCTTCGCTCCGTAGATGCTGCTGCACCCGCTGAGTTTCTCCAGCATTTTGTGTAACCCTGATGAAACTAATATAATCCCTTGGCCAATTCTGATGGAGCAGAAATATGAGCCCAGGCTACAATGATGATGGTGTGGCAATGGGAATACACCACTGCCTTGATGCAGCAAGGTGGCGCAGCGGTAGAATTGGGACCCAACAGCGCCAGAGACCCAGGTTCGATCATGATTTTTGGTGCTGTCAGTGTGGAGTTTGCACGCTCTCCCCGTGATTTGCGTGGGTTTTCTCTGAGATCTTCGGTTTCCTCCCACACTCCAAAGATGTACAGGTTTGTAGGTTAATTGGCATGGGATGAAATCTAAATTGTCCCTTGTGTGTGTGTAGGATAGCATTAATGTGCGGGGATCGCTGGTCGGACTCGGTAGCTGAAGGCCTATTTTTCCGGACTGCATATCTAAATTAAAGTTAATATTATCTTCGGACTATCTTCGATCGGACTTCACTGGACTTTATCTTGCACTAAACGTTATTCACTTTATTCCCTTTATCATATATCTGTACTGGGATGGAAGATTGCAACCTTCACGTGGTCCGCCCTGTTTCGACTAATGCAATCAACTCGACGTGCACGAACGGAAGATCAAATAGAACAAGTCGTCCTACAACTTTAGGCTGTGCACGCCACACGACTGAAGAAGTATCTGTACACTGTGGACGGCTCGATTGTAATCACGTATTGTCTTTCTACAGACTGGTCAGCACGCAACAAAAGCTTTTCGCTGTACCTCAGTACACGTGACAATAAAACAAACTACGCTTAATACATATCCAGAAATGCAGATAACATTTTAAATCAGAAATGTTTTCCATATTACGACTTAAAAAAATCCTTAAAAGAATTGCGTTACCAATTGTGGAATATGTGCTTGTATTTCACTTAACAGCTTTGAACAAGTTCAAGTCTCACAAAGGGTCCTGACCCAAAACGTCATATAAGATTATTAAGGGTTTGGACACGCTAGAGGCTGGAAACATGTTCCTGATGTTGGGGGAGTCCAGAACCAGGGGCCATAATTTAAGAATAAGCGGTAAGGCATTTAGAAAGATGAGGAAACACTTTTTCACACAGAGAGTGGTGAGTCTATGGAGTTCTCTGTCTCAGAGGGCGGTGGAGGCAGGTTCTCTGGATACTTTCAAGAGAGAGCTAGATAGGGCTCTTAAAGATAGCGGAGTCAGGGGATATGGGGAGAAGGCAGGAACGGGGTACTGATTGGGGATGATCAGCCATGATCACATTGAATGGCGGTGCAGGCTCGAAGGGGCGAATGGCCTATTCCTGCACCTATTGTCTATTGTCACCTATCCATGTTCTCCAGGAATGCTGCCCGACCCACCGAGTCACTCCAGCATTTTGTGTCAATTTTTTTTAAAGTTAGCCAAATGGGGCAAATCTGCTCCACTGTGTGCGAAGGCACGCTAAACGTGAAAATTTAAAAGGTTTGGCTTAGCTTAGTGATACAGCATGGAAACAGGCCCTTCGGCCCACCGAGTCCATGCCGGCCAACAATCACCCACACACTAGTCCTATCGAAAACACTGGGGACTATTCACAGAAGCCAATTAACCTGCAAACCCGCACGTCTTTGGAATGTGGGAGAAAACCGGAGCGCCCGGAGGAAAGCCACGCAGTCACGGAAAGAATATGCAAACACCACACAGAGAGCAGCCGAGGTTAGGATTGAACCCGCGTCTCTGGCGCTGTGAGGCAGCAACTCTACCGCTGAGCCACCGTCCCATTTAGACACTGATGCATTTGGTCTGCAAGTTAAAATTAATTTCACTACAAATTTAGCATTGAAGCAACATCGTGAGATTGTCGGAGAAACTCAGCGGGTGCGGCAACGCCTATGGAGCGAAGGAAATAGGCAACGTTTCGGGTTTCGGCCCGAAACGTTGCCTATTTCCTTCGTTTCGGGTTTCGGCCCGAAACGTTGCCTATTTCCTTCCCTCCATAGATGCTGCCGCACCCGCTGAGTTTCTCCAGCATTTTTGTCTACCTTCGATTTTCCAGCATCTGCAGTTCCTTCTTGAACACCGTGCGATTGTTGGCAGGGAACAAGATATTAAAAGCAACACAAATTATCAAAAGAGTGAAGGAAAAAAAAATATATATAATTCATCAAGTATTCACCAGAGTAACTTTCCAGACAATGACCTAATCAGTCTATGTGAAGCGTTGCGTTTAGGCTTTGCCCAATCCATCATCTACAACACGGACTGGAACGGAGTCCTGTATCTAATATATAAAACGCCCACTTCTCTGCTTACCAAGAGGGATTTCACAAGTATGTTTTCAACCAATCTGAAGTCATTACGTAGCTGTTTGTTCTTGGAGTTTGTCCCTTCCATTTCTTCATCGGGGTAAAAACGGAAAAACTGGGATTCGTCCTTAAATTCACTTTTCTCCAGCACTAGCCGAAGGGAAAAAAAAACTGAGCATTAATATGTTAATATACAATAGACAATAGGTGCAGGAGTAGGCCATTCGGCCCTTCGAGCCAGCACCGCCATTCAATGTGATCATGGCTGATCATCCCCAATCAGTACCCCGTTCCTGCCTTCTCCCCATATCCGCTGACTCCGCTATCTTTAAGAGCCCTATCTAGGTCTCTCTTGAAAGCATCCAGAGAACCCTGCCTCCACTGCCCTCGGAGGCAGAAAATTCCACCTGAATAAAATTTTGAGAAATCTACACCTGAAACTATTAGCGGCAAAGTTAAAAATCAAATTCAGATTAAAAAGGACTCAAACAATTTACCCCAGCAAATGTATCTACATGTAATGGAGTACACCAATAACATTAAACTTCTCTTTAAAGATCTCTTTAAACTAGACATGAAACAGAGGGCACCAGCTTTTTAGTTCATTTTTACTATTATGAAAATAGATTTTCTTTCTGTGGCTTAATATCCCAAATTTCCTCAAAGACAATGTCCTCAAATGTTCAACTAAAGTACGGAAACAGGGCGACAAAAATGCTGGAGAAGCTCAGCGGGTGAGGCAGCATCTATGGAGCCAAGGAAATAGGCAACTTATCGGGCCGAGACCCTTCTTCAGACCCTGTGTGGATTCGGAAACAGGCCCTTCGGCCCACTGAATCCACTCAGTTACCCTAGTTCTATGTTATCCCACTTTCACATCCACTCGCTATACATTAGGGGGAATTTGCAGCAGGGCCAATAAACTTACAAACCCACGCCGCGCTCCTTTGGGATGTGGGAGGAAACTGGAGCACCCAGAGGAAACCCCACGCCGTTACAAAGGGAGAACGTGCAAACTCCACACGGACAGCACCCGAACCCAGATCTCTGGCGCTGGGAGGCAGCACCTCTACCAGCTGCGACTACTGGGTCAGCATTGATGCTTCCCACCACACCACCAGTACAGGGGTAAGTGCTCAAATTGCAATAGTGCAGATTCCCAAAGGCAACCTTTCACACGAGCTCCCCACTCAATGCTTAAACCATCCATCAAAGTGTTAGCTGCTGCAGAATGGAAGAGACTAAAAATATGACACAAACCACTTTGCCCACATCCCACCCGACTTACAGTTTGTGAACAAACAGGGAAGTCCACAGTCGAACGTGTCAGGCAGCTAACTGACCGATGGAGAGGAGGGGAGAGGAGGGGAGAGGGGGAGGGGGTAAATTCCGCAAAGAACGAAAGGGAACCAACTGCGGGACACCTCAAAATGATGACACTCGAGTT
This sequence comes from Okamejei kenojei, assembly GCA_035221665.1. Classification (NCBI taxonomy): domain Eukaryota; kingdom Metazoa; phylum Chordata; class Chondrichthyes; order Rajiformes; family Rajidae; genus Okamejei; species Okamejei kenojei. The sequence continues at coordinate 43,146,309 of CM069150.1, forward strand.
AATTTTGATGAACTCCCAGTCAAACGGGTTTGGTGAAAGATTCTTTTGTGTCTTTGATTGCTTACCGTGATGCATGAAGCCATTGTTACAGAGACCAACACCGAGGGTGACCGCTTCCTCTCTGGTCTGCAAATCGCCCTAGCAACAAAACAACATTTTTTTTTTTAGACCCAAAGAGATTTTCGTTGCAAGCCAAGCTTGCCAACAATAAAAACTTCGCACAGAAGCAGCGGAGGTCTCTGCTGAGTTTTAAAACAGTGGAATCCCAGGCTACACAAAACTTGCAGTGGAAGGCAGCAGAGCCGGGAAGTAGAAACATAGGAAACAGGTGCAGGAGTAGGTCATTCGGCCCTTCGAGCCAGCACCGCCATTCAATATGATCATCCAAAATCAGTACATCATTCCTGCTTTCTCCCCATATCCCTTGATTCCATCCTTGATTCCGTTACCCCTAAGAGCTATATCTAAAGGGCCCGTCCCACTTTCAAGACCTAATTCACGACCTTTTTTACTCGTGGACATTTTTCATCAGGCTAGAAACACGCCCCGACCTACTTGATGCCACGAGTACCTACGACTAGCATCACGACCTACCTACGACCTCGTGACGACCACACTGCGAGTACAAGTCAAGGGAAAACTCGGCAGAGGTCGTGAATTAGGTTGTGAGTGGGACAGGCCATTTACTCTTTCTTAAATACATCCAGTGAATTGGCCTCCACTGCCTTCTGTGGCAGAGAATTCCACAGATTCACAACTCTCTTGGTGAAAAAGCTTTTCCGCATCTCAGTCCTAAATGGCCTATTCTTCAACCGTGACCCCTGGTTCTGGACTCCACCCACCCCCCCCCCCCCCCATCCCCCGCCCCCCCAATCCCACATTTTTCCTGCATCTAACCTGTCCAATCCCTCAAGAATGTTTCTACAAGATCCCCCTCACCCTTCTAAATTCCAGTGAACATAAGCCCAATCGACCCATCCAAATGCATCTGGAAACAATTATCTACAGTTCACTTCTAACCATGATACTTGCCTTCAACAACCACTTTCAGACAAACAGCTGACATGCATTTAGTTTGCTGATGCAAGGTTTATTTTTGAACAGTGGTCCCCAGAATTATCCATAAGTAGCCCTTCTCGAGAACACGAGGTCATGAGTAAATTGTATGAAGAAAGACACACTGGTAGTTTGGAGAGCAACAGCAGAATAATAGTGTCCAAGAATACATTCTGAAACGCCAAAATATCCCAAAGCTATTTGAAAACGGATCATTAACTTTGACCAATCAACGTCACAGCATTCCGAAAAAAAATTTTCACTAAAAGCTGGTGGAACTCAGCAGGTCAGAGAGCATCTCTGGAGAAATGGGGTTCGGTGATGTTACAGATCGAGAGGGTCTCCACCCGAAACGACACCTATCTCTTATCTCCAGAGATGCTGTCTGACCCACTGAGTTGCTCCAGCATTTTGTGTCTATCTTCGGTTTAAACCAGCACAAAATAAAACAAGAACTTTAATAGTTCAATCTGCCAATATATTGCAAGAATCAGCTCAGGTGCAATGTCAGGCCAGTATAGGTAAAGTGAACATTTCACTCACCCTCACCTCTGGATCAGCCCTCAGCCCCTTGCGCTCCAAGGAATAAAGTCCTGGCCCACCCAAACTCTCCCTGTAACTCTTCAAGGCCATACCACCCTCTGTGTAAAAAGGTTGTCCCACAGGTTGCTATCAAGTCTTTCCCTATGTCCTCTTCAACCTATGTCCTCTGATTCTCGATTCCCTTACTTGGGTAAAAGACTCTGTGCGTTTACCTTATCGATCCCCTCATGATATGATACACCTCTATAAAGATCGCCCCTCATCCTCCTGCACTCTATGGAAGGAAGCCCTAGCCTGGCCAAACACTCCCTGAAGTTCCGACCCTTGAGTTCTGTCAACATCCTCGCAAATCTTCTCTGCTCCCTTTCCTGCTTCACGACATCCTTCCCAGGGCCAACCCGCTATCTCAACTTTCAACATGGTACTTGTTCTAAGATGGTCGTGATCATATGTAAAGATGAAAAAGATGACGTTAGGATAGCGTTAATGCATTTAACGTTATCCTAAGTATTTCTTACCTGCATAAGAAGCCAATCAATCAACTTGCTTGCTGGCACCACAGACTTGTATGTCTTCAAATGGTGATCGCGGTCTCTTTAAGTAATAAAACGATAATTTTATTCACAAACGTTGACGGTGTGGCTGACATTGCAAAACTTAAATTCACGCGTGCGTTAACTCATCATGCGCAAGGTGCAAATATTCACCTCATGTTGCCATCAAGAAACAGGCACTTTAGAATTAACAGCAAGCTTCAATAAACATATCACGGAATGGGCCACTCTGTCAATGGATCAAATTCCCAAGAGACCAGGGATCCTCACTGCTGCCAATTTCAAGCATGCTTTTCATTTGACCTATCCCAACCTAACCCAAGTATTAGGTCCAAGCTATACCATCGGCTTTGAGGTCTCGAACAGTGTTCAGAGTGTCAGAGTCATCGATACGGTAATGCAGTTGCAAAAAGGGCCTGTTGGTCCAACTTGGTCACGTCAACCAAGATATCCATCTAAGCTGGTCTGAGTTGTGAATGGATGATTATGGATCATGAGTTGGCAAATGAGGTTAGTTTATCTTCACATTATGTTCCACACATACATTGCGACCACTTCCTGTGTTGTGATATTCTGTTTTCTTTGATAGAACCTTCAGCCCAACTGGCCCACGCCGACCAACATGTCCCAGCTACACTAGTCCCACCTGTCTGAATTTGGCCCTTATCCAAACTACCTCCTCTGGCAGCTCGTTCCATACACCCACTACCCTATGTGTGATAAGGTTAGCCCAAAGATTCCTTTTAAATCTTTCCTCCTTCACCTTAAACCCATGTACTCTGCTTCTCGATCCCCCCCATTCTGGGCAAGAGACTCCGTGCATCTACCCAATCTCATGACTTTATACACATCTGTAAGAAAACCCCTCATCCTCCTGCGCTCCAAGGATGTGCTCACATCTGGCCCACATCTCCCTAAACCTGTACAAGTGCAAACACATCACCCTCAATTCTTCCAATTACTCAGACCCAAAAAATTTTGCTTCAGATGAAATTGACATGAAGGAGCTAAAGTCATAATGGCCCAGTAATAGTCGCCTCTTCCATCCTCAAGACAATTGGTGAAGAGTGTTCACAACACACAACGCACGTTTTAATTGGAAACCAGCCGTGTACATTACTTCATCCTAGGTGCCCCATATCCGCTCAGTCCTAATTAATCGTGCTGTTACTTCAGCGTAATCTGGATTAATACCAGATGTTTTCATTCAGACAGCACCAACACTTCGAACAGTGTAACTTCACACAAAGGGTGGTGGGTGTATGGAACGAGCTGCCGGAGGAGGTAGTTGAGGCAGGGACTATCCCAACGTTTAAAGAAGCAATTAGGCAGGTTTAAAGGGACATGGGCCAAACACAGGCAGGTGGGATTAATAAAGGAATTAAACAATTTGCAATGTGAATTGTTCAATGTGAACAGTGCGTGAAAATAGCTCAGGTAATCAGAAGCACGGTCATTAGGCGAAGTCTCACAAGCAAGATTATTTTCTTAAATTGTACAAAAGCAATGTTCGAGTTGTATAATCTTATCAATAAAGATAGGTGGATTAGCTGCGGGAAATAATTGGAGTAACATTGCGGGACTTTAGTTTAGTTTAGAGATACAGCTTGGAAACAGGCTCTTTGGCCCACCAATGATCACCTGTACACTAGTTCTAGCCTACACACTTGCAAATATTCACAGAAGCCAGTTAACAATTAACAATGTACGTCTTTGGACTATGGGAGGAAACCAGAGCAGCTGGTGAAAACCCACGCGGTCACGGGTCGAATGTACAAAGTCCGTACAGACAGCACCCGTAGCCGGGATCAAACCCTGGTCTCTGGTGCTGCAGGGCAGCAACTCTACCGCTGCTCCATTGAAACTGGTTGATACATTATCAATGTATCAACATTGGAATTAAACATCAATACCATAAAATGACGGGGCAAGTTATTTTTACGTTCAGAAATAAATCCACAGACAGAAATAAAAATAACGTGACCAAAATCCTATCAGCCCAAGTTAAAATGTTATATGTCAGATCTTGGAAAGCCGTTCATTTGTAATGGTCGCCATTTATCCCTCCATGAAATTAAAACAGAAAGAAAACACAACTCACTTTATTACTGGTGTGAAGAGGCAGTGTAATCGACAGTACAACCTTATGCCCTGTCAAGAAAGGGAAAAAAAGTTTCTGAAAAACTGGGCTACTTAAAACATATACAACACCCTTAATGGAAGCAAAGTGCTGGAGTAACTCAGCGAGACAGGCAGCATCTCTGGAGTGCATGGGTAGACAACAATGGACGTACCAGGTAAGACCCTACCGGAGGTCATTTGCGGCTGGCCCTGATTGATCCTGGTCTTTTCTCACCCCCCCCCCCCCCCCCCCCCCCCCCCCCCCCCCCCCCCCCACCCCCCCACCCCCACCGCCCACTTTCAACCTGAAGGGACCCATCCCAAAACGTCACCCATCCTTTTTTTCCCAGAAATGCTGCCTGACCTGCTGAGTTACTCCAGCACTTTGTGTCTATCTTCAGTATAAACCAGCATCTGCAGTTCCTTTCTGTACAACACCGCTCTGTCCAACCTGAGTCACGGGGCCAATTTGTCACGTCGCTCTATTGACCACATTGAGTGGAAAAGGCGAAGAAATCTAAACTGTATGGAATGTATAGTGGATAATGGAGCGACAGGTACCTTAGATAAAATATCTTCCATCTCACTTCTGGGTTTGTAAGTTCCGTCATCATACCGAAACCGGTAGAGTACCAGCTCGTTTTTGAAGTGGTGCTTGTCTGAAACTGAAGTACAAAAATATCCATGAGAGACGGCAGGACAAGGACACCTTACTTGACCCATTAAACCCAAACTAACTTTCAGCCACGCCAATCTTCACTGCTTTATTTCGCAAGCTGATAAGTTATTGGAAGCACTGAACAAAGGAGCGGCACGGTGGCGCAGCGGCAGAGGCAGTCGCTGCCTCACCGCGCCAGAGACCCGGGTTCAATCCTGACCACGGGTGCTGTCTGTGTGGAGTTTGCACGTTCTCCCCGTGACCGAGCGCGTTTTCTCCGGGTGCTCCGGTTTCCTCCCACACTTCAAAGTCGTGCAGGTTTACAGGTTAACTGGCTTGTGTAGATTATCCCAAGTGTGCAGGGAAGAATTTAGAGCACGGGTGAGTGCTGGTCAGCGCTGACTCGGTGGGCTGAAGAACCCCTTTCCATGCTGCATCTCTAAACTAAAGGTTGACAGATACAAACTTTGCAATACAATAGAGACAATAGACAATAGGTGCAGGAGTAGGCCATTTGGCCCTTCGAACCAGCACCGCCATTCAATGTGATCATGGCTGATCATCCCCAATCAGTACCCCGTTCCTGCCTTCTCCCCATATCCCTTGACTCCGCTATTTTTAAGAGCCCTATCTAGCTCTCTCTTGAAAGCATCCAGAGAACCTGCCTCCACCGCCCTCTTGAGGCACTCTCTGTGAGAAAAAGTGTTTCCTCGTCTCCGTTCTAAATGGCTTACTCCTTATTCTTAAACTGTGGCCCCTGGTTCTGGACTCCCCCAACATCGGGAACATGTTTCCTGCCTCTAACGTGTCTAAGCCCTTAACAATCTTATATGTTTCAATGAGATTCCCTCTCGTCCTTCTAAACTCCAGAGTGTACAAGCCCAGCTGCTCCATTCTCTCAGCATATGACAGTCCCGCCATCCTGGGAATTAATCTTGTAAACCTACGCTGCACTCCCTCAATAGAAAGAATAGCAAAACTTTGCTCGTTCTCCTGAGTTCTCCATAGCTGCCTCTACCATCCCGGCATCTCGCTCCAGGCACCTACCTCTCTCTGTGTAAAAATTAACTTTACCCACACATCACATTTAAACCTTGCCCCTCTCGTCCCAAAGGGATGCCCTTTAGTATTTGATATTTCTATCCGAGGAGTAAAAGATTCTGACCGTCTACACCAGGGGGTCAGGAACCTTCTCTGCCAAGGGACCAGGACGCATGTCTGCGAGCGGATGGCGGGCCACATCTATCGCGTGTACACATGGATCCTGCCCCCATCCCGGCACGGATGGCAGGCATCAAATCACGTGTTCACATAGATCCCGCCCCGACGAGGACGCCACCTGAGCTCAAATACTCACACTCACTCGACCCCCGACAGCCCCGATCCCGACAGTGAAGCCCAGACACAGAAGGTGCGCGGCCGTGCCTGCGGCTTTGCGCAGGATGCGGTACAGCCAAATAATCTTCCAGGTACCGGAGGTAAAGGGAAAAAAAAAATGCTGGAGAAACTCACTCCAGCATATTTTTCTACCATCAATTTTTCCAGCATCTGCCGTTCTTTCTTAAACATTCCAGGTACCGGAGATGACCGACGTCTGATTTCGGGTTACGGGCCGGATTTGGCCCGGGGGCCGTAGGTTGCTGACCCCTGGTCTACACTATCTATTCCTCTCGATGTTTTTTTATAGAAACATAGAAAATAGGTGCAGGAGGAGGAGATTCGGCCCTTCGAACCAGCACCGCCATTCATTGTGATCATGGCTGATCGTCCCCAATCAATAACCAGTACCTGCCTTCTCCCTTGACTCCACTAGCCCCTGGAGCTCTATCTAACTCTCTCTTAAATCCATCCTGTGAATTGGCCTCCACTGTCCTCTGTGGCAGGGAATTCCACAAATTCACAACTCTCTGGGTTAAAAGTTTTGTTCTCACCTGTCTTAAATGGCCTCCCCTTTATTCTAAGACTGTGGCCCCTGGTTCTGGACTCGCCCAACATTGGGAACATTATAAACAACATGGTTAAGTGAGAGGTGATGGGTTTTGATTGAATCAATAAGGAGGCTGCAAACTGCTTACAAGACTGGGGTTCCAATGGATTCATGAAGCAAACAGAATAAAGGATAAGCGTACATTCAGGTTTACGACAGATGCAACTGAAGAACAGATCAAGCACATAGGTTTCATTTCTAGAGAAACAGAGATAAAAGGAGAAGTCTGTTAAACTTCTATGGAAGTTTGGTTAAACCACATTGGAAACACAATATAATTCTGGGCTGCGTGCAAGGGGCAAGATGGTGAAGAACTGGAGGTGGTGCCGGGTGGATTCAAAAAGCAGAAGGACAAAACAGAACTGACAGGCTGAGATTTTACACAAAGAGAGGGACGAGGGTTGCAGTGGTCAAGGGCTCTGAAGATTACGGAGAAGTTTGGGAAGACTAAACGAACTAGATATTTCCATTTACAGGGCCCAAAATTAAAACTCATGAACCCAGAGACTGATAAATGCAACAACAACTTGGGATAAACCTCCACCTTGTCAGTAATCAAAGTGAACACAATATGAAATGGCCATGCTACCAATAAAACATTAGTACACCGGCCATGCAATTACTCCTCAAATCTAAGTACAGGCACCTCATGTTTAATTAACTCAGTGGGTGAGGCAGCATCTCTGGAGAGGAGGAATGGGCGACGTTTCGGGTAGAGACCCTTCTTCAGATTGAAGAACGGTCCCGACGCGAACCATCGCCCATGCCTTCTCTCCAGAGATGCTGCCTCACCCGCTGAGTTAGTCCAGCATTATGTGTCTACCTTCCACTTAAACCAGCATCTGCAGTTCTTTCTTACACACCTCATGTTTAACACCGAGGTTAGGTTTTTGAGAAGCAGCACGTAATTCAAAAACACAGAAAATTAAACATAAAGTCAAGTCGAGTCACTTTTATTTCTATAGCACATTTAAAAAACAACTCTCGTTGACCAAAGCGCTTTACATTGGTGGAGGTACTAACGTTATACGTTATAAACATACAGAAATTCAAGCTAAAAATGCACAATCCACTAAACAGATGTGCACAGAACGGTACAATCCAGAAGCAGGCCCTTCGGCCCACAATGTCCGTGCTAATCACAATGCCAAGACCTGCCTGCACGTGATCCATATCCCACCATTCCCTGCACGCGCCCGCCCAAAAGGCCCTTCAATATCTCACAAGCGTTCAGGCGGACTCAGTCGGGGCCGAACGGCCTGTTTTCATGCTGCATCTCTAAACTAAACTAAACCAAATGAATCTGGCACCGGGTGTTATTCAGCTTTATTTTTAGGTGAAGTTGCCAAAAAGTGTTTGCATTCATTGGAGGTGGATAATTTCATGGTTCATCATTGACCGTAGAAGGAAGTAAGATAGAATATCGAAAATAGGTGCAGGAGGAAGCCGTTCGGCCCTTCGAGCCAGCACTGCCATTCATTGCGATCATGGCTGATCGTCCCCAATTCAGCGATCAGGGAAGGTGCCTGCCTTCTCCCCATATCCTTTGAATCCACTAGCCCCTAGAGCTCTATCTAACTCTCTCTAAAATCCATCCAGTGACTTGGCCTCCACCGCCCTCTGTGGCAGGGAATTCCACAAATTCACAACTGTCTGGGTGAAAAAGTTTCTTCTCACCTCAGTCTTAAATGACCTCCCCTTTATTCGAAGACTGTGGCCCATGGTTCTGGACTCGCCCAACATTGGGTACATTTTTCTTGCATCTAGCTTGTCCAGTCCTTTTAAAATATTATGTTTCTAATAAGAGCCCCCCCTCAACCTTCTAAAATCCGTCCTTTACAGATCTTCCTTCCTTCTACAGAGCCTGTTCCAAGATGGCCCGAAGCTACTCACCGTGATGAATGATGCCATTCTCAAGCAGAGCCTGACCCAGGTTCACTCCTTCCTCAGCTTTACTGATCTCCCCAATCTCCAGCAACCAGGAGACAAACTCGCTGCAAAAAAAACAACAAGACATCTCAGTTTGGATAAACACATTGCCAGCATTTGGAGGAGAAAAATACTCATTATCAAGTTTATAAAAGAAAATACATATCTTCAGTCTAAATCTTGATCTGATGAAAAAACGGAATGAAAAAGAAACTTAGTGGTATTATGATAACAAATGCCAATAAACCAATTATAAAGCTAGCCTTTATTAATTGAATAATGAAGTCAAATTATATATTAACAGACACAAAGGTTAGGCAGCATTTCTGGAGAATGTTTCGGGTAGAGACTCTTCCGATATGGTCTAATATCACAATATACTATCGTGTACTGTGATTTAATATACTATAATATACCATATTATGCAACACCATAATAGGCTATATCATAATATGCTATTATATATATACATTGTATAATATAATGTATATATACTGTAACATATATACACTGTAATATTTTTATACTGTGATATTTATATTTATATTTATTTTAAGAAACTATCCTCAATTAAATGGCAAGCTGCTGTAGGTTCCAAGCGAGTTTTTTTTTGTTTTTAAGCTGTGTGCCCATTTCCTAGCTCTAGCTGTCATCTGAAGTATACAAATCCACGACTAACTTTGGCACAATTCATAAACTCCAACAAGTACCTAATTCTCAAGCCGGGCTTCTTCTAGGTCGAGCTTGGTCTGTCGCCAGGCAGCAGGCAGTCTCTTCATAAAGCCAGGAAGAATTTACAGTTTTTCATTCACTCAAATATCACTTCTCTGCACCCAGCTGCTCGTAACCAAGCAAGAATTCCGACGATATACAAACTAGATGCGCCGTCATATTTAATCCCTTCAACATTGGTGTGATTAAGACGGACTAAATGGAGGCATTTAAAATTAAAATGGGAGCCGGTCGCTTTCACCAGTGTTTTACACAGAGGATATTGTTACCAATGCAATGAAGTTCAGGACTGTACAGGGTGAAGTACAGCGTTTGGTGAATATTCAAACATGATGATCTTTGCATTGCTCGAGGAGGTGCATCTTATATATTCTCCTGCAATCCCACATCTCTATTCTCATCTCCCTTACGCAAGAGAACATAAATTAATCATGGTGCAAGATTGCCAGCGACTTAATTACATTTATTTTGGCACCATTAGTCATTGCACATTTTCGCTGATAAAATTAGAAGATATACCTTGACAAGTATCAGCAGAGAGAGAAAAAGATATCTGAACATTCATTTAAAATTCCTGCAACAAAATTAGATCACCGTTGACGCAGTTCAAAGTGTATTTTCTACACTATATCTACAGTACTATATATTGCTATGCACAGTGGCTATACACAAGGGATCTTTCATGCATTGAATTCAAAGCTATTGGCAGGACACTCTCTATGGCAGGATATTTTCTATGCAAGATGTACTTCTCAGAACAAATGCAGAAAACAAATGACTATTCAGTAAAAGACATTGAGGGAAAAGCAAGTTGAATTTATGAAGCATTTTGTTTTAAAATAATTGCATGTGTATTCTGATTCATAATTGAATGCAACAAGATTAGTAAGGCTGTGCACAAATGTATTTATCTTACATGCGATTGCGTTTGCTGCAATTTTTAATATCTTGAACAATTCCATTCAGCGCTCATTTAAAACAAGTTGATTAATTAGTTCAGTTTAATTGAGAGATAAGCGTGGAAACAGGTCCTTCAGCCCTCGTGAGTCCCCGGCCGACCAGCGATCCCTGCACACTAACGCTATCCTACACACACTAGGGACAATTTCCGTGGACACCAAGCCAACTAACCTACGTACCGCTACGTCTTTGGAGTGTGGGAGGAAACCGAAGATCTTGGAGAAACCCCACGCGGTCACGGGGAGAACGTGCAAACTCCGTACAGGCAGCACCCATAGTTGGGATTGAACCCAGGTCTCAAGGACTGCAAGCGCTGTAATGGGCCTGTCCCACTTAGGCGATTTCTCAGGCGACTGTCAAGTTGCCGGCAGTCGCCTAAAAAAAAAAAAAAACGGCAACTGGAATCGCGACTATCAGAGTGGAACGAACACACACCGCTTCCCTCACCAGTCCGTTATGCAGGCGGGGGACAGGGCGAGCAGAGGGAGCGCTCTCGGAGTGAAATTCACACGGTACACAGCCAATGTGAAACAGACACACACCGCGATGAACAGGAAGGTTGGCGCTGTGATTAAGACGGCTAAAGTACAGTGTATGGTAAGTCCTTTAGGGGGAGGGGGGGGGGGGAAGAAGGAGTGGAGACAACTTTTAAGAAGCCAGAGATACGCGGCTGTGAAGCTCGGCGGACATTTAACATTACCGGTCGGTTATCCTTGGTTCTGAAAACTACTGCTTACGTTTTTTTCCCCCCAATGAAATTCACCAGTCAGCACCTAGGAGAACCTTTGACCTCCTGGCGACCCACTAGGACCTCCTGGCGTCCCATCTACGGCACAGGAAATCTCGCGACTCTCCATGGCGGATTCATTCTAGTCACCGCTAATTTTCCAACGTGCGGAAAAATTCACCATAATGACCATAATGAGGCCGCGACTAGTCCCCAGAATGCGGGAACTCCTCACGACCATGAAGGCGACTCCCCGACAACAACCCGCGAACACGTGGCGACCGTGCGGCGACTGCATAGTCTCCTGCAGTCGCCTAAACAGTCGCCCAAGTGGGACAGGCCCATTAGACAGCCATTACCACCGCGCTGTCCTAAAAACTGTTGCTTAAACACGCAAGGTAATTTAGGACCCATTTCTGATTTTTGGTAAACAAAACTAAGATCGACAGGAAATCCAGTGTTTAGCCGTTTTAGTTGCATGAACAGGACGTGAGAATTGATGCGGCCTTACTTGCCAAAGAAGCACTTGGGGACAATGGACAACTTTCTCCTCCTGTCCTTGATAAGATTTGCTTTCTTGTTCATCATCATGTGGTAGAGTTTCTCTCCCTTCTCCGAAATCATGATGTACGCATCGTGCTCCATGCCCAACTTCAGACCTAGAAACCAAAAGTTGAGAGATCGCGCGAATAAATTCCGAGAATATTCTTGGAAGTACAGTCTGCGTTGTGTGGAAACTTCTGCAATTGTATAGGGTTCCGGTGAGACCACATCTGGGGTATTGTGTACAGTTTTGGTCTCCTAATTTGAGGAAGGACATCCTTGTGATTGAGGCAGTGCAGCGTAGGTTCACGAGATTGATCCCTGGGATGGCGGGACTGTCATATGAGGAAAGATTGAAAAGACTAGGCTTGTATTCACTGGAGTTTAGGATGAGGGGGGATCTTATAGAAACATATAAAATTATAAAAGGACTGGACAAGCTAGGTGCACGAAAAATGTTCCTAATGTTGTGCGAGTCCAGAACCAGGGGCCACAGTCTTAGAATAAAGGGGAAGCCACTTAAGATTGAGGTGAGGAAACATTTTTTTGGCTTGGATGGCATTTCATAGAAACATAGAAAATAGGTGCAGGAGGAGGCTATTCGGCCCTTCGAGCCAGCACCGCCATTCATTGTGATCATAGCCGATCGTCCCCTATCAATAACCCGTAGAGCTCTATCTAACTCTCTATTAAATCCATCCAGTGATTTGGCCTCCACTGCCCTCTGTGGCAGGGAATTCCACAAACTCACAACTCTCTGGTTGAAAAGGTTTTATCTCACCTCAGTCTTAAATGGCCTCCCCTTTATTCTAAGACTGTGGTGAGATCTACTTTCGTGGAAAAGCATTAATGGTGACAAGTTACTCACTCTCCCTCTGCTCCCGTTCCTTCAAAATTGCATCCAACCATTTCTGTTTCTCGTCCGCCGTTTTGGCCATTAAAACAAACCATTTGTTTTTGGCCGTGTTGTGGATCTTCCAGCCATTGGTCACAGTGTAGCCGTTACTGTGGTAATCAGCTGCAGAGGTGGAAGAGAGGCAGCGTAAGATGCTAACATGTGCCCATAACATAACATTCACCACTAACTACGGTTTTAGTGTCGGAGATACAGCGTGGAAACAGGCCCATCAGCCCACCGAGTACACACCGACCGATAATCGCCCAGAAACTAGACACTAGGGGCCTGTTGAAAAAAGTCTGAATAACCTAGAAACCTGCACATCATTGGAGTGTGGGACTATCTTTAATCAGACTCTCTCGTGCATTGGCATCACGTCCTTCACTGCGCACGGTGGATGGATCGATTGGAAACACCTATAACCTTTTCGCTGACTGCATAGCACACAGCAATGGGGGGGCACGGTGGCGCAGCGGTAGAGTTGCTGCATCACCGCGCCAGAGACCCGGGCTTCATCCTGACCACGGCTGCTGACTGTACGGAGTCTGCACGTTCTCCCCATGACCAGCGTGGGTTTTCTCAGGGGGCTCCGGTTTCCTCCCACACTCCAAAGACGTACAGGTTTGAAGGTTAATTGGCTTCAGTGTGAGAGTGTGAGAGTTAGTGAGAGTGAGAGTGAGTGTGAGAGAGTGAGAGTGAGTGTGAGAGAGTGAGTGTGAGAGAGTGAGTGTGAGAGAGTGAGAGTGAGAGAGAGAGTGAGAGAGTGAGAGAGAGAGTGAGAGAGAGAGCGAGAGAGAGAGAGAGAGAGAGAGAGAGAGAGAGAGTGAGAGAGAGAGCGAGAGAGAGAGCGAGAGAGAGAGAGGAGAGAGAGAGAGAGCGAGAGAGAGAGCGAGAGAGAGAGCGAGAGAGAGAGCGAGAGAGAGAGCGAGAGAGAGAGCGAGAGAGAGAGCGAGAGAGAGAGCGAGAGAGAGAGCGAGAGAGAGAGAGCGAGAGAGAGAGAGCGAGAGAGAGAGCGAGAGAGAGAGCGAGAGAGAGAGAGAGAGAGAGCGAGAGAGAGAGCGAGAGAGAGAGCGAGAGAGAGAGAGCGAGAGAGAGAGCGAGAGAGAGAGCGAGAGAGAGAGCGAGAGAGAGAGCGAGAGAGAGAGCGAGAGAGAGAGCGAGAGAGAGAGCGAGAGAGAGAGCGAGAGAGAGAGCGAGAGAGAGAGCGAGAGAGAGAGCGAGAGAGAGAGCGAGAGAGAGAGCGAGAGAGAGAGCGAGAGAGAGAGCGAGAGAGAGAGCGAGAGAGAGAGCGAGAGAGAGAGCGAGAGAGAGAGCGAGAGAGAGAGCGAGAGAGAGAGCGAGAGAGAGCGAGCGAGAGAGAGCGAGCGAGAGAGCGAGCGAGAGAGCGAGAGAGAGAGCGAGCGAGAGAGCGAGCGAGAGAGCGAGCGAGAGAGAGAGCGAGAGAGAGAGCGAGAGAGAGAGCGAGCGAGAGAGCGAGAGAGAGAGCGAGCGAGAGAGCGAGCGAGAGAGCGAGCGAGAGAGAGAGCGAGAGAGAGAGCGAGAGAGAGAGCGAGAGAGAGAGCGAGAGAGAGAGCGAGAGAGAGAGCGAGAGAGAGAGCGAGAGAGAGCGTGAGAGAGCGTGAGAGAGAGCGTGAGAGAGAGCGTGAGAGAGAGAGCGTGAGAGAGAGCGTGAGAGAGAGCGTGAGAGAGCGTGAGAGAGCGTGAGAGAGCGTGAGAGAGCGTGAGAGAGCGTGAGCAGGCGGGCGGGCAGGCGAGCGAGTGTGTGCGTGTGTTAGCGCGCGTGGCGGACCCGGTGGGCCACATGGCCCGTTTCCGCGCTAAATCTCAAAACTAAACCAAAAAAACTTTGCATCGTGCCTGCACACCAATGACAATAATAAACTAAAAATTATTTCAATGATTAAAACTGATTCTGTATACAAAGACAGTAACTTAATGAGATGCAATGTCTTCATCGGTCACGTGGGCTCAGAATCAGCTGTTTGCTTTGCGCACAGCTGTTAAGCAGGAAATAACCCGGGAGATAAAGATCTTAAAGCGGTGCTGCAGGAAACTTTCGTTTCCCAGACGCCAGCGCTGGAGAGGGAACATTATATTTTTCAAGGGATTGCAGTAAGTTCCGCACTCAATGCCGCAATTCTTAATTAGTTTCTAACTCTCACCTCATCCATCAACACGTTGACAAATACATGATTTAAATCATTCAAGTGGTGTCCAGATGGTCATGGGTTTCATTGCCACTTGGAGCAGACTCTATGTTCAAGAGATGGAATGAAATAATCCAACTCAAATTAGCAGTAAATTTATCACCACTATCAAAATAATCACTGGGCAAATCCCCAAGAATTAAATTCAGAACATTGCCACGTCATTGATTGTAAGATTTAAATCTTTAAACCTGCATTTGTTGCTGACAATTTTTATTTGTTCTGCTTTCTGCAATTATGTGAAGGGCGGAATTTTTGTTTAAAAGAAGATTTTTAATTGATTATTCGTGGCTGTAAATTGCATTTGGAAAGGGCATTGGTTTCTCAGCCAGAACAAGCAGCTATTGTGCTGCAGGAGAGCCTCATGGTGAAGCATCATCTTAATTATAGAACCATTAGTGGCTGCAGCATTTGATGCGAAAGATGCAGCTTCAGACTGCTGCATCAACCTCCGCGCCTCTCGATCTCACGACACACCGCACATTAAAAGTTAAGGTCATCATTGGCAGAAATCTTTTTCTCCATCTGTATCCTTTTTTATTATTCACTGCGAGAAACTGAGGTTTGTCATCAACTTGCCAACAAATGTCAATGGAGAGAGAGATAACGAGAGAGAGAGAGATAACGAGAGATTGAGAGAGGACAGAGAGAGAGAGAGAGAGAGAGAGGGGACAGAGAGAGAGAGAGAGAGAGAGAGAGAGAGAGAGAGAGAGAGAGAGAGAGAGAGAGAGAGAGAGAGAGAGAGAGAGAGAGAGAGAGAGAGAGAGAGAGAGAGAGAGAGAGAGAGAGAGAGAGAGAGAGAAGAGAGAGAGAGAGAGAGAGAGAGGAGGAGAGAGAGAGAGAGGAGAGAAAGAGAACAAGAGTGATATTGAGAGAGAGAACGAGAAAGAGAACGAGAGAGAGAGCGAACGAGAGAGAGAGCGAACGAGAGAGAGAGAACGAGAGAGAGAGAGAACGAGAGAGAGCGAGAACGATAGAACGGCGGAGAGAGATGGAGAGGAAACAGGCCCTTCGGCCCAACTCGTCCATGCTGACCAAGATGCCCCAGCTAAGCTGAGCACATTCAGTCCCAGTGCCATCCTTCAAGTGGCTGCACTCAATGGATGCATCAGGCCCTGACGTGATGTCAACGTTGGAATTGGATCCCACGTTGAACCACTGGATGACCCTCTGCGTTTAGTAATGGACTCATTGTAGGCCTCAACATGATCACAGTTCACTCGGGCACTGACTGTCTGAACAGGACGAGGAGAGGAAAGGAACAACTGAAGAGCAAACGGTAGAATCAAGTGTTACCCGTTCCATCTTCAACGTGTTCCACTTCCATCACCTCCGTACTGATCCTTCCACGGAAAATGTACTGGGCCCCATTCATGGACTTGGTGCGTTTGGCCGGCTTCTTACCAGACACCCTACAACAAGAAAGGCAACGTGCATTTCCAGAAATAATAATTCATCTCAAAGTTCAGCCATCAGTTTCAAACACAACATAAATGTGTGAATGTGAGGGGATTTGAGTTGAGAGCACGTGGGTGGAGGAGTGAGGCAGACATGGACAGGCAGAGAGAGAGACACACACACACAGGCCCTTCGGCCCCACTGGTCCATGCCAACCAAGATGCCCCATCGAAGCCCGTCTCCATAGCCCACTTTTGATCCATAAAGCTTTCCTACCCACGCACCTGTCCAGATGTCTTTTAAATGTTGTGAGTGTACCTGCCTCAACTACCAAGTACATCGAGAGAAATTAATTGCAATCTCTCAGCAACGGATGGCTCCAGGGAGCAAGTTTATCATAGAATCATAGAAATTAGGTGCAGGAGCAGGCCATTCGGCCCTTCGAGCCTGCACCGCCATTCAATATGATCATGGCTGATCATCCAACTCGGTACCCTGTATCTGATGTCTTAACCATTTCATCACTTCACAAGTTCATAGGTTATAGGAGCAGAATTAGGCCATTCAGCCCATCACGAATCCACCAGTCAATCATGGCTGATCTACCTTTCCCTCTCAACCCCATTCCCCTGCCTTCTGCCCATAACCCCCGACACCCGTACTAATCAGGAGCCTCTCTCTCTCTGCCTTACAAATTCCCATTGTCGGCCTCCACAGCTGTCTGGGACAATGAGTTCCACAGATTCACCACCGTCTTCCTTCTCATCTCCCTCCAAAAAGAACATCCTTTCATTCTCATGCTTTGGCATCTGGTCCGAGCCTCTGTCATTAGTATCCTCTCAACGTCCACTCTATCCAGGTCTTTCACTATTCTGTGGGATTCTACACTAGGGACCTGGACAATACACAAGCATTTCAGGAAGAGACTGCTCAGTGGTGATGAATGATATACACCGTGGTTCAGAGAGTCACCCATGCCGTTTGCTGGCAATAAGAAGCCATCAGGAAACATGAAATGATCAGCTGATCGTGCATAGATTTAGAAACAAAAGCCACATCAGCACAGCTGAAAACCGAGGGAAGTTGCCAATTTTCATTTCCAAGTTCTGCTGCGGATTATGACACAACTTGAAACTACGAGTTTCCTTCCTGCTGCGATGATTCACAGCGCTCTGGCCAGAGAGAGAAGTGCACCGGCCTTCCACTCTGCACCAGGACAATCACGCACTCTGCCGTCATTCATCCTTCCGCTCACTCCATCCACACCGCGCGCTGCCCCGGCAAGGCCAGCAGCATGAACAAGGACGAGCCGCACCCCACGGCCATTCCCTCTTCTCACCGGGCGAAAGGTACAGAAGTGTGAAAACCGCACACCATCAGATTCAGGGACAGTGTGTTCCCGGCTGTTGTCAGGCAACTGAATCATCCTACCACAACCAGACAGTAGTCCTGAATGAATATCTACCTCATTGGTGACGCACGGACTCTCCTAGATCAGATTTAGCTGGCTTTACCTTGCACTAAACATTAACAACTTGATTGTAATCAGCTATTCCTGCTGACTGGATTGCATGCAACTGTAACTCAGTACAATAAACCAAGTTGCGACCTCATATCAGTTATCATTTTGTTTATTGCCACGTGTACTGAGGTACAGCAAAGGTCTTTTGTTGCGTGCTAAAGGGCCTGTCCCACTGTACGAGCTAATTCAAGAGCACTCCAGAGTTTTTTTTTTAAAAAATCAAACTCGTGGTAAGCACGTAGAATGTACGTAGCGGGTACGTCGGGGCTCGGGGACGCCTCCGAGCGGCTCGTAACGCGAACGGCAGCTACTCGGGAAACGCGGTAAGCTCGTGAAGATTCCCTAACACGTTGAAAAATGTCCACGAAAGCTCCGAGTACCTACGAGCGGCCATTACCATAAATCTCCGAGTTCAAATCAGGGGAAACTCGGGAGAACTCTTGACAAAGCCTTATGCACTAGCATGAGGGGATAACGTTTAGTGCAAGGCAAAGCCAGTGATGTCCGATCCAAGATCGTCCGAGGGTCACCAAGATAGTAGTTCAGGACTGCTCTCTAATTGTGGCCCTGAACAGCTACATTGGAGCTGTAGTCCAACTGTTGGAGCAAGACATATTCTCACATTTATGACCAGAGGACACAGGAGGAAATAAATAAATCAAAGAATAAACCTAGCAATTATAGACCTATTAGTTTGACGTCAGTGGTGGGCAAATTAATGGAAAGGATACTTAGAGATAATATATATAAGCATCTGGATAAACAGGGTCTGATCAGGAACAGTCAACATGGATTTGTGCCTGGAAGGTCATGTTTGACAAACCTTCTTGAATTTTTTGAAGCGGTAACTAGGGAAATTGATGAGGGTAAAGCAGTGGATGTTGTCTATATGGATTTCAGTAAGGCCTTTGACAAGGTTCCCCATGGAAGGTTGGTTAAGAAGGTTCAATCTTTGGGTGTTAATGGCGGAGTAGCAAGATGGATTCAACAGTGGCTGAATGGGAGATGTCAGAGAGTAATGGTGGATGGCTGTTTGTCAGGTTGGAAGCCGGTGACCAGTGGGGTGCCTCAGGGATCTGTGTTGGGTCCACTGTTGTTTGTCATGTACATCAATGATCTGGATGATGGGGTGGAAAATTGGATAAGTAAGTATGCAGATGATACTAAGATAGGTGGTGTTGTGGATAATGAAGTAGATTTTCAAAGTCTACAGAGAGATTTGGGCCATTTGGAAAAGTGGGCTGAAAGATGGCAGATGGAGTTTAATGCTGATAAGTGTGAAGTGCTACATCTTGGCAGGACAAATCAAAATAGGACGTACATGGTAAATGGTAGGGAATTGAGTTCCCTGAAGGTGGAATCGCATGTAGATAGGGTGGTAAAGAAAGCCTTTGGTGTGCTGGCCTTTATAAATCAGAGCATTGAATATAGGAGTAGGGAAGTAATGTTAAAATTGTACAAGGCATTGGTAAGACCAATTCTGGAGTATGGTGTACAATTTTGGTTGCCTAGTTATAGGAAGGATGTCAACAAAATAGAGAGAGTACAGAGGAGATTTACTAGAATGTTGCCAGGGTTCCAGCAACTATGTTACAGAGAAAGGTTGAACAAGTTAGGTCTTTATTCTTTGGAGCGCAGAAGGTTAAGGGGGGACTTGATTGAGGTCTTTAAAATGATGAAAGGGATAGACAGAGTTGACGTGGATACGTTTTTCCCATTGAGGGTAGGGAAGATTCAAACAAGAGGGCAGGACATGAGAATTAAGGGACAGAGGTTTCGGGGTAACGTGAGGGGGAACTTCTTTACTCAGAGGGTGGTGGCTGTGTGGAATCAGCTTCCAGCAGAAGTGGTGGAGGCAGGATCGATTTTAACATTTAAGAGTAAAGTGGATAGGTATATGGACGTGAAGGGAATGGAGGGGTATGGTCTGAGTGCAGGTAGATGGGACTAGGGGAAAACAAATGGTCGGCACGGACTGGAAGGGCCGAGAGGGCCTGTTTCCGTGCTGTAATTGTTATATGGTTATATGGTTATACGCTCAAGTCTGTATGAAATTTGAACAAAGCCAAAAACATAAGCAACTGAACCATCCTATCAACAACTCGAGAGCAGGCCTACCTGATTGGAGACCCTCAGACTATCTTTAATCGGACTGGAACATGCATTGAACCTTATTCCCTTTGTCCTGTATCTGTATTCTGAGGACGGCTTGTAATTAATTATGCGTACTGAACCAATTTCATTTCAAAGGTCGAAAGTTAACAAAACAGGTCCACCACCCATTGTCCGGCACCCTTGGTTCCAGAGCCTGTCCGGGTAATCCGTTTTGCCGGACCAACACAGGTCACGGCCTTGTGGGGTTTCTGAGACACCGGCCCCCGCAACGTCTGCCTCGGAAGTCGGCTGTGGGAACGGATCTGCCGGCTCCGGCCTGGCCGCAGTTCCAGAGCCCCGGCCGCAGGGAGCAAACTCAACCCCGCTCATCGGCACGGAGGTCCCAATGGGGTCAAGATCGGCCGCATCATCTGGACTAGGCGCCACATTTGGGGGTGGGGGGGGGGGGACGGGGGGACTTTGGTGGAGGCTGGAGGCGTTGGGATTTTGGTTGGATTAAAGAGGGGGGGGAGCATCAGTTAACCAGAAAATCAGTGCTGGACCTGTGCCTGTAATATTTCAGGTGGCCATTTGACAATGGCCAATGGTTACTTACCTGGACTTCCTTTTACAATACACCAGCAAGTTGTCAAACAAAAAAAACACCCGTTCCTGAATATTTCCAGCCGAGATTTTCAACAAGGGACCTTGTTGCAGTAGTTCTGTACAAATGTCAGTCAGATTTGAACCCTGGCCAAAATAAAATGATAAAATGAGACAACATATCGTTTTTTTTTTAAAATCTCACAACAGCTTACATGCAGTTATCAACATCTACATGGTGGAACATCTAGAGAAGTTAGAATTGTCCGCAGGGAGACACAAAGTGCTGGAGGAACTCAGCGGGTCTGGCAGCATCTAACGAGAGAAGGAATGGGTGACGTTTTGGGTAACCCGAAACGTCACCCATTCCTTCTCTCATTAGATGCTGCCTGACCCGCCGAGTTACTCCAGCAATTTTGTGCCCGCCTTCGATTGTATCCAGCATCTGCAGTCCTTTCTCACAAAGGTAAGAGTTGGCCGATCGACTTGGTTTTGAGACTCGAGCACTGACGGTGACTGAGAGGAACTTTTAAGAGGAAGTGCTCGGTTGAATTTTCTCCACCATAGCACTCAGCTGAATACACGCTTGCAATTTTTAGATTTGGAGGATGGGGAAAAATGTGGCTAGGTTGCAAAATCCGCAATTTCCTCTCCGAGAAAACCCTGCAAAAGGCACGACTAATTGCAGAACAATGAACTCGCAATACTTTGGATAATTTCTGTTATCTATCCTGGAAATCCAGCTGGCGAAAATGAAGATAAACAGATGGCCAAGGCAACATTCACTTATACAATTCTTTCAGCGATAAAGAACCACAGGCCCATATTGCATGCCACATGTATTGAAGCCAAAGGCAATGGTCTCAAAGTAAGTATGGCTTAAGATAGACACAAAATGCTGGAGTAACTCAGCGGGACAGGCAGCATCTCTAGAGGGAAGGAAATGGGTGACGTTTCGGGTCGAGACCCTTCTTCAGACTGAAGTTACCCCAGCTTTTTTTGTGTCTATCTTGCATCTGCAGTTCCTTCGTAAATATGGGTTTTGTACCCCAGCGCTTGAATACCTTCTGAAGTTTGTAGTCGGCAGGGACAGTACTCTGCATATCGCCAACTTGGACAATTTAACATTTTATCAGGCCAATTAAACAAGCCAATTAACCTACAAACCTGTACGGCTTTGGAGTGTGGGAGGAAACCGAAATTCTCGGAGAAACCCCCTCGCAGATCACGGGGAGAATGTGCAAACTGCGTACAGACAGCGCCCGTAGTCGGGATCGAACCCGGGTCTCTGGAAGGCAGCAACTCTACCGCTGCGCCACCGTGACTGCCGTGAACACAAGTTACGCATTAACTTCAGAACGCTCAGCTTTCCGAAGTTTCAGCTTGTCGGTTATGTCCTGCCAACTTGCGATTTAAAAACATTTTAAAAACTCTAAGCAAGCCACTTAATAAACTGGTCAAAAATGCTCGTCAGTATCACGGTTCATCGTTTTGATGGCCTTTCGTAAATCAGAAGTGGCAAACGGAGAAGGACCTCGACCTAAAACGTCACCCATCCCTTCTCTCCAGACACGCTGCCTGTCCCGCTGAGTTACGCCGCCATTTTGTGTCCATCTTCATTTTTCTAGTCCCATCCTAGTCCCATTCACCCATCACCCAAGTTCTCGATCAGTCAGTACCACGAACTGGGGAAACAACACCTCATATTCCACTTGGGAGGCCGACAACCCAACAGAATGAATGAAGAAGTTTTTTGGCCAAGTATTCACATACAAGGAATTTGCCTTGGTGCTCCGCCCGCAAGTACAAGATAACATTCAGTGACTGTTAGGAATGACACGTAAAACATGAATGGACATTGATTTCTCCAATTTTAGGTAACCTCTAACACCAATCCCTTTCTCCCCCACCCCCCCCCCCCCCCCACTGACAGGATTCACACACCCATTTCTCCTCTCCCCTTCACCTACATTCCTTACTCTGGCTTCACTATTTGCTACTCATATTCAATCCTATTGTCTCACACCATTTGTCTTTTCAACTCTGGCCTTAGTCCAACCATCTGTCTACCAAACCCCCCCTCGCCTGTACATCTGTACCATCCTATTACCTGCCACTCTTTGTCCTGCCCTCCTTCTCTACAGACTTTATCCTTGCCCCACCCCCCCCCCCCACAATCAGTCTGAAGAAGGGTCGCAGCCCGAAACGTCAACCATCCATGCTCTCCACGGATGCTGCCTGACCCGCTGAGTTACCACAGCATCTTGTGTCCTTTCATGGTAATATTTTGCAAATTCTTCCACTTCTCCTATCTTATGTATCACAGCCGTCTCTGCTGTGTGCTCAGTTGTCACCTTCTGCTGTGCAACCTTTCTGCCGGCCCCATAGCAGAAGCGTCCACGTCGCGGGGCTGGAAACTGGAAGTATCTGAGCTAACTCTGCTACCACCGTCATCTATTGCAACCAGTGATGGCTCCCACTGACTGTCGCCGGAGGCTTGTGTCCTTCTCAGGATGGACAATGACAGCGATGTCCATGGGCGGAAATCTTGGCAGGGGACTGGGGGCGCCCCCCCCCTCCCCCATGCTTTGAGAGGTGGGGACAATCCCTACCATGCTTTGTAATCCAGACTTTATCAGACGCTTTCTAAGGGCTGAATCGGCCCGTTCACGGGGCTGTTCAACTTCCGGCGCAGCTTAAAATCAAACTGCTGCATCGAGGCGATCGAGGCTCCCGATGTTGAAGGCCCTGGCGGCAGATTCAAGCCCCACGATTCGGGGCGGACAAAGCGGCTGTTACTGGAGTTCGGAGTCGGTCACCAACCAGGCCAGCTTCCGATGTTACCGTCCACAGGGCCCACGGCTGAAGCCTCGCATGCGTGCGTGCGCGTGTGTGCGTGTGTGTGGGTCTGTGTGTGTCTGTGTGTCTGTGTGTGTGTGTGTGCGTGTGTGTGTGTGTGCGTGTGTGCGCGTGCGCGTGCGTGCGTCAGCTTTGATTGCGATTTCCGTGCCTGGCGAGGTCAACATTTGAATCATGGAAGATGGACACGAAAGAAGAAGATATTTCTGCAACTGTAAACGGGATGGCACGCAGAGCTGCTGCCACGGGGCTTCAGTGACCCGTGTTCGATGCTGGCCATCGGCGCTGTTAATTGGAGATTGCACTTTCTCGTGTCATCCCACATCCCACACGCACCGCGGATGGGAAGATGATTTACCCACAGTGATTGGTCCTCCAGTGTGCCGGTGCATGGAGGAATCTAGGCAGAGTTGATGGGAATATGGAAGAACTATTTCCCGTGGATTGTCACCTTGTCGTGGTGGAGAAGCTTGTGTGGACCTGAGATCCTGAGAGCGATGCCGTCTGGAGCTGTGCTCCTGGTAGGGCCACCCATGGCGGTAAGGTCGAGGGGGAGGTCTCTGACAAAGAGCAATCCAACCAAGACCTCAACGGTGGAACAGGCGGAGGACGATGGCTGACCTTAGTGGAGCGTCACAACGGCTGGGAAGGCGGATGAAGGCTGCGGCAGAAAAGGGTCCCCGGTCGTCTTGGACTCCATGCCACTGGATCCTGACCCAGATCTGCCAAGGACCGTGGGGTGGCTGTCTGTGCACCAGTCTCCCCATGTTAAACAAAGTCACGCACAGGCGTCCTCCATGAGAGGACAGTCATACCCGTTTCGAGTGACCACCGATGATGTTGACGATGATGGAAGAAATAAAATGGCTGCTTGATAGTTGGTGCAGAATTCAGTTTAGTTTAGAGATATAGCATGGAAATATGTCTGCCCTTCGGCCCACCAAGCCCATGCCGACCATCGATCACCCGTTCACACGAGTTCTACGTCACCCCACTTTCTCACCCACTCCCAACAAACCATGGGCGAATTTACAGAGGCCAATTAACTAACAAATCCACAGGACTTTGGGACGTGGGAGGAAACGCACGTGGTCATCGAGTCCCGGGTTCAATCTCGACTACTGGAGATGTCTGCACGGAGTTTGCACTTTCTCCCTGTGACCGCGTGGGTTTCCTCGCACGTCCCAAAGGCGTGGAGCTTTGTCGGTTAATTCGCTTCTGTAAAAATTGCACCCAGTGGGTAGGATGCAAAACTAGGATAACATAGAACTGGCGTACAGGTGTTCGAAGGACAGCACGGGCTTGGCGGACCAAAGGGCCTGTTTCCACACTGTATGTCGAATGTAGGAGCAAAGAGGTCCTTCTGCAGTTGTAGCAGGGTCCCAGTGAGACCACACCTGGAGTATTGTGCGCAGTTTTGGTCCCCTAATTTGAGGAAGGACATTCTTGCTATTGAGGGAGTGCAGCTTAGGTTTACAAGGTTAATTCCCGGGATGGCGGGACTGTCAGATGCTGAGAGAATGGAGCAGCTGGGCTTGTACACTCTGGAGTTTAGAAGGACGAGAGGGTATCTCATTGAAACATATAAGATTGTTAAGGGCTTGGACACGCTAGAGGCAGGAAACATGTTCCCGATGTTGGGGGAGTCTAGAACCAGGGGCCACAGTTTAAGAATAAGGAGTAAGCCATTTAGAACGGAGGCGAGAACACTTTTTCTCACAGAGAGTTATGAGTCTGTGAAATTCTCTCCCTCAGAGGGCGGTGGAGGCTGGTTCTCTGGATCCTTTCAAGAGAGAGCTAGATAGGGCTCTTAAAATTAGCAGAGTCAGGGGATATGGGGAGGAGGCAGGAACGGGGTACTGATTGGGGATGATCAGCCATGATCACATTGAATGGCGGTGCTGGCTCGAAGGGCCGAATGGCCTACTCCTGCACCTATTGTCTATTGTCATGTCTAAACATTAACTATATTATTACATGCACGTTCATAGACATCCAGTGCCACCTCAATTTTAATATTTAGGGTTTTCAACCCGTTATCCCAGTCTCCCTCCAGCGTATTCTAATAAGACAGGATGATTAACAAATATGCTATCAGCTGCCCACACATAGCAACAGCATCTTGTAAACAGACATTGCTATAACAAGTTAGATAAATATGCTGGAGAAACTCAGTGGGTGAAGCAGCATCTATGGAGCGAAGGAATAGGTGACGTTTCGGGTCGAGACCCTTCATCAGACTGAAGATGGGACTCGACCCGAAACGTCACCCATTCCTTCGCTCCATAGACGCTGCCTCATCCGCTGAGTTTCTCCAGCGTTTTTATCTACCTTCGATTTTTCCAGCATCCTGCAGTTCCTTCTTAAACGTTGCTCCAACAAGGGCTTGTTTTATATCGTAAAATGCATTTTACATAAATTAGAATTTGTGCAGGCTAAACTGAATCCACCTTCCCGATGTATTTTTTCCAGATACCACTGATTCAGCCGGCAAGATCCAGGAGCCATTGGCTTTCACGCGGTGTGTGACTAAGTGAATCTGGTTGGCCTCAAAATGTTTGGCGTGATATTTTGCCGGCTGGTATTTATTCGAGACATAAGGCACTTCCTCAAGTCAGACACACGCGTCATCTTTGCGGATGCTGCCGAGGTTAAGAACAAGCCAACATTGAGTCATGGAGAGACACAGTGTGGAAACTAGCCCTTCGGCCCAACTTGCCCACACCGGCCAACATGTCCCAGCTACATTAGTCCCACCTGCCTGCGCTTGCCCATATCCCTCCAAACCTGCCCTATCCACCTGTCTAACTGTCTCTGAAATGATGGGATAGTCCCAGCCTCAACTACCTCCTCTGGCAGCTTGTTCCATACACCCACCAGATACATATTAAATCTTTTCCCCTTCACCTTGAACCCATGTCCTCTGGTCCTTGATTCCCCTACTCTGGGCAAGAGATTCTGTGCATCTACCCGGTCTATTCCTCTCACGATTGTATACACCTACATTATATTTTATTTTTGGGGTGAGTGGATGCCTGTGAACATGCCTGTAGTATAGTCAATGCCACTAAAACTCATTTATCATTCATCAGAGAAACTAAAATCGCATGCATTTGAATACATTTTTGAATAACCAAATACACTTATCTTATTTTAAACAATGGAACATGATTTAAATCATTTTTCAGAAATAACTTCTATAAGAATTTAGTTGAGATGTGCTTTATCTCGGCAGCTTTCGTCTGTAAGTTACTGAGTCAGAGTCAGAAAGCACAAAAACAGGCCCTTGGGCACAACTTGTCCATGCTGCCCAAGATGCCCCAGCTCCACATGCCTGCATCTGCTCCATGTCCCTCTCACCCTTTTCTATGCCCAGATGTCTTCTAAATGTGGTTATAGTACAGTTCTGGCAGCTTGACCCCTCTGGCAGCTTGTCCCATACACCCACCACCCTCTGTGTAAAATAGCTGCCCCTCAGGCTCCTATTAAATCTTTCCCCTCTCACTTTAAACTTTCTTGATTCCTCTACTCTGGGTATTCCCCTCATGATCTATTCCCCTCGTCATCTTATACACCTCGATAAGATCACCCCTCAACCATTGTTGGCACATTAATAACAAATTGGCCCATCACACAGTCACTCCTTGGGTATACAAGTGGAAGCCAAATTGATGTTAAAGGTGTAGGAAGGAACTGCAAATGCTGGTTTACAATGAAGATAGGCACAAAATGCTGGAGTAACTCAGCGGGATAATAGACAATAGGTGCAGGAGTAGGCCATTCGGCCCTTCATGCCAGCACCGCCATCCAACTGATCATCCCCAATCAGTACCCTGTTCCTGCCTCCTCCCCATATCCCCTGACTCCGCCGTCTTTAAGAGCCCTATCTAGCTCTCTCTTGAAAGTATCCAGAGAACCGGCCTCCACCGCCCTCTGAGGCAGAGAATTCCACTGTCGGGAGTCAGACTGAAGAAGGGTCTTGATCCGAATCGTCAACCATTCCTTCTACCCAGAGCTGCTGCCTGTCCCGCTGAGTTACTCCAGTCATTTGGCGTCTATCTTTGATGCCAAAAGTTAATTGTTCCCAAAGATTTCTTCTATTAGCAAGATAGTGGCTCGGGTTAATGGGTTGTCTCGAGACAGTGATCGGTTAAATATTTACTGCAATCTATCCTTTAAATGGATGTTAGTGGAAGAGACAAAAGGGGAACTGGCAAATGTGAGAGGAATTAAATTGATGGAGTACGGGGAGTAAAAAAAAAAAATAGTAGTTCAAATGGTATAATGGTCATATGAGCAACTGCAGATGCTGGATAAAATCGAATGTAGACACAAAATGGCGATGGTGGTACTGTCATCTCTGGGAGAGGTTCAGCTGGGCTTGTACACTCTTGAGTTTAGATAGGATAGAGTGGGTATCTCATTGAAAACAGTAGATTGTTAAGGGTTTGGACACGCTAGAGGGCAGGAAACATGTTCCCGATGTGGGAGTCCACACCAGGGCCCACAGTTAAGAATAAGTAGTAAGCCATTTAGAACGGAGACAGGAAAACTCTTTTTGCCCAAGATTGCGAGTCCGTGGAATTTCTCAGCCTCAGAGGGCGGTGGAGGCCATTTCTCTGATCCTTCCAAGAGAGAGGCTGATAGGGCCTTAAAAATAGCGGTAGGTCAGGGGATATGGGAAAGGCAGGAACGGGGTACTGATTGGGTATGATCAGCCATGATCACAGTGAATGGCGGTGCCTGGCCTCGAAGGGCCAATGGCCACTCCTGCACCTGATTGTCAATTAAACGCAGCGGTTCAGGCAGTAAAAACTCTATGGAAGAGAGGGAAACGGTGACGTTTCGGTCTCCGCGCACCATCCTTCTCTCCATATAAGCTGCCTCACCCTCCTGAGTAGTTGAAAGTATTTGTGCCCTGAACTGGGCAGAAGGGGGGGGGGGGGGGGGGGGGGGGGGGGCACCCTACCTGGACAGACAGTAGACACTCGAATCTGAAGCAAAAGGAAAACAAACTACTAGAGGGGAATCCTGCAGTCAGGCACATCCGTGGCAAAAGCTTGATTGATCCTCCAGTGTTGAACCCTGTATCAATCCTGAGGACCCGTATCAAGCCCTCACTCCCCAAAAACGGCAATGGAATTTTGGCAAACTAGAATGCAATTAAGTCTTTGCAATCTCAAGAATGGGACATTTCTTTCTGCACAGCCGAACTTGGAAAATGTACTGTAGATACATATCAAACGTGAAATGTTATAAAAACAATGTGGCGTGATCTCCGACAGCCATCCGACTCTTACTTCTACCATGCTTCAATGGATGACTGCAAGTGTTCCAAAGCTTCAAGTTTCTCCATCTGCCGCTTGGTTTCATTGATGTTTGTGCACACAGTTTTCATAGCTTGTAACGCCTTCTCCACTGCCACATTATCATTGTGCTTTTTGGGAGTCCGTATCAGCAGCTCCTGAAAAAAAAAATTAAAAGCTAATTTCAATCAGAGACCCGAATGACTCATCATTACAACAGAATATCCACAATAACTTGGCATCATTTCCAGCACCGACATTGCGGGCCGAAGGGCCATTCCTGTGCTGCAGTATCCATGTTCTGTTTCTCAAAATGTTATTTCCATTGAGATCTTTCTTTTGATTAAATGCGAGATTCAAATTCCGTAATATTGGCGGAGCTGCTGCCTTGAAGTGCCAGAGACCCGTGTTTGAACCTGACCGCGGGTGCTGCCTGTACGGAGTTTGTACGTTCTCCCTGTAACCACGTGGGTTTTCTCCAGGAGCTCCAGTTTGCTCCCACACTCCAAAGACGCGCAGATTTGTAGGTTAATTGGCTTCGGAAAAGATTGTAAGTTGTCCCTCGTGTGTAGGATAGTGCTGGTGTACAGGTGATCGTTGGTCGGCGAGGATGGGCCAAGGGGCCTGTTTTCACGCTGTTTCTCCAAATTAAATGAACCATTACTTGAGGAAGGACATTCTTGCTATTGAGGGAGTGCAGCGTAGGTTCACAAGGTTAATTCCCGGGATGGCGGGACTGTCATATGCTGAGAGAATGGAGCGCCTGGGCTTGTATACTCTGGAGTTTAGAAGGATGAGAGGGGATCTTATTGAAACAAATAAGATTATTAATGGTTTGGACATGCTAGAGGCAGGAAACATGTTCCGGATGTTGGTGAGTCCAGAACCAGGGGCCACAGTTTAAGAATAAGGGGTAAGCCATTTAGAACGGAGATGAGGAAACACTTTTTTTCACAGAGAGTTGTGAGTCCCAGGTGCATCTGAGCAGGGAAGAGAGAGAGAGAAGTGACGTTTTGGGTTGGGACCTTTCTTGACGATAGAACTATTGAAGTCCAATGGAACTTTCAACGTCTATTTTAATGACCACCAGCTGTAAACAGCCGAGTAACAAAAGCACTCTCTCTTCTGCCAAAAGTACGAAAGACTAATCATGGAATATGCAGCAAAACCTGGCACTGCGGCCTAGAATTCAGTGATATCATAGATCTAGCATGAGCCAACGATTGCTCTCCCTGGGATATCTTAATTTGGGAATATTGTAATAAATTCATAATATTCTGTTCCACAACAGTTAAAGGAACTCGGTGGCAACTACATTTGACCACAACCTAAAAGCCAGAACGTTGGTTTATTTGCACAAAACCACATAATATTCACACAACCTGGTTGCTTCTGGAATTTTAAACAGGATACCATGACATTTCTGCATGAGGTTTGTAGATACGAGGGACAGCAGTTGGTGGAACCTTGTGGTGAACACAAAGTGCTGGACTAGCTCAGCGGGTCAGGCAGCGTCTCTGGAGGACGTGGGTAGGCGACGGTTTGGGTTGGGACCATTTGCAGAGTCGTACAAGGTGGAAAAAGCCCCTTTGGACCAACATGCCCCATCTGGGTCCCACGAGTCCCACCTGCCTGCGTTTGGCCCATATCCCTCCAAGTCCTATCCATGTACCTGTCCAAATTTGAATAGTTTGTAAATGTGTAATACTTTAAGCGTTGCGTGTCTGCCAACGTTTCTGATGGAGTTGTACTGAATGCACAATAACATGGAAGGAAAATATTGCTTAAGATAGATATGGTTATTTGTTAATGTGAAATCAGGGTTTAATGGCAAATCAGTCAAAGACTACAAATGATTATTGACCAGCAGCGTTTGTGGATATTTCAACACAGTTTAAGGTGAGAGAGATAGATTTAATAGGAAGTCCGAGGTAACTTTTTCACACAAAAAGATGGTAAGGTGTATGGAACGAGCTGCCAGAGGAGGTAGTTTGGAGGCAGTGAAGTAAGGACAGGGCTTAGGGGAATATGGGCCTAATGCAGCAAGTGGGAACTAGCGCAGCTAGACATGTTGTCATTGTGGGGGCAAGTTTGGGCCGAAGTCCCTGTTTCCCACTGTAAGACCGGGTGACTAATTATTCTTCACACAAAAACGACATCAGCACCTAAACACGGTCAGGGGTGCCTGGTAGAAGCGAGACAAAGATTTGCACAAAACTACGTGCAACTGTTCATTTGGCAGTGAGACCACGTCCTTGTCCTTCATTAATAAATAAATGCGCATTAAAGATTTATGAACTCACCAACTTGCAGAAAAGTGAGTAATATAATAGCAGGCGCAGACGGGAGACTGAATCAAATCAGCCCATCTCTGCTATTAATATAAGACACAAAGTGCTGGAGTTACTCAGCGGGTCAGACGGCATCCTTGGAGACCAAAGAGGGATCCAGCATGGGGGGAGATGCTGAGAACAGACAGGGACCACCAGGGTTATAATGAATACTTTAGTCAGCACCCTCTCGCTCCATACATACCGACTCTTGGCATATTTGTATAATGTATACAACGCAAATAATTGAGGGAGTGCAGCGTAGGTTTACAAGGTTAATTCCCGGGATGGCGGGACTGTCATATGCTGAGAGAATGGAGCGGCTGGGCTTGTACGCTCTGGAGTTTAGCAGAATGAGAGGGGATTTCATTGAAACATATAAGATTGTTAAGGGCTTGGACACGCTAGGGGCAGGAAACATGTTCCCGATGTTGGGGGAGTCCAGAACCAGGGGCCACACAGTTTAAGAATAAGGAGTAAGCCATTTAGAACGGAGACGAGGAAACACTTTTTCTCACAGAGAGTGGTGAGTCTGTGGAATTCTCTGCCTCAGAGGGCGGTGGAGGCAGGTTCTCTGGATGCTTTCAAGAGAGAGCTAGATAGGGCTCTTAAAAATAGAGGAGTCGGGGGATATGGGGAGAAGGCAGGAACGGGGTACTGATTGGGGATGATCAGCCATGATCAGATTGGCGGTGCTGGCTCGAAGGGCCGAATGGCCTACTCCTGCACCTATTGTCTATTGATGTACCTAAATACATGTGGCAATAAAGCATCATCATAATCATCATAGGTGACCTTTGGAGTCAGAACCCTCCTTCTGACCGAAACTGAGCATTCCACCTTCTCCAGGTTCTGCTGCCCGACCTGCATTTTGCTCCAACACTTCATGTTTTTTTTGGGTGGTTTTTGCAGCTCCTTGTTTCTCCATCTTTGCTATTTACATTTTCCTCACACTATCTGATCAAAATGACTCAACAAATATACAAGGATATGGAGCTGTGAGTAGCAGATTGAAAAAAAAAAAAATGGAGATTTAAAAAAAAGCAACATTCAATTAATAAAATGAAGGGCAAATAACAGCTAACCAGCAATCACCCATGCACTAGTTCTAACTGACATTCAAGGGACAATTTACGGAAGCTCGTAAAAACCTGTACGTCTTTGGAATGTGGGAGGAAACCCGAGCACCTGGAGAAAACCAATGCAGTTAACAGGGAGAGCGTATGAACTCCATGCAGACAGCACCCGCAGTCAGGATCAAACCTGGGTCTCAGGCGCAGCGAGGCAGCAACTCTACCGCTGCGCCACCGTGCGCCCACTAAAGAATAGAAATGGTCCACGACTTTGATTTCTGAATGGTTGGAAGTTAACGGAAAAGCAGTAAGGATAACGGCATCCAACACAAACAGTACACAGCTTTTCACTGTGCCTCAGTAGACGTGACAACAAACAAAACTGCATTGAAGTGCACACCAAGCACTAAACGCGTAGCTTGTCCGAGAAGAAAAAATGAAAAAAAAAAACCAGCATTACATTTTTCCTGTAATCCGCCGTGATTGTGAAAATCGGGGTATTTTGCAATGTCACATTGCCCGATAAACTTAATCTGGACTTAGAACGTGTCCTGGTCCAGAGGAAATTGGTGAAAGAATATTGAAAATGCTCTTCAGCTAATACTCTGCAAAACCACTGCCATTTCATAATCTATCGTTGGTAATGCATTTACAAAACAATGCAAATTATTACTGGCAAATCTGGAGAGGTCATGCTGAAACTGTTTTTTTTAAGGAATCAGTCCTAAGCTGGTCAGACACGGGTTCTGGTAATCCATCTGTTGCAAAATGGGGTAAACTTCCACAAAGTTCATAAGTTATAGGGACAGAATCAAGCTCATCGAGTCTACTCCGCCATTCAATCACGGTTGATCCATCTTTCCCTCTCAACCCCATTCTCCTGCCTTCTCCCCACAACCCCCGACACCAGTACTAATCAAGAGTGTATCAATCTCCACCTTAACAATATCCATTGAATTGGCCACCACGGCCTTCTGAGGCAATGAATTCCACAGATTTAACACCTTCTGACTACAGGAGTTCCTCCTAATATCTTTTCTAAAGGTACGTCCTTCTATTCTGAGGCTATGGCCTCGGGTCCCAGACTCTCCCACTAGTGGAAACATCCTCTCCACATCCACTCTATCCAGGCCTTTCACCATTCAGTAAGTTTCAATGAGGTACCCCCCTCATCCTTCTAAACTCTAGCGAGTGCAGACCCAGTGCTGTCAAACGCTCATCATATGTTAACTTAATCATCCCTGGGATCATTCTCATAAACCTCCTCTGGACCCATGAGCTAGAATTAGGCCGAAAGCAAGTGAAATGGAATAGAAAGTAGTTAGGTAGACAAAAATGCTGGAGAAACTCAGCAGGTGAGGTGAAGGAATAGGTGACGTTTCGGGTCAAGACCCTTCGTCAGACTGATGTGATTAATAGAAAGTAGTTAGTCTCATTTTATCAACCCAAGTTTACGCAAACCTGGATCGGACAGGTTTAGAGGGTTACGGGCCAAGCACAGGCAGGTGGAACTAGTGTCGATGGGGAATTTTGGGCCGAAGGGCCTGTTTGCACACTGTATGACTCCAAGACTTTATGTTTGGATAATCGCAGCTGTAAAATAAATGATTTTTTTTTTCTCAAATGACTGAAAGCGGTAGAATCAAAAACTTTAAATAATCATTTAACACACGTTATAATATCATTCAAATGATTTCTATTATCTTATCCGATTCTAGAAAGAAAGCGACTTTACATCTAAACAAACGCTGTGTAAAATCACACAATGAATAAAGAATCCATGGCTTTTGATGATCTGGTGCTTGTACCTTCAGTAGTAGGGGATATTTACAGATCCGTTGTATCGGGGTGAGCAGATAGCCTTCCAGCGGGATATCCGTCGTCTTCATGCCTCCCAGAACCATGCAGTTCTAAATGGAAAGAAAATCGTTAGAACTTGCTCGTTTTCTATTTAAAACAAATATTTCTGAACGACAAATTCATCAGGCGATGTGAGGACTTTAGATTCAAGAACCTTAGAGACAGGAAGAAATATATCCAGAGTAGGAAGTTGCTACTGGAATTTTACAAAATGTTTCTGCTGGATTCAACTAAACACAGGCATTTTGTTTACGGGCAGATTTAGTTCATCTGCTGAACACAGTTCATAGCCAGAACCAAAACAGTCCAATTTTATATTGCAAATATTTTTCAACAATCACACACACATCTTAATAAGACCATATGGCATAGGAGCAGAATTAGGCTATTCGGCCCATCGAGTCTACTCCACCATTCTATCACGGCTGATCCACCTTTCCCTCTCAACCCGAGTCTCCTGCCTTCTCCGCAGAACTTTTGACGCCCTGACTGATCAAGAACCTATCGATCTCCGCGACCCAATGCCTTGGCTTCACGGACATGATTCTCGTATGACCATCCAAACTTACCAGAAGCATGGCGCGCACTTCAGGTATTTTGTTCAATTCGATTAAAAGTCTCAAAGCCTTTTCGTGGTTACTACAATATTCTTGGTAGACACAAAATCGATCTTTCTGGAACGCAAAGATAATACTGGTGTTACCAAGGTGATGCCAAGAAGAATAAGATTTCAGTAATACCTTTATCCAATCTACATTTGGCAGCTAAAATAATACATTTAATTTTTAACAGAACTGTTTCGACTCCACATTAAGTTACTCACATTGAATTTAAATTAAATTGAATTGAAGGGATTATTTTCTTTAAATTTATCTGCAGCTGGGATTTGAAAATTCAACTCAACTCTTGCTTTTGACACAAGAGCAATGGGTTCGCAGGAGCCAAGTGCCTGGAACCAGCTTACACGGTTCACTTATGGAGTAAAAATCTATTCAGTTTTCCACAAAGGAGATTCAAAGTTCAGAAGCAAGAATAATCCTGCACAGGGCAAGATATACAGTGGAACGTTATCTCAAAGCACACAAAAATGTTGTCAATAACCAAGATACAGGTAATCTGGAGAACACAATAACTTTGCTAACATCAATGATGCTTGAAGCGCAACTTCAAAGCATAATGTATCCATCTGTGAATGTGCGCTTGTTCAGTCAGTTCAGCCCTTTCTGCAAATTTGTAGGAAGGTTTGAACTCATGGAACACCATTTGGTCACCAAACAAAAGTATTATTCAAATATCATAATCAAAGCTGCTGAGAGAAAAAAAAACGTTCAATAAGGCCATTTTAAATCCTTGCTCAATAGTTAATTGGATGAATTAGTTGTGTCTCGGAGGCAAAATAATTCTCTGTGTCTGTTGGGTCCCCGTATTGTCTGATCCGGTAAAATTTGTATTTCTTGTTGTGCTCATCAATGAGTGAAATTTAAGGCAAAGCTCAAAAAACATAGATGTTTTTAAAAGTTGAAACTTCAAGGATGCACCAGAAACATGGCGACTCTTGTGTTTGACCAGGTCCGTGCTGACCATCCACCACCACTCACACTAGCTCCAAGTTGTCACACTTCCTGCACATCAGGGTCAAATTTTACAGAGGCCAATTTACCTACAAACCCAAACGTCATTGGGATGTGGGGTGGGGGGGGGGGGGGGGGGGAACCGGAGCGCCTGGAGGAAACCCACGTGGTCACGCGGAGAATGGACAAACTCCAAAAAGACAGCACCCGAGGTCAGGATCAAACCCGGGTCTCTGGCGTGGTGAGGCACTGTAGGGGCAATATATAACCTACTCAGAGTTTACCAAGGCGAATCAACTTGCTTCCCCAACAGTCGCACTTGTCAATGTATATTTGCACATCAAGGATTTTCAGAATGTTTCTGTAACATTTATGTGGGATGGGCAGAGAACCAAATATTTTCTCCAACAAAACACCAGTGCCTGCAGATTCACAGCCAGTTTCTCCCCAACTATTATCAGGCAACTGAACCATCCTATCAACAGCTAGAGAGATGGTCTTGACCTACCATCTACCTCATTGGAGACCCTCAAACTACATTTAATCAGACTTTACTGGACTTTACCTCACATTCAACGTTATTCCCTTTATCCTGTATCTGTACGCTGTGGACGGTGGAATTGTAATCATGAATAGTCTTTGAACTAACAGTTTAGTTCAGTTTAGTTTAGTGTCACGTGTACCGAGGTACAGTGAAAAGCTTTTGATGCGTGCCAACCAGTCAGCAGAAAGGCAATACATGATTACAATCGCGCCGTTTACAGTGTACAGATACACGATAAGGTAATAACATATAGTGCAAGGTAAAGTCCAATCAAGGGTGTCACCAAAGAGGTAGATAGTAGTTCAGCACTGCTCTCTGGTTGTGGTAGGATGATTCAGTTGCCTGATAACAGCTGGGAAGAAACTGTCCCTGGATCTGGAGGTGAGCGTTTTCACACTCCTATACCTTGTGCCAGATGTGAGAGGGGAGAAGAGGGAGTGGCCAGGGTGGGACTGGTCCTTGATGATGCTGCTGGCCTTGCCGAGGCAGCGCGAGGTGTAGATGGAGTTAATGGAAGGGAGGTTGGTTTTTGCGTGATGGTCTGGGTTGCATCCAAAATTCGCGGAAAAATTGCTTGCGTTCTTGGACGGAGCTCTTCCCAAACATAACTGTACCTCGGTACACGCGACAGTAATGGACCAATCAAAATAAATGCCCAAACTCTAAACTGGGAGCAGAAAAATAGAGAGCAGCCAAATCTGAAGGACTGAAGTCAAATTAAAAGGAAAGAATAATACACTGGAACTCTACTCACGAACTGAAGGAAAATATTCCCAAGTTCATGGTGAGGTTGTGGCTCTGGTTGTAAACGACCCTCGAGTGCTTCCAGGAAGAGCATGTGGACATCAAGGATCTCTTCAATATTAGAAAACAAAATCTGAAGGAAAGGAAAAAAAAAAAATCATATTCAGAATACGAATCTTCACGACAAATCAACAATCAATGCCCAGGAGAATATATTTACATCAGAAAAAGTCCTTAATAAATTCAAGTCAAGTCAAGTCATGTTTATTCGTCACATACACATACGGGATGTGCAGTGAAATGAAAAGTGGCAATGCCTGCGGACTTTCATCACACTTCCTCGATTAGAAAGCGATACGAAACAGCTGTGGAAATGTACTTTGTGTGTTCTGTTGCTTTTTATTAGTATGACTGTATGGCAAATCAAATTCCTCATATCTTGCAAAACATACTTGGCTAATAAAGTATGATTATGATTAAGAAATTGGGGTGAACAATAAAGAAACTGCAATTCCAACTTTGGTTTGAGTTTGTTCCAAACAGTTATTATATTGCTTTAACTTAATTGAAAATTAGCAAAACAAATTGAGCTCACTCGTTTTCATAGATTCTTTGGATATAGCAAAAATTCACAATCAATATTCAGTCTCAACAGCCTTTGGGAACTGATCTTTCTATATGTTTTGAGAGAAACAGCATGGAAACAGGCCATGGAAACAGAGAAGAAGGGTCTCGACCCGAAACGTCATCCATTCCTTCTCTCCAGAGATGCTGCCTGTCGAGTTACTCTGGCATTTTGTGTCCAACTTCAGGTACTATAACAACATTTGGACAGGTACAGAGGGGTGAAAGATTGCAACCTTCACGTGGTCCGCCCTGTTTCGACGAATGCAATCAACCTGGCGTGCACAATCAAATTAGATCAAATAGAACAAGTTGCCCTACAACCTTAGGCTGTGCACGCCATACACAAGAAGAAGAAGACTGGTATAGAGAGAGGAATGGTTCAGAGGAACTTGGGCCAAACGCAGGCAAGTGGGACTAGTGTACATGGGGCATCTTGGTCAACATAGGCAAATTGGACCGAAGGGCCTGTTTCTGTGCTGTAAATATTGAATGTTAAAATTCATTCATATTGCATTCATACCTTGAGATCTTCATCAGTGATCTGCTTTTCTGACTTTCCCCCATCATTCTGATGGTTTCTATGTAGAAATGACTAGAAGGAAAAGAAAAAGATGAATTACCCTGATGCAAGGCACAAATGGGTGGCAATTTCAAGAGAGAGTTAGATTTAGCTCTTTGGGCTAAGGGAATCAAGGTATATGGGGGAAAGGTCGGAACGGGGGTACTGAATCGCAAAATAATTCAACATCCCCCCCCTCGACTCCATCCAAGGACCCAAGCAGTCTTTTCCAGTGAGGCAGAGGTTCACCTGCGCCTCCTCCGACCTCATCTACTGCATCTGCTGTTCCAGGTGTCAACTTCTCTACATCGGCGAAACCAAGCGCAGGCTCGGCGATCCCTTCGCCCAACACATCCGCTCAGTTCACACTAACCAACCTGATCTCCCGGTGGCTCAGCACTTCAACTCACCCTCCCACTCCCAATCTGAACTTTATGTGCTGGGCCTCCTCCATTGCTAGAGTGAAGCCCAGTGCAAATTGGAGGAACAGCACAGCAGAATTTGCTTGGGTACTTTACACCTCAGCGGTATGAACATTGACTTCTCCAATTTCAGGTAGTCTTCTCCTTCCCCTTTCCAGCTCTCCTACCGTCTCCTCTTCTTCCTTTCTTTTTCCCTCCCCCACCCCCCACCCCCACACATCAGTCTGAAGAAGGGTCTCGACCCGAAACGTCGCCTATTCCTTCTCTCCATAGATGCTGCCTCATCCGCTGAGTGCCTCCAGCATTTTTGCCTACCTACAAAATAATACAAAAATACTTGGCACTTCACACTTCTCATCACAGCATTTATTATCAGCAAAGATCTGTTTTCAAAGAAAAACAGGAAGTGCAACACCCAAGAACAAAGATCTTACAGCTCGCTATAAGATCTTTACCCAAGATGAAGCTAAAATGTTTTAAACTTTTTTAAGTGACAGCTTTCAAAGTTAAACATGCCCAGAAGTGACGATTGGTTATATCAGTCCAAGGGCTTGTTGACTGAAATTCGATTTCTAATCGCTGGACAGCAATTTCAATTAACACAGGTCAAGATCAAAGCAAAATATAGATACAGGAATGAAGCTAACATAGAACTACACACATTTTCACAGGAGATTCTTTCTTTAATGAAGGTGAAACACTCATTAAAATCCCAGAGTATTTCTCTTTTCTCGCTCCCACAGTAAGGGAATCAAGGTATATGGGGGAAAGGTCGGAACGGGGGTACTGAATCG
The DNA here is from genome assembly GCA_035221665.1 of Okamejei kenojei. NCBI lineage: Eukaryota > Metazoa > Chordata > Chondrichthyes > Rajiformes > Rajidae > Okamejei > Okamejei kenojei. The sequence continues at coordinate 43,185,530 of CM069150.1, forward strand.
CAAAATAATTCAACATCCCCCCCCCCCCTCGACTCCATCCAAGGACCCATTGTACGAGGTAATTCAAGAGTTCTCCCGAGTTTCCCCTGATTCGAACTCGGAGAATTACGGTAATAGCCAGTCGTAGGTACTCGGGGCTCTCGTGGACATTTTTCTCGTGGACATGTTGAAAAATCTTCACGGTTCTTCACGAACTTACCGCGTTTCCCCCCAAGTACCTGCCGTTAGCTTTACGAGGCGCTAAGAGACGTCCCCGAGCTCCGACGTACCCGCTACGTACATTCTACGTGCTTACCACTAGTTTGATTTTTTTTTAAACTAGGGAGAGCTCTTGAATTACCTTGTACAGTGGGACAGGCCCTTTAGAGGGAACAAAAGGCATGACAAATAAACAGTTAGTTATTCTTCGTGCAATGAAACATTCGTCAAACATTAAAGGACGGGAATGGAAATAAGCTTTTAGTTTAGAGATACAAGGTGGAAACAGACCCAGCGTGTCCACGTCGCATCATCAAAGAAACATAGAAACATAGACAGAGAGGTATAGGCTATGAGTAGGCCATTCACCCTTCGAGCCTGCACCGCCATTCAATATGATCATGGCTCATCCAACTCAGTATCCCGTACCCTGCCTTTTCTCCATACCCTCTGATCCCCTTAGCCACAAGGGCCACATCCAACTCACTCTTAAATATAGCCAATGAACTGGCCTCAACTACCCTCTGTGGCAAGAGTTCCAGAGACTCACCTCCACTCTCTGTGTGAAGAAAGTCTTTCTCATCTCGGTCTTAAAGGATTTCCCCCTTATCCTTAAGCTGTGACCCCTTGTCCTGGACTTCCCCAACACGGGAACAATCTTCCTGCATCTAGCCTGTCCAACCCTTTCTATAAGATCCCCTCTAATCTCCTAAATTTCCAGAGAGAATATAAACCCATCCTATCCAGCATCATCTTTCTTCATAAGTTTCAGTAGAACCTTCTCTGCACTCCCTCTATGGCAATAATGTCTTCCTCAATTTGGAGACAAAAACTGCACGCATCTCCACTCACCAAGACCCTGTACAACTGCCTCCCTGCTCCTGTACTCAATCCTTTTGCTTAAAAGCTAACATACATTCGCTTTTTTCACTGCCTGCTGCACCTGCATGCCTACTTTCAATGACTGGTGTACCATGACACCCAGGTTTGCATCATCCCCTTTTTCCCTAATAATCGGCCACCATTTAAAATAGTCCTGCTTTCCTGTTTTTGGCCACCAAAGGATAAACCTCACATTTATCCACATTATACTGCATCTGGCCCACACACCCAGCCTAAATTCACCTTGCAAATCCTCCTCACAGCGAGCCCCCAGCTTAGTGTCATCCGCAAACTTGGAGATAATTGCCTTCAATTCCCTCATCCCAATCATTAATATAAATTGTAAATAGCTGAGCATTACCCCACTAGTTACCCTGCCATTGTGAAAAGGACCCGTGCTTCCCCACCAATCCACATCAATACTGAACCCCTAATACACGTGGGCCTTTTCCAAAGCCTTCTGGAAGTCCAATATACCACACCACTGGATCCACGGTTACATCCTCGAAAAATTTCCACAAGATTCGTCAGACATTTTACCTTTTGTAATCCATGCTGACTTTGTCCAATGATTTCACCACTTTCCAAATGTGCTGCTATCCCATCTTTATCGGGTTTCCTACCGTGTTAGACTAACTGGTCCTTTTCTCTCCCTCCCTTCTTAAAAGTTACATTTGGCCAATTCCTCAGGAATACTTCCAGAATCTAAAGAGTCACTAATGCATCCACTATTTCCTGAGTACTTCAAGTACTCTGGGATGCAGCCTTCTGGCCCTGGGGATTTATCGGCCTTTAATCTATTCAATTTACCCAACACCACTTCCCGACTGACCTGGATTTCACTCAATTCCTCCTCTTGACCCACAGTGACCCACAGTCCCCCTGCTGGCAGAGTCTTCCTTAGTGAAGACGAACCAAAGAGTTATTCAAATTGGGTCCGCCATATCCTTGTTCCCCATGATCAACTCACCGTTTCTGACTGCAAGGGACCCCTACATTGTGTTTTAACTAACACCTTTCTCTTCACAAATCTATAAAAACTTTTGCAGTCAGTTTTTAAGTTCCCTGCCAGTTTTCTTTCATTTTTTTCTTTCCATAATCAATTTTTTCCTTTCCTAATTAAGCCCTTTGTCAGTATGCTGCTTTTTCTGGCTAGCTTGAACTGATTCCCTTGTTATCCACGGATGCACTAATTTATCTTTTGCCAACACTGGGATGAACACTCCATGCAGTCTTTAAATAATGTCTATCCACCGTTCACCCTTTTAGAAACACCCTTAAAGGCAATCTGCCAATTTCTCGCCCATACCCACAAATTACCTTTCTTAAGGTTCCCATTTTAACAATGTCACTTCCATCCTAATGAATAATCGTGAATCACCCGTACACACTCTACACTTTCGCATACACTAGTCTACATAGCAAATTTTGGGATGTCGGAGGAAACTGGAGCACAGAGATGCTGCCTGTCCCGCTGAGTTCAGGGCCTGTCCCACTGTACGAGGTAATTCAGGAGTTCTCCCGAGTTTTCCCCGATTCGAACTCAGGGAATGTCCGTAGGGGTCCGTAGGAGTTTCGGGGATGTCACGTAGCGCTCGTACGTAAAACTCATACGAGTAAAAAGTAACAACTTTTTTCATCACAAGTTTTTTTTTCCCCCCCACTTGTGGACATTTTTTGCAGGGATGAAAAAACGTCACTAGTTTACCAGATTTCCCCGAGTACCTACCGTTAGCATTACGAGCCGCTACGAGACATTCACGAACTCCTACGGACATACTCCGAGTTTGAATCAGGGGAAAACCCAGGAGAACTCTTCAATTACCTTGTACAGTGCGACAGGCCCTTTGCTCCAGATTTTTTGTGCTTATCTTCGAACAGGAGAGGAAACGTGCGAGATCGCAGGTAGAACTTTCTTTTAATTTGAAAAATAGACTTTATTCCAGATATAAATATATACAATACACGATCCTTACAAAACCCCATCCGACATTCTCGGAGGCTATACAGACATTCAACACAATTTCCCCAAATCACAATTTTTTACCCCACACCCTTGCCACTCATGCGGCCCTCTGGCGTGGGATCCCTTCCCTTATTTTGAGGGGCGTCTCCACCACACCCTGCCCCCCATGTCCAGCGGCGGAAGGACTCTAGACTGTGGCCCTCCCCCACAGAGCCCTGGCGTTGGCTGCACCGAGCTTCAGTGCGTCCCTCAGCACGTACTCCTGCAGTCTGCAGCGATCGCAGGGAGAATGTGTGAACGCCACACATACAGATCCTGAGATTAGGATCAAGCGCTGGTTCTCTGGCACAGTGGGGCAAGCAGCTCTGCCAGCTATGCCCCTGCGGTGCCCTGAATTACACTCATAACTTTTACCTTCTGGCGTGAAACCAACAGATTTCACACAGCGGACACGTTAAAAAATTATCACAGCACCAAAGGACCAACGCCCACCTCGAGAAACCTTAAGTTTATCCCCAAAAAATGCAAATTGCTTTCATTTCATGCAATTAGAGTTTGTGAGTGTGAAAGAGGCTCCCGACCCAAAACATGCCTTCGCTGTGATTGTTGGTCGGTGTGGACAAGGCGGGCCGAAGGGCCTGTTTCCACGCTGTACCTCCAAAACTAAACTTTACTGCGATAGATATATGCACGAGCATCAAGACGATAAGGAACATGAGGAAATAAAAAGGAAAAGTAGAGTAGCGAAGCAGAGCGGAGGATTAATGCAGACGCTTCGTTTATTTGAGGGATGCTACACTTTTGGTTTTGCTCTCTTGCATTTCTTAACTTAGCAATTATAGAACAAAGTGTGCATCGAATTTAGGACAAACCTCCCAAAATCACAAGAGAAACAAGAAACAAGAACTTAAAAGGTGCAGGAAAGAGTTACGAGGCCGTTGCCAGGGCTCAGCGGCCTCAGCTGCAGAGAGAGGTTGAGCAGGCTTGGACTTTATTCCTTGGAGCGCAGGAGGATGAGTGGTGATCTTATATAAAACTGTACAAAATCGTGAGTGGTGCAGATAGGGTGGACACACACAGTCTCTCTGTATGTTCCCAAAGTAGGGAATCGAAAACCGCGGGACATAGGTTAAGTATTTGGGGGGGGGGGGGGTGGGGGGGGGGTGGTGGGGGGAGATTTAATAGAAATCTGAGGGGTATTTTTTAAACAAAGGGGGGTGGTAATATTGAACAGAGGAGGTAGTCGAGGCAGGTACTATCGCAACGTTTAAGAAACATTTAAACAGGTACATGGATAAGACCGGTTTAGAGGGATATGGGACAAACGCAGGCAAGTGGGACAAGTGTGGATGGGGCATGTTGGCCGGTGTGGACAAGTTGAACTGATGGGCCTGTTTCCATGCAATGATTCTAAGTGGAAGATCCAGTCTGAAGAAGGGTCCCGACCCAAAACGTCACCTGTTCATTCCTTCCACACATACCGCCCAGCATCATTCTGGCACAAAACACAAAGTGCTGGAGGAAGACAGCGGGTCAAGCAGCATCTGTACACAGACAGGATGTTTTCAAACTTATTTTTGCACATCTTCAGCAGAATTTCATCAAACACCGATAAAAAGAATGGACAATATTGACAAAGACTTTCCTTTCCTGCACAGGTCACTTGCGAGTGGAAGGCAACCTCATCTCCATTACACAGCTACATCTCTCCACCAGATAAAAGCTGTCCAGGGTCTGACCTCCCCAGAGGAGCGTGGGTGAAGCTCAACAGACTTGGTACTGGAGTTGGGCGTTTCAATGCCAGCGTGTGGAGACGGGGGCTCCGCCAGAGCCCAGCCTGTGAATGCGGAGCAGAACAACAGACAGCCAACCATGTCATCTCTAGGTGCCCGCTCTACCACCCACTAAATGGAGCTCAGTCAGGGCCTGGCAGACATTGATGCCAACAGAGACAACAACCTGGCTGATCAACACCCGGCTTGAGATCTAACTATTCCTTTGGTTTATGTTTCATTCGCAACTGGAAGAAGACTTGCTAATACCATCTGCTAGCTTCAGGTGAGGTCCAAGGTGGCTGGAGACGCCTCACTTATTCAAAGTAATCAACATCCATTGAAGTTAACCTGTTTTTCACAGCAGTTCAGAAAGGAAACAGATAACTGCATCGACAGAAGCTGGTGCACACCCTTCCTTCACATCAGAAGTGCAAACTAGTTGGACCTCTTCACACTTGATGAAAGGTTACAAACAAAATGCCACTTTGTCTTTCTTTGCGCACACACGTTGAATGAACTCCTTTTTTTTCTCAGGCACCTTTTTTTTTGGAACTTCTGTTGGCAATATTTGACATGCCAACATTTCAATGCCAACTTCCAAAGAAGGCCAAATGCTCTCGATTCCAGCAAAATCACCAATATCCTCAATGGTCCCAATTATGATTTTGGTGGCTATCGAATATAATTTCAAATACCATAAACCTCAGTTCAGAAGGAATTGCATCTCCTCACAGGTCAAAATCATTCCTTCCCTTTGCTTCACTTAAGTTGAAGAACAGATTTTAAGTTTTAAGAGTATTTCCTCAAATTCCTCAAACATCAACTTGGTTTTTACTCTCCAACTGAAACACTGTAAACATCTCACCAATGCTCTGAAAAGCATGCTTCTGGGTTTAAAAGCATTAATTTACATTTCAAAAATTCAGTCTAAAATAACTTGGATACAAAAACAGCTCCATAATTACCGAGAAATATATGACCTGCACTGCATTTAATCTCTAGATCACACACGCTCCAGTCTGAGTCCTGGCTGTGGTTTTTAGCTGATTGAACGACCCAACCCTAACACAAAGCAAACGGATTATGCAGACTCGTGTAATTACTGAGAAAGTATTACCTGGCCCCTCCTTGGAGATTTTCAGTTCAAGAGTCGTACTTTCTGCGGCAGATCTTTAAGCTCAATTTTTTTTTTTTTTTTTAAAAGAGACACAAAGTGCTAAAGAAACCCAGCGGGCCTGACAGCATCTCCATAGAACATGGATAGGTGTAGGAGAGGAACTGAAGATGCTGGTTTAAAGTGAAGCTGGACACAAAAAGCTGGAGTAACACAGCGGGACAGGCAGCAGCATCTCTGGAGAATAGGGATAGGTGACGTTTCGGGTCGAGACCCTTCCCGGGGTGGAAGATTGCAACCTTCACGTGGTCCGCCCTTTTTCGACTAATGCAATCAACTCGACGTGCACAAACAGAAGATCAACTAGAACAAGGAAATAGGCAATGTTTCGGGCCGAAACCCTTTGGGTTTCAGCCCGAAACATTGCCTATTTCCTTCCCTCCATAGATGCTGCTGCATCCGCTGAGTTTCATAGAAACATAGAAAATAGGTGCAGGAGCAGGCCATTCAGCCCTTCGAGCCTGCACCGCCATTCAATATGATCATGGCCGATCATCCAACTCAGTATCCCGTACCTGCCTTCTCTCCATACCCCCTGATCCCTCTAGCCACAAGGGCCGCATTTAACTCCCTCTTAAATATAGCCAATGAACTGGCCTCAACTACCTTCTGTGGCAGAGAATTCCAGAGACTCACCACTCTCTGTGTAAAAAATGTTTTTCTCATCTCGGTCCTAAAAGATTTCCCCATTCTCCACCATCTTTGTCTACCTTCGATTTTCCAGCATCTGCAGTTCCTTCTTAAACATCAAATGGAACAAGTTGTCCTACAACTTTAGGCTGTGCACGCCACATGAAAGAAGAAGAAAAGACCCTTCTTCAGGCTCTGACGTGTCAGTCTGAAGAAGGGTCTCGACCCGAAACGTCACCTGTTCCTTTAGTGTCCGTCTGACCCGCCGAGTTACTCCGGCACGTTTGTGTCTCTCGACAGGTGATGTTTCGGGTTGCGTCCCTTCTTCAGACGCAAAGCCCGTTCTAGACTTTCGACACTCAAGCTCTATTTGTTGAAAGCAACAGAGTTTTAATTGCATTTCAGCAAAATTCTCTCCATTTTCATTTACACCGAGTCTTGAAGACAAACATACGTCATTTTGACATTTTTTATACAAGTAGGAATCACTAAATTATGCACAATCCCATTTAAAGTTCCATCCGCAATAATCCAATAACAAACTACGCATAGTTTCAGACAGAAAAATATAACCCGAGCAGACAAAATAGTCTGGCAGGTTGTTCTCTGATCTTTAAGTTAAAAATGAAATTGACCCAGAACACAGTTGTTACCTGAAACCAAGGTCAAGTTGAACTGAGATGAACATTATTTTTTGGGATCATTTTACTCAAGTAGAACCTTCGGTTTAATCTACATTTTATCTTTAGTTTTCTCCATTTAATTTATTTTTAGTCTTCTCCGCGGATTGTCACCTTGTCGTGGAGGAGAAGCTTGTGTGGACCCAAGATCCTGAGAGCGATGCCGTCTGGAGCTAGGGCCACCCATGGAGGTGAAGTCGAGGGGGAGGTCTCTGACAAAGAGCAATCCAACCAAGACCTCAACGGTAGAACAGGCGGAGGACGATGGCTGACCTTAGTGGAGCGTCGCAACGGCTGGGAAGGCGGATGAAGGCTGCGGCAGAAAAGGGTCCCCGGTCGTCTTGGACTCCATGCCACTGGATCCTGACCCAGATCTGTCAAGGACCGTGTGGGGTGGGTGTCTGTGCACCAGTCTCCCCACATTAAACAAAGTCACGCACGGGCTTCCTCCATATAGGGAACAGCACCCTGGAGACACCCATGGTCAGCCACGACTGAAGGGGGCCAAAAAAGATTTTTTAGTTAAGAGAAACAGAATGGAAACAGGCACTTCAGCCCACAGAATCCATGCCAACCATCGATCACCTGTTTACACTAGTTCTATGTTATCCCACTTTCTCATCCACTCTCTGCATACGAAGGGGAATGCTGTTTAGCCCATATGCCTCTAAACCTTTTCTGTCCATGTACCTGCCCAACTACCTTTTAAATGGTGTTAAGGCCCTGTCCCACTTTCCCGAGTTACTCACGAACTCTCCCGAGTTTTCCCCTTGATTCGAACTCGGGGAATGTCGGGAGCAAATCCGTAGGAGGCCGTAGGAGTCCGTAGATGTTTTGTAGTGGCTCGTAATGCCAACCGTAGGAACGCGGGGCATCAGGTAAGTCGAGACCATGTTGAAAAATGTCTACGAGTAAAAAAAAGTCCCGAGCACCTACGAACGGCTATTACCGTAATTCCCCGAGTTTGAATCAAGGGGAAAACTCGGGAGAGTTTGTGAGTAACTCGTGAAAGTGGGACAGGCCCTTTATAGTACCTGCCTCAACTACCTCCTCTGGCAACTCGTTCCATTTACCCACCAATGTGTGTGAAAAAGGTTGCCCTCTCACCTTAAACCCGTCCTCTGGTTCTTGATTACCCCACTGTAAGTGGAGTAACTCAGCGGGACAGGCAGCATCTCTGGAGAGAAGGAATGGGCGAAGTTTCGGGTCTTCAGACAGCTAATTTTACCCGCACTTCAAGGAACAGTTTGCGCATTCTCCTTGTGACCACGTGGGTTTTCTCCAGGTGCTCCAGTTTCCTCCCACATACCAAAACATTTATGGGTATGTTGGCTAGTTTGCACCTGTAAATTGTTCCAAGTGAGCAGGATAGAACTAGTGTACGGGGAGATTGTCGGTCGGCGCAGACTTGGTGGGCCAAATGTCCTAGTTTCCACGCTGCATCGCTAAACTAAACTATGTACCTGGTCAGAGTGCTTGAGGTAAAAGCATCAACCTTTTCCCTGAACAGAACATTCAAGAAGCAACTTCAACTCCACAGAATCTTCTATTTCTTTCCAAATATATACCATAATCATCAAGAAAGTTATTCCACAGCACAAAACACTGCCCTGCCCAGAGTCACTGCCACCAAGCTTATTATTAAAGACACTTGGTAAGCACAGTATCAATTTTGCATTCCCACAATGTACCATCAGCTTTGGGACACAACTACACTGGTCCCTGACCCTCAGTGTCCAGTGGCAGATGGTCTCCGACTGTGGCCATTCCCCATCAAGCTCGGACAGCAGATGCTGAGTTTACAGTTTAATTAGACCTGTCAAGACAAACTAATCTCTTCTGCCCACACATGGTCCATATACCTCCATTTCCTGTGTTTCCATGTGCCTCTTCAACACCACCATTAACTATTGTATCTGCTTCCTCCACCAGCTTTGGCAACACATTACTGCTACCCACCCAAGCTCTGCGTAAAACTGGGCCCTGCACACATCCTTTCAACGTTTCCCATCTAACCTTAGAGTTATGCACATGTAATCCAGGAAGTAAGTAAGTTTACTGGCCAAGTATTCACATACAAGGAATTTGCCTTGGTGCTCTGCCCACAAGTAACATGGAACATGACATACAGTGACAGTTACGAATGACTCAGAAAACACAAAACATTAATAATAATAAAACATTGATGATAAAACACCATTGATCAAGCAGGTGAACCAACAAAATACCAGATCAAAGGGAGGCTACAGATTTCTGGCTGTTGAGGAGAGCAACTACTCGTGGATAAAAACTGTTTTTATGTCTGGCTGTGGCAGCTTTGACAATCCGGAGTCGCCTTCCAGAGGGAAGTGATTCAAAGAGTTTGTGGCCAGGGTGAGAGGGGTCAGAGATGATCTTGCCCGCTCGCTTCCTGGCCCTTGCAGTGTACAGTTCATCAATGGAGGGAAGGTTGCAGCCAATAACCTTCTCTGCTGATCGGACGATTCGCTGCAGCCTCCAGGTCCAAGAAGGAGCCCAAGTCAGGCCACTCTCTGCCTGCTGGGCCGAGAAGTGGATCTGCAATCAAGCCTTGCAATCATTCCACCCTCTTAAACCTCTACTCCAAATGCGTACTCTGCATGGCTCGATTGTTATCATGTTCAGTATTCCGCTGACTGGTTGGCATGGAACAAAAGCTATCTGAAGAAGGGTCTCGACCCGAAACGTCACCCAATTCTTCTCTCCAGGGATGCTGCCTGTCCCGCTGAGTTACTCTGGCATTTTGTGTCTACCTTCATTGTAAACCAGCACCTGCAGTTCTTTTCTACACAAAGGTTTTTCACTATAGTTTAGCTTTAGTTTCAAGATTTCAGTTTAGCGCAGAAAAAGGCCCTTCGGCCCACCGAGTCCGTGCCGACCAGCAATCACGCCCATAGCCTATCCGACCCACACAAGGGGCAATTTACAATTTCACCAGGCCAATTAACCTACACACCTGTACGGCTTTGGAATGTGGGAGGATACCGGCGCACCCGGTGAAAACCCACGCAGGTCCCGGGGAGAACGGACCAACTCTGTAAAAACAACACCTGTAGTCGGGGTAGAACCCGGGTCTCTGGCGCCGTTTGGCAGCAACCCTACCGCTGCCGCCCACAGTACACGTGACAATGAACTAAACTGAACTCGTATTTCAAGTTTCCACAAGAGATTCAATGTCAATTGGCGATTCAAAAACCAGAAAGATTGAGCGGGAAATCTAATTCTAGAAGGCAAGCATCACACTTTACAGTCGATACCACAGCAACACTTTTGTCCCTGAAGCAGCTTCTAATGACATAGTCACAAAGGCAGGAAAAAGATCAATTCAGAGGAAACATAAAAACAAAGAACTAGGATAAAAAGAAAATACAATTAAAAAAAATTCACTAATTCATTTTAGCCACCTGCCTGTAACATTTGAAACACAATGCAATGCAAAACTAATATTTAACACCATCAAAAGGCATTTAAAAGTAGTATCTGTTTAAGAAAGAACCACATATGCTGGAAAATGGAAGGTAGACAAAAAAAAGCTGGAGAAACTCAGCGGGTGAGGCAGCATCTATGGAGCAAAGGAATAGGCAACGTTTTGAGTCGAGACCCTTCTTCACTCCACAGATGCTGCCTCACCCGCTGAGTTTCTCCAGCATTTTTATCTACCTTTGTATATTCTTTGATGTACTTGGGATTTTTTTGTGATTTCCACAACTATTCATTAGCATTATTTACATTGACTAAAGAGCAAACCACTATTACAAAAAGGTTAGAGTAGAAACAAGGAACTGTGGATGCGGGCTAATACACAAATGGACACAGAGTGCTGGAGCAGCTCAGCGGGTCAGACAACATCCCTGGAGAACACGGACAGGCAACGTTTTGGTTCAGGATCCTTCTTCAAGGACCTGTCCCACGATGTGAGTTCACCCAAGAGATCTCCCGAGGTAAATTTAAAAAAAAATCAAGCTCGATGTACCTCATCACGAGTATTTTTTTACTCTTGGAAATTTTTCACACTGTTGAAAAAACTTCACGAGTTTCCGCGTTTCCTGAGTACCTGCCATTAGCGTTACGACCCGCTACGAGACATCCATGAGCTCCGGCGTACTTACCACGAGTTTGCGTTTTTTTTAAACTCAGGAGTGCTCTTGGGTAAACTAACATCGTAGGACAGGGCCTTAAGTCTCTTCCCGAAACATCATGTATCCTCGTTCTCCAGAGATGCTGCCGGACTCACTGAGTTACTCCAGCACCTTGCGTCTTTTTTTGTAAATCCACACCTCCAATTCCTTGTGTCTACAATGTTATAGCTTAAGTACAAGTTGTTAAATTATGTCAACACAGCAGAGAGCTGTGAGCATTACAATCTGTGCTGACCAACAGCTTGGCAAATTCTTGGGTTACTCAACATCTCCGAGCTATGTGAAGTGGGAGCCAAAATCAACGCGCAAAATAAATCAGGCTGAGAGTTCAAACCTCGGGACATTCACGGAGTAATCTGGGAACATTTGTCCACATTGCTCCAATGGATAGATCTTAATTGGAAAATTAAGATATAGGTTTAATTGTTTTCAACCATTTCTGGTCGGTCCAAACTTCATGAGATAAGCTAATGCCCGATTCTGTCAGGAACGAGAGGCCATGTGGCCAGTGTCTCTAGGTCATACCGTCATAGATGCATAGAGTCAGTCTTACAGCATAGAAACAGGCCCTTTGGCCCATCTTGTCCACACCGACCAACATGCCACATCCGCACTCGTCCCACCTGCCTGCGTTTGACCCATATCCCTCTAAGCCTGTCCTATACAGGAACAGCTTCTTCCCCACAGCCATCAGGCTAGTAAACACAACATCAAACAAACTCTGAACAATAACAGTCTATTATTACTGTTGCACTTTATCTGTTTAGTGTGTGTCTGTGCCTGTGGTATATGGTCTATGGTCTATGGTATACAGACACAATGACCTTTTAATCCCCTGTTCTGTATTATGTTTACATATTCTGTTGTGCTGCAGCAAGCAAGAATTTCAATGTCCTACCTGGGACATGACAATAAAACTCTTGACTGTCAAAATGTTACTTAAATATTCTGATAGCACCCACCTCAAATAGCCCCTCTCGCAGCTCATTCCATGTACCCACAAAAAGGTTGCCCTTTAGGTTCATATTAAATCCTTCCCTCTCCCCCCCCCCCCCCCCCCCCCCCCCTTAAACCTGGTTGTCAAATCCCCGACTCTGGACAAGAGACTCTACAGAATAGTCTACCTGACCTATTCCTCTCATGATGACCCTGCCAGTCTCCTGCTTCATGACCATGTTCCCACCCGGGCCCGCCATTACAGGCATTTGTGTTTCCTCATGGAAAGACAACATTTTGGAGTAACTCCGTGTTGGAATGACTTAACTCACGTACAGTGATTAAAATCCAAAGATTTTTATTAGCATGTGTGATACTGATCTACACTCGGCAAGTCAGTCAGCAAACCCCAAAAACATGGTTCAATGACATTTCAGGTCGGGTCCCTTCTTAAGATCCTCCTTCATTCTGTGTTTCCTCAACTCTTGTCTCCGTCACCATTTTATGCTTCACGACTTCCAGATCCAGTTCCAGGCCACCCAGTTTGGACCAAACCAGGAATTCAGATACCTCCACTCCATCTACCACTTCCCACACAACAGTCGTCCTCCCCACTTTGTCCTGCCCCTCCCCCTGAAGAAGGGTCTCGACCCAAAACGTCACCTATCCATGTTCTCCAGAAATGCTGCCTGACCCGCTGAAGTTACTCCAGTGCACCTTGTGGTACAATTTAATACATGGTTGTGTTTCGGTGAGAGTCACTACCTCACATCAGTGCAATGCTATTCATGGCACGACATCTACATGTTATGTTACAAGGAACTCAAAGAAATAAGCATTAGTAAAATATTAACATTGGAGAAATAAATAGAACAGACTGGAAGGTGATAAATTGCCAGGAATTACTTCACCCAAAGGCTGTTAAAAGCTGTTGAGGGAAACATTCTGACCTCTCCCTCTGTGTCAGCAAGAAGGAGCCAGTTGTCGGCTTCAGGAAACATGGCGGATGGAGTTCATGCCGCAATCAGCATCAAAGGTGCCCGAGCAGATATGGCTGAGTGTTTCAGGTGAGACACAAAAATCTGGAGTAACTCGACGGGACAAGCAGCGTCTCTGGAGAGAAGGAATGAGTGATGTTTCGGGGCGGCACCCTTCTTCATGTTCCTTGGCACTAATCTCCCATTGACCAACCTCATTGTTACGCCAGCCATGAGGGCACACCAACGCCTCTATTTTCTTAGGATGCTGAGGAAATTTGACACGTCGTCAATGACTCTTATAAACTTCCACAGATACTTCATCAAAACGCAAACTGGCCAGTTGCTACGTCCAGTTGGTTCTGGGCTATTCCTACCTCCAGTTCTCTCCCCTCTACTTTCTGTCTGAAGAGGGGTCCCAACCTTGTTCTCCAGAGACGCTGCCGCCCGACCCACTGGGTTATTCCAGCATTTTGTGTCTATCTTCAATATATAGCATCATCTGCAGTTCCTTACCACACAAGTTGGTTTCGTAACAGCCCTGCCAAAGACCGCAAGAAATTACACAGAATTGTAGATGTGGCCCAGTTGATGACACAGACCAGATTTGCCACCATTGACATCGATCTGCACTTCACGCTGCCTCGGGAAAGCTGCCAGCACAGTCAATAGACAATAGGTGCAGGGGTAGGCCATTCGGCCCCTCGAGCCAGCGCCACCATTCAATATGATCGTGGCTGATCATCCCCAATCAGTACCCCGTTCCTGCCTTCTCCCCATAATCCCCATATCTTTAAGAGCCCTATCCAGCTCTCTCATGAAAGTATCTGGAGAACCGGCCTCCACCGCCCTCTGAGACAGAGAATTCCACAAACTCACAACTTTCCGTGCGAAAAAGTGTTTCCTCGCCTCCGTTCTAAATGGCCTACCCCTTATTCTTAAACAGTGGCCCCTGGTTCTGGACACCCCCAACATCGGGAACATGTTGCCTGCCTCTAGCGTGTCCAAACCCTTAATAATCTCATATATTTCAATAAGATCCAAAGACTCGTTCCCACCCCGATCATTACTTTTTCTCCCCGTTCCCGTCAGGTATTAGATATAGATGTTTGAAAGAGGACACTACCAGTCTCGGGAACAGCTCCTTTCCCTCTGATCGGGTTTCTGAATGGTCCTCCCAAATGCTTTTCAATTCAACTCATTTCAGACATTGGATTTTGTCTCAGGAACTATGACAATGCTGACAAATATATTCTGCACGCTACATCTTCCCCTTTGCTCCATCTACTTGAGTTTGACCTTGATTGTATTTATAAAAAATATCTGATCATTTCGGATCGCACGCAAAACAAAGCTTTTCACCCCATTCTGGTACAGCAGACAATAATAAACCTAAACCAACTCAGTGGATATTTTTAAGGTAAGGATACGATAAACTCGCGATTAGAACGGGTGTCAAGGGTTACGGGGAGAAGGCAGGGGTCGGCCAGGCGACGTTGTCGATGTCCTCCGCCACTGCTCCATTAACATTCCCACGTCTAACCAACGGATGGAAGGAATTTAATGGAGGAATATAGCTGGGGCAAGGCCATTAACCTGATGAACACTAATGGCCTGGATAGACAAAAATGCTGGAGAAACTCAGCAGGAGCGAAGGCAATAGGCAACGTTTCAGGCTGAAACCCTTCTTCAGAAGAAGCTGCCTCACCCGCTGAGTTTCTCCAGCATTTTTGTCTACCTTCGATTTTCCAGCATCTGCAGTTCCTTCTTAAACACTTATGCCCTGGGGCTCGGATCACCAAATTGCAACAACTCCAACCATTAAAGCATTTGGAATACTTTATTAGAGTATAGGGTCTGAAGAATGAGTATAGCGTCACCCATTCCTTTGTTCCAGAGATGCTGTCTGTCCAGCTGAGTTACTCCAGCATTTTGTGTCTATCTTCAGAGAGAATAAACCAGTTGATATGGACTTTTGGACTTTCTGATCATCTTAAATGGAGTACATAGAATATATGGAAGATAGAGTACAGGCACAGTCCCTTCAGCCCACAATAGCCGCGCCAAACATGATGCCAAGTGTCCTTCTCGAAGAGTGAAACAACATTAGAACGCAAACTATTGGATGTGGTCCACTGGCATCAGTTGAGAAATGGCTGACAAACTATAAAGAGTAGAAATAAACAAGTTTGCGTTTGAGCTTAAGAAGGAACTGCAGATGCTGGAAAATCGAAGGTAGACAAAAATGCTGGAGAAACTCAGCGGGTGAGGCAGCATCTACAGAGTTTTTGTTTGGGATTGTGTACAGGGGGCATGCCACAGTGATCGATAATGGGCCCCGAACCGTACAAAATGCACCATAATTATTTGAATTCCAGGACACAAGTATAATATTTAAGTGTGCCGAGGATCCAAGTCTACATGATAGCACGGAGTATGAGAGAGGTGCAGAGAGTCCACAGTGGGGTTGACACCGGCTCGGGCTTACGCAATGGATAACAGATGTGGATAAATGAGAGGTTGAAAAGGAATAAAGCCAAGTTAGGGGGTAAGTCGTTTCAAAATGGTTGAAAGATGTTGCCAATCGGAGGGACTTGGGTTGCTTGAACATAAATCACTTAACATTCACGTGCATGTAAAGGGAGCGTTTTTGAAGACTAATGTTATGTTGGTCTTGATCGCAAGAGGATTTGAGAACTTTCTGAAACTTGAAAGAGAATTGAAACTTTCTGCTCTAATTACAGTGCCCCTGGTAACACCACACCTGGAATATTCGAAAGGCATAAACCTACTTGGGTCGGCAAAGTCTGTCCTTTCTTGACCTCCCCAAGAAAGGACGTACTGGCGAGCAGACCGCACAGTGGCGCAGCGGTAGAGCTTCAACCTAACAGCGTCAGAGACCCCGGGTTTGAGCCGGACTGCGCATGGTGTCTGTACGGACTTTATCCGTTCTCCCTGTGACCGATCGGGCTTTCTCCGGGTGCTCCGGTTTCCTCCCACATCCCAAAGACGTGCGGATTTGTAGGTTGATCGGCTTCCGTAAAAATTACCCCTCGCGTGCAGGGAGTGGACGGGAAAGAGAGATCACACAGAACGAGTGTGAATGGATGATCGATAGTCGGCATGGAAGTCAGTGAGCTGAAGGGCCCGCTCCCATTACGCATCTCAAAACTACACGCTACACAAAAATAGTGAGACATGGAAAAACAGAAGTGATCAATTACATCAATAGTCACAGTGACAGAACGGAAAACAAATTTATGAAGATCACAAAGTATCTCAAACCATTGATCACTCTGTTCTCTATGGATTTAAAATCTTTGCACAAGAATTTGAATTTTAAGGTCAGTGGATCCCCAAGTTTAGCTTATTATTGGTTTAGAGATAAACTAACCAACCAGCGATCCCGCACATTAACACTATCCTACTGACACTGGGACAATTTACATTTGCACCAAGCCAATTAACCTACAAACCTGTACGCCTTTGGAGTGTGGGAGGAAACTGGAGATCCCGGAGAAAACCCACGCAGGTCACGGGGAGAACGTACAAACTCTGCACAGACAGCACCCTCCGTCAGGGTGGAACCCGGGTCTCTGGCGCTGTGAGGCAGCAACTCTACCCCTTCCTCCCACTGAGAAACTCAGTCAGGAGTTCCATCGAGAGTTTTCCAATGTTCCATTCTTCCCTTGTAAACAATGAGATATTGGGAGCACTGTCACAGTGACCGGATGGAGGGGATGCATTGCTGATAGATCCTTGTCCTTAATTGAAGCAAGGATTCTCAGCAGAATGTCAAACGAGGGAGAGCCATCAGTTGCCTCCAAGAGGTCAAGAAACAAAAAATGCATTTTAGTCTTTTGTTTGAAGTGAGAGAACGAGCTTGTAAACAACATGAGCTACAGCGATCTTTGGGCACATCTGCATTGTATTTTAGTGTTTTGACCAGACATCTTGTGGGTTGAGGTTGGTAGAAGTTTGACTTCGCAATAAAATTGTGCTGCATTGCTGAAATCACCTCCCATTTGTTACATTTACACGCGAATGCTCTGAAGCTTAAACGGTTTGAGAATTAGTTTATCTTTGTCCAGAAGACTCGGCTTGTACTCGCTAGAATTTAGAAGATTGAGGGGGGATCTTATAGAGACTTACAAAATTCTTAAGGAGTTGGACAGGCTAGATGCAGGAAGATTGTTCCCGATGTTGGGGAAGTCCAGAACAAGGGGACACAGTTTAAGGATAAGGGGGAAGTCTTTTAGGACTGAGATGAGAAAATCATTTTTCACACAGAGAGTGGTGAGTCTGTGGAATTCTCTGCCACAGAATGTAGCTGAGGCCAGTTCATTGGCTATATTTAAGAGGGAGTTAGATGTGGCCCTTGTGGCTAAACGGATCAGGGGGTATGGAGAGAAGGCAGGTACGGGATACTGAGTTGGATGATCAGCCATGATCATATTGAATGGCGGTGCAGGCTGGAAGGGCTGAATGGCCTACTCCTGCACCTATTTTCTACGTTTCTATGTTTCTAAGATGAAGTTCTCGTTGAATAATTTCCTGACCATGCGTGCAGTTGTTTGCAGAAGTAAATAGTTATACAGCAAACAAATTAATAGCGTATATATATAATACTATTTTGGATAAGGAAATTCCAACTTCGGAAATATATCGACAAACATGGGAAAATGAAATGGGTTTATCTATAACGAAGGAAACTTGGGAAGAAAGCCTACAATGTATACATCGTTGCTCATTAAATGCTAGACATATATTGATACAATTTAAGGTATTACACAGATTACATTATTCAAAAACAACATTAAATAGAATTTATTCTAACATTTCTCCTATTTGTGATAAATGTCAGAACTTGGAAGCTAATTTAACGCATAGTTTTGTAACATGTAAAAAACTTAATCATTATTGGACAGAAATCTTTAGAGTTATCTCTGAAGTTCTTAAAATTAAACTAGACCCAGATCCAAAATTAATAATATTAGGAGTTCCGGATTCAAATCTAATATTAACAGTAAACCAAAGAAATTTCTTGGATTACTGTTTGATAATAGGGAAAAAATTAATATTGAAATTTTGGAAGGGAACATTATCCCCCACAATTAAAATGTGGACAGTGGAAATGTTGGAGACGTTGCATTTGGAAAGAATCAGATTTGCCCTAATGGACAAATACGAACTCTTTGAACAGATATGGTCTCCATATACAGAATATTTGAAGGGGTAGCTGTTCTTAGCATCACAACTCAATGGGTACCCGGCAGGATTAGATGAAAATAACTCTGTTTTTCTTTTTGATTTGTATACATGTCTCCATTGATATAGCTATTTGGAATTGTGTATTCACTATTAAGATGTATACTATAATCTCTTTTTTTAATATAATACTTTATTTTAATTAAATACATATAACAAGAATATATACATATTTTTTTTTTCTCCTCTCTTTTCTCTTTCTCTTTCTTTATAATCAAAATTATTATTTAATCGCTATTCTTATTGATTAAAATCTATTCTTTTCTTTTTCTACTTAAAAAAAAAGTTTATAAGAACTATTCGTAACATTCGTATACTTATTGAAATAAGTTGGTTGTGTATTTGAAAAGTTGTTATACCGTTGTTATGATGGATTCCTTTTAATAAAAATATTATTACACAGCAAACAAATTCGACCTAATCTTTCAGAATGCCACCGTGTGGTTTAAGGATGCTTTAAATGGGTCATTTTTGTTTTTGCGTTTGCGATTGGTTTTGTAGGCCGCTGCAGATCAATGGATTGACTGAAATCTACTTTTCACAAGAGGTGAAATGTGGAAAGGGAAACTCAGAAAATTCAAGAATGTCAGCTGACAACCCAAAAGTAAATTGACGGCTAAACAAAAAGACACAAAGAGCTGGAGTAACTCAGTGGGTCGGGCAGCATTTCTGGAAGAACACGGATCGTGCAGAAATCCGTCTGGAGTGGAGTGGCACAACTGGTGGAGCCGCTACCTCACAGCACCCGAAACGTGGGTTCGATCCCGACCTCGGGTGTTGTCAATGTTGAGTTTGCACGTTCTCCCCGTGACTGGGTAGGTTTTCTCCCACATCCCACAGACATGCGGTTGTGCAGGTTGATGGGCCTCTGTAAAATCACCTATCGGTGTTCTCCAGAATTGCTGCCTGACCTGCTGAGTAAAGGCCCTGTCCCACGATGCGAGTTTACCCAAGAGCTCTCCCGAGGTTAAAAAAAAAAATCAAACTCGTGGCAAGTACGTAGCGGGTACGTCGGAGCTCGTGGTTCGTAGCGGCTGGTAACGCTAACGGCAGGTACTCGGGAAACGCGGAAACTCGTGAAGTTTTTTCAACAGTGTGAAACATTTCCAAGAGTAAAAAAAATACTGGTGATGAAGTACCACGAGTTTGATTATTTTTTTAAACTCTGGAGAGCTCGTGGGTAAACTCGCATCGTGGGACAGGGGCTCTACACCAGCGCTTGCTGTGGTTTTTGTTTTGTAAAGCAGCATCTGCAGTTCCTTGTTTCTGCATGTTAATACTCAGAGAATCTGTCTTTGCACCGTCTCTGCTCTTGCATTGGTTGTGAACTTCAAATATCAAGTTATTTTTGTGTGCTTGGGATTTAATTTATCCAATCTCCCTGCTTCATTGCCAGTCAACTTCAACAGGAGCAAGTGGAGTAATTTTGATGAATCAGGATCATCGAAATTTGAAGGATGTGCAGGAAGGAACCACAGATGCTGGTTTACACCGAAGGCAGACGCGAAGTGCTGGAGTAACTCAGCGGGACAGGCAGCATCTCTGGAGACAAGGAACGGGTGACGTTTCGGGTCGAGACCAATTCTTTAGATAGTGACACGTGGAACCTGCGTTACAAGGGCGGCACGGTGGCGCAGCGGGTCGAGCCACTGCCTCACAGCGCCAGAGACCCGGGTTCGATCCAGACCCCAGGCACTGTCTATCGCTGTTTACACCAAAGATAAACAGAAAGAGTAACTGAGCGGGCCAGGCAGCATCTCTGGAGAAAAGGAAGGGGTGACATTTCGGGTCGAGACCCGGGACGTCACCCATTCATTCTCTCCAGAGATGCTGCCTGTCCCGTTGAGTTACTCCAGCATTTTGAGTCAGTCATTGAAATTTGATGCAATCTACTCGCACACAAGCAACTTATTTGGAGGAAAAACACTTTTGTGATGCAGATGAACAACAACACGGACAAGCGAGAAATTTAGCTCACAAAACCCGAGATATAATTTACTAAAACATGCATGGGTCTTCAAAGACTGTGAATTTCAACCACATCCTGTTTGCTCACATTTCCTCACTCACTCCCAGTAAAACAGCTTGAACATTTCACTTGCACTATCTGACATCAACATAGCAACACAAAGGCTCATCACATCCAGCAATACTTTGGTGCCAGAGTATTGATGGCATGGCCACCAGGCAGAGATATCTACATGTGCAGGAAGGAACTATAGATGCTGGTTTACACCGAAGACAGACACAAAATGTTAGAGCAACTCAGCGGGACAGGCAGCATCTCTGGAGGCAAGGAATGGGTGCCGTTTCGGGTCGAGATGGATGAGAGGGGATCTTATTGAAACATATAAGATTGTTAAGGGTTTGGACACGCTAGAGGCAGGAAACATGTTCCCGATGTTGGGGGAGTCCAGAACCAGGGGCCACAGTTTAAGAATAAAGGGTAAGCCATTTAGGAAGGAGACGAGGAAACAGTTTTTCACACAGAGAGTTGCGAGTCTGTGGAATTCTCTGCCTCAGAGGGCGGTGGAGGCCAGTTCTCTGGATACTTTCAAGATAGGGCCCTTAAAGATAGCGGAGTCAGGGGATATGGGGAGAAGGCAGGAACGGGGTACTGATTGGGGATGATCACATTGAATGACGGTGCTGGCTCGAAAGCCGAATGGCCTACTCCTGCACCTATTGTCTATTGAGACCAATTCTTTAGATATTGGACATGTGGAACCTGCTTTACAAGGGTGGCACAGCGGGTAGAACCACTGCTTCAAAGCGTCAGAGACCCGGGCTCCATCCAGAGCCAACTCCAGCTGGTGTGGAGTTTGCACATTCTCCGTGCAAACAGAGTGTCAGAGCTTCTGGGGAGAAAGCAGGAGAATGGGGTTAGGGGGGAAAGATAGATCAGCCACGATTGAATGGTGAAGTAGACTTGATGGACCGAATGGCCTAATTCTCTGCTCCTATCACTTATGATCTTATGACTGCATGGGTTTCCTCCGGTTTCCTCCCACATCCCAAAGATGTCTGAAGGTGGAATTCTCTGCCACAGAGTGGAATTTAAGAATAAGGGGTAGACCATTTAGGACTGAGTTGTGAATCTGTGGAATTCTGCCACAGAAGGCAGTGGTGGCCAATTCATTGGATATTTTCAAGAGACAGTTAGATTTAGCTCTTAGGGCTAAAGGAATCAAGGGATATGGGGAAAAAGCAGGGGTACTGATTTTAGATGATCAGCCATGATATAACAACCATATAACAATTACAGCACGGAAACAGGCCCTCTCGGCCCTTCCAGTCCGTGCCGACCATTTGTTTTCCCCTAGTCCCATCTACCTGCACTCAGACCATACCCTCCATTCCCTTCACGTCCATATACCTATCCACTTTACTCTTAAATGTTAAATCGATCCTGCCTCCACCACTTCTGCTGGAAGCTGATTCCACACAGCCACCACCCTCTGAGTAAAGAAGTTCCCCCTCACGTAACCCCAAAACCTCTGTCCCTTAATCATATTGATCATATTGAATGGCGGTGCTGGCTCGAACGGATCGAAAGGACTACTCCTGCGCCCATTTTCTGTTTCTACGTGACAGTTTTACTAGGTTGAAAATAGGCCGTCAAGTGCTGGAGTAATTCAGCGGGTCAGGAAGCATCTCCCTGTGACATGTCGACAAGTGACGCCTGTTTGGTCGTGAGTAGTCGCCCAAAGGGTCGCACCTTTTTCTGGTCGCCACTGGATTTTCAACATGTTGAAAATTTTCGGCGACCTGCTGCGACTATGACGGGTGTCGTGTAAGTGGGACAGGCCCTTAATTGGAAGAGAATCACACGCATATCCTGCAATCATGTTGGAGCATGTTGTCGCCTGTTCTTGGGAAGATGTAAGAGCATTCTGGCTCTATTATGTCAAGAAATCCAATCACAAATCAAAAGTTCAAAAAAATAGCAGTGTTTTCTTTCAACATTCTGAGGAGGAGCATTTGATGGGGACTCCAACTACACGTGACAAGATATCAACTTTTTAATTAAATGTCATTTCTGGGGGAAAAAAAAAGTTATCGCTGAACAAAGACACAAAATCGCGCAAGTGGGACAGGCCCCTTTACGCACTCGCTAAACAATGAGCACTGACTGAAGACAACCCAAATTATCATCGGTATACAAGAGACAGTCCTGACCACATTGCTTTCAAAGCTGCACAGATCATCAGCGATAGTAGAGATTAAATTAAAAAACTACACTGGCAGATCTCCTGTTAAAGATGTCGAAGATAAAAGTCTGCTGAACAATAGACTAGACAGTGAATTAACCAGTACATTCACTGTAGTGATTTATAATGTTTATTTTTTTACGCTGGCAGAGAGTCACAGCTGGTGAAAGTTACTGCCTCTCAGCACCAGAGACCCGGGTTCAATCCCGACTATGGGTGCTGTCTGTGGGTGGGTGGGTTTCCGTTTCCTTCCATATCCCAAAAATGTCAAGTCAAGAGAGTTTATTATTCATGTGTCCCAAATAGGACAATGAAATCCTTGCTTTGCTTCAGCACAACAGGATATTGTAGTCATAAATACAGATCAGACCAGTGTGTCCATATACCATAGAATATGTATATATGTGCAGGTTTGTCGCTTAAATTGACCTCTGCAAATTGCCCCTGGTGTGTAGGGAGTGGACGAAAAAGTAGGATAACATAGAACTAGTGTGAAGATAGACGCAAAAAGCTGGTCCGTTATCCCTAACCAGTTTGGTGAAGGGTCTCGACCCAAAATGTCGCCCATTCCTTCTCTCCAGAGATGCTGCCTGTCCCGCTGAGTCACTCCAACTTTTTGTCTATCTTTGGTTTAAACCCGCATCTGCAGTTCCTTCTTACACATAGAACTAGCGTGAGTGGGTGATCGATGGTGGGCGCGGTCTTGGTGGCTAAAGGGGGCTGTTTCCAAGCTGCATCTCCTAAATAAACAAAAGTAAAGCAAACCATAAACTATAAATTGGTAGGTTTTATAGTTTACTTTAGTTCTGTTTATTTAAGAGACAACAACAACCAATTATCACTCGATGAATGTGAACCTCAACGATAAAAGATTTTCACAAAGTGCTGATTCATGCAGCGGATTAGCCAGCATCTCTGGAGAAAAAGGATGGGTGGCGTATCGGGCCGGGACCCTTCTTCAGGCTGAAGATGGGTCCTGGCCCAAAACATCACCTATACTTTTTCTCCAGAGATGCTGGCTGACCTGCTGAGTTAGTCAAGCACTTTGTGTCTATCTTTGGTATAAACCAGCATCTGTATTTCTTTGCTTCCATACAAAATTATTTTCTCCTAATTAACGTTAACTTGTATTTTCCCCGGGATCGTTCCTTTTTAAATAGCCTTCAACCAGAGCAGTTTAGCACTAAAGACCGAAATCTATTTAGGACATAGATTTGTTTACATTGTACAAACAAATTCTGCAGGAAATGCTTAAGAAAGAATGTGAGCATATGGCAGAGATAAACTACAGCTGTGAACAATATGCAGTCGATGCCGTCTGAATCAGAAACAAATTCCAAAAGTCACTTCAAAGACAGTCTGACAATATAAACTAGGTCGACAGAATCAACTGAAGAGCGTAACTCTGCACTCCAGACTTGTAAACTAGGCTTCCTTGTCTGCACAGAGTTTGACAGCCTCATTTATTTTTAGATGCAGACAAGTCTTGTACAATGGTCATTGTCCAAGAATTAAAAGGCCAATTGCATTTATATGGCGCTATTTCCTCGCAATTACTGTACTTATTTTAGTATATGCGCTGTGTAAACAGATGCCTATCTTGCGTAAAATTGCACTCATGTGCGTCACACACATATTAGAAGCACAACATGTTGTTTAGTTTAGAGATACAGAGCAGAACCAGCCCCTTCGACCCACCGAGTCCGCACCAGCCAGCGATCCCCGTACACTTTTATGCCCGTCCCCCTTAGGAAACCTCTGGAGACTTTGCGTCCCACCCAAGGTTTCCGTGCGGTTCCCGGAGGTTTCTGTCCTCCGGCAACCACCTTCAACTAGCATCGCAACCAGCTTCGACTAAAAAAAAAAAATCACCGATTTTTAAAACGGAAACCACTTTCGACCATTAGGGAGACTGACAAAAACCTCCGGGAACCTCATGAAAACCTTGGGTGGGGCGCAAAGTCTCCAGAGGTTTCCGTTCAGGTTTCCTAAGTGGGACAGGGGCATAACACTATTCTGCACACTTGCAACATTTCACAATTTTTTTTGACCAAAGCCAATTAACCTGCAAAATCTGCACGTCTTTGGAATGTGCGGGAGGAAACCGGAGCGTCCGGGAAAACCCACGCAGAAAACGGGGGCGAAGCTGCCTACTCCGCGCAGACAGCAGCCGTAGTCGGGATCGAACTCGGGTCTCTGGCTCGGTAAAGGCTGCAACTCTACCGCCGCGCCACCGTGCCACGCCAAGAACCGAAAAATTAACTGAGCTGTTTTGCCAATTGCGCTAAATTGTAAATAAACACAAAAAGCTGGAGTAACTCAGCGGGACAGGCAGCTTCTCTGGAGAAAAGGAATGGCTGCGAAGGCGGCGAGACCCTTCTTCAGACCCGAAACGCCACCCATCCCTTCTCTCCAGAGATGCTGCCTGTCCAGCATTTTGTGTCAATCTTCGATTTAAACCAACATCTGCACATCCTTCCTACACATTTTGAGTGCTAAATTGCAAGCTTGATGTTCAACCAATAACAATATTGGTTTTTAATGACTGATATGACAATATTAATTTTGTCATAACTAATTATTTCTTAGTTTTAGTTTTGGAGATGCAGTGTGGAAACAGACCCTTTGGCCTCGCAATCTCTTTTTCTAAAAAAAAAAATAATATTGGGTGTAAAACTGTAAGCAGGTGGTATCTGTCTGTCAGAAGCAAATTTGCAGTTCCATCATGGGTTTGAAATATTATTCGTTAAAAATGACCCACGTTGATAAGGCAGAGCTTGCATGGTATTTGTTCGAAAAGTGAAGACACAAAGTGCTGGAGTAACGCAGCGGGTCAGGCAATAACTCTGAAGAACGTGGATGGATGACGTTCCAGGTCAGGACCCTTATCAGACTCAAGAAAAGTTCCGACCCAAAACACCATCTATCCATGTTCTCCAAGGATGCTGCCTGACCAGCTGAGTTAATCCAGCACTTGGTGTCTTTTTGTAAATCAGCATCCGCATTTCCTTCACTCTACCATTGTCTGTTTGCCAATGAAGGGCCAATTTCGATTGTTGATAAAGCATCATTACATTGGGATGATTTGCTGCATTCTTCTTCCCCTCGAGGCCTACAGGAAGACAGGCTCTGCCAGTTGGTGAACAGTGTACAATGGATTACATTGAGTTTACAGCACACAGACAGGCTCTTCTGACCGGTGCTAATGCTCTGTCCAAACCTCCCTCCACTTTATCTCATTCTTAATATCCTTCAATTAAATGTGTTGGAATGAACTGCAGATGCTGGTTTACACCGAAGACAGACACAAAATGCTGGAGTAACTCAGCGGGACAGGCAGCATCTCTGGAGGGACGGAATGGGCGATGTTTCAAGTTGAGACCTTTCTTCAGACAGGGGAGAGGGAGACAGAGATATGGAGGGGTAAGGCGTGAAAACGACAGATCAAAGGGGACAATGTTCAAGGAAAACTTAGATCGACACTAAATGCTGAAGTAGCTCAGCGGGACATGCAGCATCTCTGGAAAGAAGGAAATGGGTGACGTTTCGGGTCAGAAGAAGGTCTCGACCCGAAATGTCACCAATTTTCTTTTCTCCAGAGATGCTGCCTGTCCCGCTGATTACTCCAGCACTCCATGTCCATGTTCTCCAGAAATGCTGGCTGCCCCGCTGTGTTTTGTGTCCATCCTTCGGTTAAACCTGGTTGCTAGTTTCTCATGGAGTCAGAGTCTTACAGGTTGGATACAGGCCTTGTGGCCCATCTTGCCCACACCGCCCAACATGTCCCATCTACACTAGTCCCACCTGCCTGCGTTTCCCTCATATCATTCTAAACTTGTCCTATCCATGAGTTTGTCTAGATGTTTCTTAAACTTTGCAATAGTCCCTGCCTCAATTACCTCCGCTGGCAACTCGTTCCATACACCCACCACCCTTTGTGTGAAAAGGTTACCTCTCAGATTCCCATTAGATCGATCCCCCCCTCACCTTAAACCTTTGTCCTCTGGTTCTGGTTTCTCTTGAATCATTCAAATCAACTCCAACCTTTGCTACGAATCTCCATCTCTGACTAGTCTCCTGCTGGCTGTTTATTGTTGCCTCTTGTCCTGCTGTACTAATAGGTAGAAATAACTTGTACACACTCAACCCATCAAGCTTCGTACACAGAAATACAAAAGGGCGGCGCTGTGGCGCAGCGGTAGAGTTGCTGCCTTACAACGCTTGCAGGGCCGGAGAACCGTGTTCGATCCTGACTACGGGTGCTGTCTGTGCGGAGTTTGTAAGGTCTCCCCGTGACCTGCGTGGTACGTTCTCCCCGTGACCTACAGGTTTGTGGGTTAATTGGCTTGGTACAAGTGTAAACATTGACCCTAGTGTATGTGTAGGATAGTGTTACTATGCGGGGATCGCAGGCCGGCATGGACCCTGTGGGCTGAAGGGCCCGTTTCCATGCTGTATCTCTAAACTAAACTAATAATGAAACCACCACTCAGCCAACACCTAACAAGCTCATTGGAACGTTCAACTTTGGTTTCCCTTGCAATTATTTTTTTGCAAGATTTTGCATTAAAAACACAGCAAAGACATTTTTGTTTTATCGCACACTGCAAAAAGGTGTAAAATATTACCGATTAAAGGCAACTTTTTTTTAATTTCATGATTACCGCGCATTTCCTTGTAAACCAATACTACTTTTGACTTTATAAGCAAGCGCATTGCATCTATGAGCTCATCCGCTATTTGCAGGATTTCAACAACTTTTATTGGGGGCCGATCATTATCACTTCTGCTTTCGACATTCCATGCAGAATGTTCTACTTGTGTGTCCGAGACTGATTTTTCTCAATCTTTAGTGTTCTTTATCGCCATCAATATTAAACAAATTGGTACCCAAATTGGTAAACCAGCAGAGATGCTGTCTGTCCCGCTGAGTTACTTCAATTTTTGTATCCATCTCCTGTTTAAACCAACATCTGCAGTTCCTTCCTACACATTACAATATTGCATCTGATTTGGCACACCCGTCCATTTTAATTCAATTTTTGCCTTACCTTAGTCATTATATACCACGTCTCTTCCAATGCCATTTGTACATCAGTCACATCACTCCGTACTGAGCCACACGAGACACACAATCCATGGGACTCAAACCAGAAAATGCATAAACAGAAATAAGGACAGAGAAGGCTTACAAGCATGTTGCCAGGGCTAGAGGGTCGGAGCTACAGGGAGAGGTTGAGTTGGCTAGAACTCTATTCCTACAGGAGCACAGGAGTATGAGAGGTGATCTTATAGAGGTGTATAAAATAATGAGAGAAATACATCAAGAAGATGCAGTCTCTTGTAGAGTATGTGAATCAAGGACCAGAGGACACAGGTTTAAGGTGAAGATGAAAAGTTTTAATAGGAATCTGAGGGGTAACTTTTGCACACAAAAGCTGGTGGGTGAATGGAACAAGCTGCCAGAGGAGGTGGACGAGGCAGGGACTTTCCCAACATTTAAGAAATAGTTAGACGGGTACATGGATAGGACAGGCTTGGAGGGATATGGACCAAACGTGGGCAGGTGGGACAAGTGTAGCAGAGACAAGTTGGCCGGTGTGGGCATTTGGGCCCGTTCCCACACTGTGTCACTCATTGACTCTATGACCAGGGATAATCATAATTAACATTTCGTAAGAATCAGCATTGCAGCAGAACTGCCAAGTTTTGTCAGAGCATCTCAGTATTCTAGTACCTGAAAATCAATGTTTTGCTGAGAAATCAGTATTTTTACGCCGTGCCATTTGCTGAATTTTTTTTTTATTTTTTTTTTTTAATGTGCAGTCATACCCATGTAAGAGTGCAAGAATGCATAACTTGTTTATTGTATATTTGTATTTCAGTTTATCGCGTATTGTATGTCATAGCTGCGTTCTTGCATCGCTCGCTCTCTCTCTCTCTCTCTCTCTCTCTCTCTCTCTCTGTGTTGGCTGCAGCCATCATCTGCTTCAGTAAAGGAAGCTGGTCAGTGAGTGGTCGCAACGCCCCCTCGGAGACTGCGTCTGATTGGCCGCCGAATGACCAGCGCATTATGTGATTGGACACAATGCCCTTGGAGACAGCAGCTGATTGAACGGGAGGAGACCGATTTGTCAATTGGACGGGAATTTTAAGGGAAGCTGGTCGGTGATTGGACGCAACCCCCTTAGAGACAGCAGTTGATTGACCGCCAAATAATCAGGCATCATAAAAATTGACAAATAGGAAAACAAAAAACAAAAAATTGGAATTCAGTTGCAGCTGAAGGGATTTAGCACTCTGTACAATTACCGCATTAGAAGATCATCTGGGCATCCTGAAATCATATCTCATGAGCACGAGTCAAGTAGTGAAAGATAGCCGGGCGACGCTATAAAACATACGAATTTTAAAAATCCGATACATTTTAAATCGTTCAAAAGATACAACCACAATGTGATAAATAACACTAAATAAAACTGAAGCAAATAAAGGCAAACAGAAGAACTTTGGAGGAGACAGAGAAAACACACATAAAGTTGTTTTTTTTTTAAATTCATATAACATCCCTAAATGACGGGTACAAATTATTAAATAACGTGGGTGGACAAAAATGCTGGAGAAACTCAGCGGGTGAGGCAGCATCTCACCCGCTGAGTTTCTCCAGCATTCTTGCCTCACCCACTGAGTTTCTCCAGCATTTTTTCTACCTTCGATTGTTCCACCATCTGTAGTTCCTTCTTAAAAATAATGTGGGTGAATGGCTGTACCTACACACCAGGAAGAGGTCCGTGCTCGCGGTCCAGAGCCCTTAATGACAGTGAGTTTTAACAAATTCTCCCGTGAATTTTATTCAAAGGAATGCGGCGTCATTAATAGTTGGTCAAAACACAATTATATTTACTGAGGAATGTAGATTGATGTATTGGTGACACATTGCATAACTACGTGTTAACTACTGGCTGTTAACAAGTGCTAACAGTGGTAGTTAAGAAACCGTTTTTGCCTCGTAGCGATTATCCATGGTTGTTGTTTTTTTAATCCGTATTTAACAGCGCAAATTTGTATTTCTGCATTCGTATCGCATTTCCATACAAAATACGGAAAATCCGTACTACGTGGCAGCTATGTTGCAGGATGTGGATTAAATCTCATGGATAATGATGGCTCGAGTCAATCTTATAATTCATTTTTAATTAAAGAACCATTTTGGTCAAAAAGAATCCACCAATGCATTCATCACAAAAGTAAAACTAGGCACCAGCAATTTGGACTCTTCAATCTTTTTGTTTGGGAGTGGATTAATTTCCCATTCATGTTCAATACATTTCAATGAGTACAAACCGCAAACCAGCTGATTGGGATGTCAATTCAACTTTGTAGATCAAAAAACTTGGGTACACAGAAGTTTAGGGGTAACGTGAGGGGGAACTTCTTTACTCAGAGGGTGGTGGCTGTGTGGAATGAGCTTCCAGCAGAGGTGGTGGAGGCAGGATCGATTTTAACATTTAAAAGTAAAGTGGATAGGTATATGGACGTGAAGGGAATGGAGGGGGTATGGTCTGAGTGCAGGTAGATGGGACTAGGGGAAAACAAATGGTCGGCACGGACTGGAATGGCCGAGAGGGCCTGTCTCCGTGCTGTAATTGTTATATGGTTACACTTTAGATAACTGCTCGGCTTCAAAGATCCAACAACAGAACTAAGGTTTGGAAAACATCGAGGGCAACTGAATCAAGAATTCCTTTCATTCTTGTAAGTTTTATTTAAACTCCAAGATATCAGAGTGCAACGTGCAGCAAATATATTTATAGTTACAACACGACTGCAGTGATTCCACTAAATAAATTTACTTCCAAGAATTCAACGTTTGATTTATTTACGTTTGCAAGTTGATCTTGGAATTGAAAAGGAGCAGAAAAAAAATATTTCTGACAGTTAGAGATTCTGAGACAAGGTAGGAGCCAGGGCCCAAATATTGAGGAAAAGACAAGGTGCTGGGGTAACTCAGCTGGTCAGACAGCAACCCTGAGAAACAAGGATAGGTGATGTTTTGGATCGGGACCCTTCTCCAGAACTTTCAGTCTGACCGAACTGAAACCATGACCCAAAACGTCACCTATCCATGTTCTCCAAGGATGCTACCTGATCCGCTGAGTTACTCCAGCACATTTTTCCCCCCCTTGTAAACCAGTATCTGCAGTTCCTCATTACAAAATATCGAAGCATAGTCAATCAGGATTGACATTAGCAGAAAATTTCCCCTACGGAATATGGTATAAATTTGGAACTTTCCATTGAAAATAAGGGAAATGACACAACAGTAATTCTTAATATTCATAATAATAAGTTCATAAAAGTTATAGGAGCAGAATTAGGCCATTCGGCCCATCAAGTCTGTACATCAATTTCTATTGCTGATTTGATCCATGTCTGGCTTTGCTGTTGTTCACCTGATCCGCAATCCAGTTCGAGTTTCCACTATACCATCTGGTGGTGTGTCACTAGCAGTTCTCAGCAAAGATCCTAAAGGATCCTCCATCTACGTCGCATCTGCTCCCAGGATGAGGTGTTCCACACCAGGTCATCACAAATGTCCTCATTCTTCAGAGAACGGGGATTCCCCTCCCCCACTATAGATGAGGCTCGCAACCAGGGTCTCCTCCATATCCCGCAACACTGCCCTCTCTCCCCATTCCCCCACTCGCAACAAGGGCAGAGTCCCCCTGGTCCTCACCTTTCACCCCACCAGCCGTCAAATACAACACATAGTCCTCCGCCAGTTTCGCCACCTCCAACGTGACCCCTCCACTCGCCACATCTTCCCATCTCCCCCTGTCTGCCTTCCGCAAAGACCGCTCCCTCCTCAACTCCCTTGTCAATTCTTCCCTTCCCTCCCGCTCTACCCCTTCCCCGGGCACTTTGCCTTGCAACCGCAAGAAATGCTACACTTGTCCCTTCACCTCCCCCCTCCACTCCTTTCAGGGACCCAAGCAGTCCTTCCAGGTCCGACAGAGGTTCACCTGCACCTCCTCCAACCTCATCTACTGCATCCGCTGCTCCAGATGCCAGATGATCTATATCGGTGAGACCAAGCTGAGGCTTGGCGATCGTTTCGCCGAACACCTCCACTCGGTCCGCAATAACCAACCCGACCTCCCGGTGGCCCAGCACTTCAACTCCCCCTCCCATTCCGCATCCGACCTCTCGGTCCTGGGCCTCCTCCACGGCCAGAATGAGCAACACCGCAAGTTGGAGGAACAGCATCTCATATTCCGCTTGGGGAGTCTGCATCCTCTGGGCTTGAACATTGAATTTTCTCAATTCTGTTAACCCTTGCTGTCTCCTCCTTCCCACCTCTCCCTCAGCCCTCGGGCCCTGGCATTCCCTCTCTCTCTATCTCTCTCCCCCACCCTAGTCGCACTAGCTTCTCATTTTCACACTACAAACAGCTTACAATGGCTTGTTCCCTTTATCATCGATACTTTTTTGCATATCTTTCATTCATTGTTCTTTATCTCTCCACATCACTGTCTACATCTCTCCTTTCCCTGATCCCTGACCAGTCTGAAGAAGGGTCTCGACCCGAAACGTCGCCTATCTCCTTCGCTCCTTAGATGCTGCTGCACCCACTGAGTTTCTCCAGCCTTTTGTGTCCCCTCCTATAGGATCTATTGGTTCTCAGTTTGATCGAGGACTCGGAGCCTACAACAGCCTATGTAATGCTGTCTCTATGTGATGTTATTAAAATACTTATTATGAAGTTAAACGGCTCAGTGTTATCGGTGCTTCATACGTCTATCCTGCCATTTAATCAAGGCTGATCTTCCTTTTTTTTCTTCTTTCTAATATGTAATTACTGATTCTGTTCTGTTGTTTTTGCACAATCGGCAGGCATTGTCACTTTCATTTCACTGCATATCTTGTATGTGTGTGTGACAAATAAACCTGACTCAACTTGACTCTGAATCCCATTCTCCTGCCCTCTCTCCATTACCCCCGACACCCGTGCTAATCAGGTTAGACAGCATCTTTGGAGATTCTGGAGCATCTCCAGAGGTGCTGTCTGACCTGCTGTGTTACTCCAGCTTTCCGTGTCTACCTTCGGTTGAAAACCAGCATCCACAGTCCCTTCCAACACACTTTACTAGTAATCTGTACATCTATTCGTTACATCTGCATTGAATAAATCTTTGCTGATTTGCAAGGTATGAGGGATATGAGGTAGGTCCAGGGTTAGCCATGAGGCTATGGAATGCTGGAAATGTGTGCAAGTCAAATGGCCGACACTAGTACATGCGTTCCAATAGAAGGAAGGAAATAAAAGCACAAATGTGTACAATGTCGTCTACGTGGGACATATATTTTGCACATTCCCAACCAGGGACCAATAGAACCAACTGCCTCGCTATTGTTTTCCAGTAGTCATTGTTTAACTAGTTTAGACTTTGCCTTTGAAACCTCAAAGTCATGAAAATATAACATTTTACCGATTATTTTTTCCTGGAAAAACAGAGTATTGTTAAGTCAGAGACATCCTTTCAAGAATCATCTCAGAATTCCAGACAGGTTTCCTGAAAGGCTGGCATCTGTACCGTTTCACAACTAAGACATGAACATTATTCAAGAAATGTGTCATTTTCCAGTCACATATTTAGGGAACATATTTTGACTGCTCTTCCAGGCTGCAGATATTGAATAGCACGTTTGTACGTTCTCCCCGTGACCGCGTGGGTTTTCTACGGGTGCTCTGGTTTCCTCCCGCACTCGAAAGACGTGCAGGTTTGGAGGTTAATTGGCTCTGGTCATATTGTAAAGTGTCCCCAGTGTGTGTGGGATAGTGTTAGTGTACGGGGTGATTGCTGGTCAGCATGGACTCACTGGGCGAAGGGCCTGTTTCTGCACTGTATTTCTAAACTGAAAGCAAGCAATGGTTTCCCATTTCCCAATCCCCAAAACCATCTCTGCTCAAATGATGTAATAATTAATGTTTAAGAAAGAACCGCAGATGCTGGAAAAATCAAAGGCAGACAAATTGCTGGTAAATCTGGTCACAAATCTTGCTCCCCTTAGACAATGCCAGGAAAAACTGGAGCAATGCAACTATTACACAACCCCATTGGAAAACCAAGAATAATTCCAGCATCTTATAGAAGCCAAGAACTGCTGGATGTTGGTTTACAAAAATAAGTCACAAACCGCTGGAATAACTCCGTGGGTCAGGTAGCATCGGTGGAGAACATGGATAGGTGATGTTTCAGGTTGGGATCCTTCTCTAGACCCAGATCGACCGGACATAAAAAGCATGTTTGCAGCAATGGGAGGGTCGAAACCAGAAGGCATCGCTTAGAATAAAAGCATATACCTCTATCCTAGAGATAAGGAGGTATCCTTTTAGCCAGAGGCTAGAGATACTGTGGAATTTATCAGCACAGATGCTGCTGGATGCCCAGACATTGGACATTTTTTAAGCAGATATTGATAGGTTCTAGATTAGTAAGAGCGTCAAAGGTGGCGATCACTATTCAGCGCAGGCTTGGTGGCCCAACTATCTCTAAACCAAACTAAACTAAAAAGTAGTTGTATTCAGATTGCCACAGATAATGCCAAGGGTAATTTTTACGCTGTGCTGAAATAGTTGCAAATTGGACAGCAAACCTACGCGTTAAGCTGTGGCAACGGCAAGTGAACTTTAGCCAAAAGCCAAACCTATCTCCTTCTTTCTTCTTCCCGCTCCCCTCCCCACACCCTGCATCAGTCTGAAGAAGGGTTTTGGGCCCGAAACGTTGCCTATTTTCTTCGCTGCATAGATGCTGCCTCACACGCCGAGTTTCTCCAGCATTTTTGCCTACCAGCCAAACATATAAACGTGGAGCTAGAGCGGGGAGGTCATGGTGGCGCAGCGGTAGAGTTGCTGCCCCACAGCAAATGCAGCGT
Source organism: Okamejei kenojei (assembly GCA_035221665.1). Taxonomy (NCBI): domain Eukaryota; kingdom Metazoa; phylum Chordata; class Chondrichthyes; order Rajiformes; family Rajidae; genus Okamejei; species Okamejei kenojei. The sequence goes on from CM069150.1 coordinate 43,220,321, forward strand.
CGGAGACCCGGCCGGGTTCAATCCCGACTACGGAGTTTGTACCTTCTCCCCGTGATCTGTGTGGGTTTTCTCCGAGATCTCCGGTCTCCTCCCACACTCCAAAGACGTACAGGTTTGTAGGTTAGTGCTAATGTGCGGGGATCGGTGATCGGCGCGGAACCGGTGGGCCAAAGTGCCTGTTTCCGAGCTGTATCTCTCAAAACATATTTTCATGATATATATTCATGATAAGGCAACACTGACCAAACGGCAACCAGAATTTCCATTCCAGCATTGCACGAGAAACCGACGTTGGGTTGAGAGACGAGAAGAAAGAACTGCTTCCTCATCAGACGCTGTAGTCTGGCTGCCCTGAGATAAACTGCAAACTTATTCCTCAAAACCTTGATTTGTCTCCAAAAGGCTTTGGAAATGTTAATCCTTTGTTTGTTACTTGAGTGAGACCCATTCATCCAGCTTTTCAAAATCTGATGAACCCGTCACTTTTCTCAGAAACAGCTCACGGTGATAATGGCCAAACATTAGACAGTCCAGTGAGAGGACAATAGACTCATTTACTGACAAGAGTGAGAAGGCCAGGGATAATGATAAGATTATGACAAGATTATGATAAAGATGGCACAGTCAAAGTAGCGTGATGGGGGAAGGAATAGCAGAGTAATATGTCAAATGTGATTTTTGGTTAAATTGTGATGGGCTCAGATTGATTAGATTAGTTCCCTTTAGTTTAGAGATCCAGCGCGGAAACAGGCCCTTCAGCTCGCCAAATCCGTGCTAGCCAGTGATCCCTGTAAACTAGCACAATCCTACAAGCTAGGAACAATTTACAATCTTTACCAAAGCTAATTAACCTACAAAACCTCTACGCGTTTTGGAGTGTGGGAAGAAACTGAAGCACCCGGAAAAAAATCGCGCGGTCATGGGGAGAATGAACAAACCCCGTTCACACAGCACCCGTAGTGGGGATCGAACTCGGGTCTCTGGCGCTGTGAGGCAGCAACTCCACCGTTGCGCCACCGTGCCACCCTTCAGCAATGATCTTTATTATTTGCGAGGGGACCACAGTCAGGATTGTCCACTGTGCACACGGGAACAGACTCTTTCACTGAAGAAAGGGCCCGATCTGAAACGTCACTTATCCATGTTCTCCAGAGATACAGCCTGACCAGTTTAGTTGCTCCAGCACTCTGTGTTATACAGCCACTGTGATTCATGGGTCCCTGGGATGGCGGGACTGTCATATGAGGAAAGATTGAAAAGACTAGGCTTGTGTTCACTGGAGTTTAGAAGGATGAGGGGGCATCTTATAGAAACATATAAAATTATAAATGGACTGGACAAGCTAGATGCAGGAAAAATGTTCCCAATGTTGGGCGAGTCCAGAACCAGGGGCCACAGTCTTAGAATAAAGGGGAGGCCATTTAGGACTGAGGTGAGAAAAAACTTTTTCACCCAGAGAGTTGAGAATTTGTGGAATTCCCTGCCACAGAGGGCAGTGGAGGGAAGTTAGATAGGGAAGTAAGAGAGAAAAAACGTTTTCACACAGTGTTGCAAATTTATGGAATTCCCTGCCACAGAGGGCAGTGGAGGTCAAGTCACTGGATGGATTCAAGAGAGAGTTAGAGCTCTAGGGGCTAGTGGAGTCAAGGGATATGGGGAGAAGGCAGGCACGGGTTATTGATTGGGGACGATCAGCCATGATCACAATTAATGGCGGTGCTGGCTCGAAGGGCCGAATGGCCTCCTCAAGCACCCATTTTCTATGTTCTTTGTTCTAATGGTTCTTCGTTGTCCCATGTACAGATGTACAGTAACATTTTTTTTTGCATACAGTTCAGTAAAGTATTGCCATAACTAAGCACAGTCCCCAATTAGTACAAAGTGCATGGAAATTGTCCACTGAGACTGCATGCAAGAGTCGGCAGGTTTTAGCACCATGCCAAAGTACAGGCGGGTCCGTGCACTCAGTCCCCTGGAGCGGGGCCCGATCCAGGCGAGGCCCAGGCTGCTGCGGGGCCTCCTTCCGATCTTCCAGCAAACCGTTGTCCCTCTCCTCACCGTCCACCTTCCCCGGGGGCGCTCCGGCAGCCGACCGTGTGCAGGCAGAAGATAAGACCTCCGGTTCACTCGCGTACCAGCCCCTACTCAATGGTTCAATTCGCTGGTGGTCCTTTATCGTCACGGATGCACTGCACCAACATCAGCGTTTTGGAGGAAGCCGACATAACCAGCGTCACCACCACACTAATGCAGCACCAACTTCGATGGACCGGCCATGTCATCCGCACGTCCAACACACGTCTCCCTAAACACATCCTGTACTCTCAACTGAAGGAAGGTCGGCGAGCCCCCGGCGGCCCAAAGAAACGCTGCAAGGACAACATCAAGAACAGTCTGAAGAAATTCCACATCCCATCGAGCAACTGGGAGCACATTGCACTGGACAGGCGCTCCTGGAGGAAATCCGCGCGGGAAGGAGCCGCACGTCACGAAACGGAACTACGCCGTGTCGCAGAGACAAAGCGACAGCACCGTGAGGAGAGAGAGAGAAGGGGGCTCGGCGACTACCGACCACCGCCAGTCTCCACTGCCCACGTTGCACCAAGGTGTGTGGATCGGGGATCGGCCTCTACAGACATCTGCAGGCCCACAAGTAGACGACCCTACGGAGAGGAGATGGCAGTCATACTCGTTTCGAGGGACCGTCGATGATGATGATGCAGTGAAATTCTTTTGTGCAACCTACAAATCACCATATTTTGATACTGTTTTGAAAGAGGAAAGGAGTCCAAAGTCCACGTTGGAGGTGATCCACGCAAGCCCCTGGCTGCTGCAGATCACCACTGTGCCCGGGGCTGCCTCCTGCAGCCGACCCTGAAGGCGCTGGAGGCATCACCCCGCCCAGTCCTCTCTACCAGCCCACCACTCGCATCCGTTGCCACCAGCGACTCCCTCTTCCGTCTCTCCCGTCTCCGGAGCAGTATCGCACTCTACTCCAATCAGTCTGAGGAAGGGTCCCAACCCAAAACATCATCTGTCCATTCCCTCCACAGATGCTGCCTGACCCACCGAGTTCCTTTGCGCTTTACTCCAGAGCGCAGCAGCTGCCGTTCCTCGCGTCTGTATCTTGAAGTTATGATGCGTTTCATCTCTCAGACAGAACTTAGCGACAAGTCAGAGAAAGACAAGAAGGGGAAGTTGGCACTTTAATTGCCAAACTGACGACTTGAGCTACCCGTCACATTTCTCGATTTCATGCAATGGCATTAATTAATTTTAATTTTCATCAATTTGTGACTCATTATTAAATGTGATACTTGAAAGAAATGACCGGTAATTGAAAATGTCAGTCAACTGGAAGTCATTCTGTTTCTCTCCTACTTTGCAGCCGTAGCTCATTTGTGGTCATTTTGACATTTGGTGCCGTTTGTTCCTATCAACGTGACCTACATTGCGAGGGACCACAAAGTATGCAGCAAATTACTTTGACATGAAAGAATGGTTCTCTTGCCCACAGTTTCATGCATCATTTTAATTTTATATGAAGCCCTGCAGATAAATGTTCAAATTGAATGCGTCATCTTAAACTCCCATCTTCAAGTATGGCTTCCTTTAACTGGCAACAACAGTTTCTATGGAGTGACGATCCAAACAGATTTAGTGCACGCCAAATGACTGAGCATGAAGCCTGTCCCACCTGGGCGTCATTTACTCGTCATGAGGCGCACGTGATGCGCGCATGGTGACATAGTCAGTGATGCGCGGTTGAGCGTGACGCCCCACGTTTTTGGGATGTACCAAATCTTTGCGCGCCATCTGCGTGACGCTGAAATGACGCCCAGGTGGGACAGGCCCTTAACACTTCAGCGTTGTTCAGAGTCATTGCATTGCCTGGCACGGTGGCGGAGTGGTAGAGTTGCTGCCTCACAGCGCTGGAGACCCGGGTTCAATCCTGACCTCGGGAGCTGTCCGTATGGAATCGGTACGGCCTCCCTCTGACCACATGGGAGTCCTCCCACATTCCAAAGACTTCCAGGTTTGTAGGTTAATCGGGTTCCGTAAAGTTACCCCTCGTGTGTGGGATAAGACTGGAGTACACGGGGATCATTGGTCGGTGTGGGCTCGGTCGGTCAAGGGCGTGTTTGCGTGTTAAATCTCCAACTAAATGAACTGTACACTGCAAGGGCCAGGAAGCGAGCGGGTAAGATCATCTCTGACCCCTCGCACCCTGGCCACAAACTCTTTGAATCACTTCCCTCTGGAAGGCGACTCCGGACTGTCAAAGCTGCCACAGTCAGACACAAAAACAGCTTTTTTTCCTCCCAACGAGTAGTAGCTCTACTCAATAACCAAAATTCTGTAGCCTTCAAACTCGGCTTGGGGGATACGAGAGGAAACTGGAGCACCTGGAGGAAACACATGGGGTCATGGAAAACGTGCAAACTCCACACAGACAGCACCCGTGATCAGGATCGAACCCAGGACTCTAGCACCGAGAGTCAGCAGCTCTCCCACCCAGTTACATTCAGGTTTCGCTAATACTATTAACAAACTTTATTCTTGTTGAAGGCAATATCAGTCCAGCAGCAGTCCTGCCAGTTGCCATGTGAATGCATTTCCTGCAATTTCAATCTGACTTCCAGGGAATAGAGAAAAAAAAAAATCCTGTTCAGTTGAGCACCTTCATTTTAACTTCATCTTCAAAAAGGGAGCTCTCACTCATTACTTCTCTCTCTCTCTCATTTATTGAGACATTGGAGGATAGCCAGCCATTGGAACAAAAGGTTCTTTATTTACTCTGACAAAACTTACAAAGCAAGACAACATTTCCCTGTTAGTGCACAGACAGACTGCTTCTTCCCAGAGAAAGACAGGGGCAGGAATGACCCACGAACACTGTCGAGATATGTACGCCAGAAGTGGTGGGTCACGGGATCACATTTTTGACACTGCGCATATCCAATATTACATAAATACATGGGCGGCAAGGTGGAGCAGCGGTAGAGCCTGGCACTGCCTTACAGCACCAGAAACCCAGTACGGTGCTGTCTGTACAGAGTTTGCATGTTCGCACCTTGACCGTGTGGGTTTCCTCCGAGATCTTCGGCTTCCTCCCACATTCCAAAGACCTACAGATTTGTAGGTTAATTGGCTCGGAGCAAGTGTACAATTGTCCCTAGTGTGTGTAGAGTAATGTTAATGTGCGGGGATCGCTGGTCTGTGCGGTCTCGCTGGGCCGAAGGGCCTGTTTCCGCACTGTATCTCTAAACTAAATCACACATAACAGGAATAGAAGCATAAGGTGGGACATTCAGGCCCTCAGGCCTGCTCCACTGTTCAATAAGGTGGGACATTCAGGCCCTCAGGCCTGCTCCACTGTTCAATAAGGTGGGGCATTCAGGCCCTCAGGCCTGCTCCACTGTTCAACTGTGGCATGTACAGTTGCTCCGTCACAAAAGGAGTAATTTAAGCAGGTTGGGTCTGTATTCTCCAGCGTTTGGGCAGCATCGTGGTGCAGCTGGTAGAGCTGCTACCTCATAGCGCCGGGGCAGCGTTCGAACCTGACCTCTGGTGCTGTCCGTGTAGAGTTTGCACGTTCTCCCTGTGCTCATGTGGATTTCCTCCGGGTGCTCCCGTTTCGTACCACAACCCAAAGACATGCGGATTCGTAGGTTAATTGGCATCTGTAAACTGCCCCCCTAGTGTGTAGGGAGTGGATGAGAAAGTGGGATAACATAGAACTAGTGTGAACGGGTGATTTGTGGTTGGTGTGGACTCAGTGGGCCAAAGGGCCTGTTCCGTGCTTTATCTCAAAACTAAACCAATTTTGCTGTGTTCCTTTTCGCTCGTGTAATAAAATGCGACTCGAAATTAGTTCTTTGCCATCAATCAATGCTCAAGCTCATCAGAAGGTAATCCGTTACTGCACGACAACTTTCACTCGCTTGCCCAAATATATGGCATCAAAGTCATTTCATCTCATCCTCCAATAAAAATAATTATTTTTGTGACACACGATTTGAGAAGTTTTTCAGTCAATTAATACGTTTAAAATTTCCCCGGATACAGCAACAATTGGAAATATATACCTAGCATAAACGGTCTAATCTAGGTTTAAATATTAACTTTAGAAGCAGATTTAACTATTATTCAATCAAGGACAAAAAGAAAAAAAGGAGAAAAATATAAATGTCAAAAAAAGAGCTTGAATTTAGTAAGAGCATGGTAACGGGATACTGGCGAAAGAAATCAAGACACAAGCAGCGGCAGAGGTTGGAATCTTGAGCTCAACATAAAGGGCTGGACAGTTGCATTTCAACTAGGACCCGGACCTGGTTCAACAACAACAAGCCCCGGGTTACTGCAGAACTCAGACAGCTCCGACAGTCTAAAGAGGAGGCCCACAGGAGCGGGGATGCAGACCTCTACAGGCAGGCCAAGTACAAGCTGAGAAGAGAAATCAGAGCTGCCAAGGAAAGGTACTCTGAGACGTTGAGGAGTAAGTTCTCAGCAAATGACTCTTCTTCAGTTTGGAAGGGCTTGCAAGAAATCACAAGCTACAAGAGGAAAACCCGCCGCTCCTTGGACAATCGTCAGCTGACCAACGACCTGAATGCGTTCCACTGCAGGTTTAACAAGCTGAAACGTAACCCTGGTACCCCCTCCCCAACAAAATTATAAAAGGGTACACAAAAAGCTGGAGAAACTCAGCGGGTGCAGCAGCATCTAAGGAGCGAAGGAGATAGGCGACGTTTCGGGTCGAGACCCTTCTTCAGACCGGTCAGGGATCAGGAAACAAGAGATATAGTATATTTCTTGTTTCCCTGATCCCTGACCAGTCTGAAGAAGGGTCTCGACCTGAAACGTCGCCTATCTCCTTCGCTCCTTAGATGCTGCTGCACCCGCTGAGTTTCTCCAGCTTTTTGTGTACCCTCGATTCTCCAGCATCTGCAGTTCCTTCTTTAAAAATTATAAAAGGACTGGACAAGCTAGATGCAGGAAAAATGTTCCCAATGTTGGATGAGTCCAGAACCAGGGGCCACAGACTTAGAATAAAGGGGAGGTCATTTAAGACTGAGCTGAGAAAAAACTTTTTCACCCAGAGAGTTGTGAATTTATGGAATTCCCTGCCACAGAGGAGAGTTGAGGCCAAATCACTGGATGGATTTAAGAGAGAGTTGGATAGAGCTCTAGGGGCTAGTGGAGTCAAGGGATATGGGGAGAAGGCAGGCACGGGATATTGATAGCGGATGATCAGCCATGATCATATTGAATGGCGGTGCTAGCTCGAAGAGCCGAATGGCCTCCTCCTGCACCTATTTTCTATGTTCTATGTTTCTAAACACAGCGCCCTCCCCAACAAACACAGTCTGCAAAGAATGGACTAATCTTCACCACTTCACACCTACTTAAAGCAAGACTCCAGTCTGGAAAAACTGGACCCTTTCCCACCCATCCCTCTCCAATCACCACTTCACACCCAATTACCCACACCCTCCGTGCTGCACAACATCACTTCTCCATCATCAACAATAAAAATAGAGGAGGTGGAGAGGTTTTTCAGAAGACAGAAAAGCCGGAAATCTCCAGGACCTGACAATGTTTCCCCCTCTACTGTCAAGCTCTGTGCCAAACAACTGACACCGGTCTACACAGACATTTTTAACCAGTCCCTGCAAACCTGTACTGTTCCTGCCTGCTTCACTATTGTCCCTGTACCCAAAAAGGCAAGGATTACTGGTCTTAATGACTATGGGCCTGTCACACTGACCTCTGTAGTCATGAAGACTTGTGCTGGCCAAGCTGAAATCAATAATGTTTTATTTTTAATGTATCATTCGTAATTGTCACTGTATGTCATGTTGTCGCTTGTGGGCAGAGCACCAAAGTAAATTCCTTGTATGTGAACACTTGGCCAATAAATGTATTCATTCAGATCTCAGCAGGTCAGGCAGCATATGTGTAGGGAATGGACAGGCGATGTTTTGTGCTGGGACCCTTTTTTAGACTGATTCTTGTGAGATCATATGTTTGGATAGAAACATAGAAAATAGGTGCAGGAGGCCATTTGGCCCTTTGAGCTTGTACCACCATTCATTGTGAACATCCGTAATCAGTAACCCGTACCTGCCTCCTCCCCATATCGCTTTATTCCGCTACCCCTAGAGTTCTATCTAACTCTTTTAAATTAATCCAGTGAATTGGCTTCTACTGCCTTCTGTGGCAGAGAATTCCACAAATTCACAACTCTCTGGGTGAAAATGTTTTTTTCTCATCTCAATTTTAAAATGGCCTCCCCTTTATCCTTAGACTGTGGCCGCTGGTTCTGGTTTCCCCAACATTGGGACCATTTTTCCTGCATCCAACTTGTCCAGTCCTTTTATAATTTTATACGTTTCTACAAGATCCCCCTCATCCTTCTAAATTCCAGTGAATACAAGCCCACTCTTTCCAATATTTCCTTATAACCTCGTGAACCTACGCTGCACTGCCTCAATAGCAAGGATGTCCTTCCTCGAATTAGGAGACAAAAATTGCACACAATACTCCAGATGTGGTCTCACCAGGGCTCTCTACAGCTGCAGAAGGACTTCTTTACTCCTATACTCAAATCCTCTTGTTATGAAGGCCAACATGCCATTAGCTTTCTTCACTGCCTGCTGTATCCTCTAACCTCTGAGGGGGAGGGGGGGGGGGCGCCGTCGAATATGGCTGCCCTGCCAGCAGCTGTTAGTCTTTTCACTCTTTTTTTAATTTTTAGTTAGTTAAAAGTGTTTGTTTTTGGAGGTCTTTTAGTCTTTTTATGTGGGGGGGGGGCGCGGGGGGAAGAAGGGGGAAACTATTTTTCTCAGTACCTACCTGGTCCGAGATGCGGCTTTTCTCCGGGCCGTATCTTCGCCCCTTCCTCGCGGCGTTTCCTGCCGGGACCGGCCGGGACTTCAGCTTCGGCGGCGGCACAGCGCTGGGACGCCATCGTGGAGCGGGCGATGCCTTGCCCGGGTCGCCGTGCGGTGGGCTCCGGAGGGCTGGGACCGCCAACTCCAACATCGCGGAGCTGCGGCCTGTGGAGCTTCCAGCTGCGGGCGGGCGGCGCTGAGCTTTAAACACCGCGGAGCCTGGGATCTCACGATGAGGTCGCCAGAGTCGGAGCTCCGACCGGCGCGGCCTTGGACTTCGGGAGCTGCGAACTCCGGGGAGGAAGCGGCCGCTCCAGACACTCCGGGCCGCTGAGAGTGTTCACCCGACACCAGAACTCCATCATCCGGCGAGAGGGCCTGAAGCATCGGGCTGCCCTAGCAGCGACTGCAGAGGCCTCAATAGGCCCGACTATGGGTGAACTGGGGATGGGACTGGACTTTGCTGCCTTCCCCCACAGTGGGAACCATTTTTATGTTTACTGTTAAATTCTTTAATGATGTGTTTTTATCTTTATTTGTGTGCTGCAATGGCTAGTCAAATCTCACTACACCAATTGGTGTATGTGATAATAAGTGTCCCTTGTCCTTTGTCACTTCCCCTTTTTCCCTTTCTTTTGCCACCAAAGCGGATAACCTCACATTTATCTACATTATACTGCATCTGCCCACTCACTCAACCTATCCAAGTCACCCTGCAACCTCCTAGCATCCTCTTCGCAGTTCACACTGCCACCCAGCTTTGTGTCACCTGCAAATTTGCTAGTGTTATTTTTAATCCCATCATCTAAATCATTCATATATATGAATATATATCCACTCGCCACTGCCTGCCATTCAGACAGGGACCCGTTTATTCCTACTCTTTGTTTCCTGTCTGCCAACCAATTCTCTATCCATGTCAATACCCTACCCCCCTATTGATAGTGTCAATAGGGTATGGCAAAGGACAATAATGCTCGACAAACCGTTTCTCTCTCTCCATATCTGCTGTCTCTCCAGCTGAAAGCAAAACTACAATTGAACAGTAGGCAGCTTTGCAGGCTATGGCAACAATCTGTAGATTACATGAAGGGAAAAACGCAGCAAAGTTAAATCTAAAGCTCTCTGGATGACCAAACGTGGAGTTGTGCAGTGGAAAGAGCATTTGGCAGGTGCCTCGTTAGAAGCACAAGTGAGAGACAGGCTGATTGTATAGTAAGTTGAGAAGCTAAATAATGAAAAAAGATAATGAGATAAAAAAGAGTGAGCTGTAGAGATTACAAATAGGAAGCAAAAATAATTGGGGAATTGAGAAGTATTCCACCAGTACACAAACAGGACAAAGGATTGCAAAGGGGAAGGTGGGGCCAAATCAGACACCCAAAACCACAATATTTATGACTAGCTAAGATGCTGATGGTGGGAACCCAACAGAACGTTATTAAATGTGAAGGGTAGGTGGTTGTGGGAAATACGAGGGATGACCATGGACAGCTACACAGCTCACAAACAAGTAGATATCACATTCATGTTACCTGTGCCTTTTCTTGAAGTTAAATGTTTGAGAGTAATGTCAGTCAAAGTTGCACATGCATGGCTTCCAGCCAATTATATCGAGCAAAAATGCTGTTGAAATGCAGTTCCTTAATTAACTTTTGGGTTATTCCACTACTAGGTTTTCATGCCGATTTATTTACTTCCAGTATAACTGTAGCTACTTCAAGATTCATCAAGTTGGCCATTAGATACAATAGGCACACTGTTGCACAGCTGTAGATTTGCTGCCTCACAGCACCAGAGACCCGGGTTCAATCCTGACCTCGGGTGCTGTCTGTGTGGAGTTTGCACGATTCCCCTGTGTCTGCAGTGGTTTCTTCTGGGTGCTCCAGTCTCCTCCCACATCCCAAAGGCGTGCGGGTTTGTAGGTTAATAAGCCTCTATAAATTGCCCTTAGCGTGCAGGGAGCGGACGAGAAAGTGGGATAACATAGAACGAGGTGATCGATGGTCGGCGTGGACTCAGTGGACCAGAGGACATTTCCGGGATGAATTTCTAAAACTAATACAATAAATGTAGGCATTTCTTTTAACTTTGATCAATGGATGTTAAGGCTTAAAAAAAAAATAAAGCGTTAATTTGGAATGGCAGTCTTTAGTTGAACAAATCAAATAATTTTCAGAGAACACCAGCACAAACTACTTTCTGCTTTCATGTCAGGCCTTATCTTTACCAGCTGAAAGTATCTTTCCAAACATTGGTAACAGAAAGGCCCCTTTGTTAGCAGGCACAGTCTGCTTGGTCTACAAAGGAGCACTCAGTTAGTAGCTACAGTAGAATGGAGATTGCTGTCAGTCAGACACTTCTGACCACATAAAATTCAGCTGCCAGGGGCCAAGTTTTATTTAGAAATACAGCGCGGAAACAGGCCCTTTGGCCCAATGAGTCCGCGGTGACCAGCGATCACCCACCCACCAGTTCCATCTTACACACCAAGGGCAACTTACAGAAGCCAATTAAGCTGCAGTCTGCACGTCTTTGGGATGTGGGAGGAAACCGGAGCACCGGGAGAAAACCCCCAAGGTCGCAGGCAGAACATGCAAACTTCAAACAGACAGCACCCGTAGTCAGGACCGAATGCAAAAGTGGGATAACCCAAAACCGGTGCACGATACGATACGATAAATCTTTATTCATCCCCGGGGGGGAATTGGTTTGCCGATGGTTGGTGTGGACCCAGTGGGTCGAAGGGCTCGTGTCTATGCAGTATCGTTCCTACCCTGGAGTCTGTGGAGGCGAGGGCCAGTCCATGCTGTATCCATCAACAAAACTAATCTTAAAGGCTTCACAATCAAAATGGTCTGAAATGCACCAGTTCTGAATCCTTTCAAATACATTTTGCTTGCTTGTGAACTTACGTTGGAGTAAAGTTAACGCATTCACATGGCAGCACTGGATAATCTGTGTCCATTCTTCTGCTTAAGAAGTAACTGCAGATGCTGGAAAATCGACGGTAGACAAAAATGCTGGAGAAACTCAGCGGGTGAGGCAGCGTCTATGGAGCCTCACCCGCTGAGTTTCTCCAGCATTTTTGTCTATCATTCTTCTGCTTAATGTCCTTCACCAACAAACCCCCATCATGGTATAAAGGCCAGGTGTGACAGGGCATCCAGGTACCATAGACTTCTGAGCAAGGCAAAGCCTTATATGCATACGAGCAAAGATTTCAGTGAGTTAAGGTTCAAACCAAAGGTTACTGGATGTGTAGGAAGGAACAGCAGATGGTGTCATGGTACACCAGACATTGAAAGTAGGCATGCAGGTGCAGCAGGCAGTGAAGAAAGCGAATGGTATGTTGGCATTCATAGCAAAAGAATTTGAGTACAAGAGCAGGGAGGTTCTACTGCAGTTGTACAGGGTCTTGGTGAGGTCACACCTGGAGCATTGCGTACAGTTTTGGTCTCCTAATCTGAGGAAATACATTCTTGTACAGAGAAGGTTCACCAGACTGATTCCTGGGATGGCAGGACTTACACATGAAGAGAGACTGGATAGACTCGGCTTGTACTCGCTGGAATTTGGAAGATTCAGGGGGGATCTTATAGAGACTTACACAATTCTTAAGGGGTTGGACAGGCCAGATGCAGGAAGATTGTTCCCGATGTTGGGGAAGTCCAGAACACGGGGTCACAGTTTAAGGATAAGGGGGAAGTCTTTTAGGACCGAGATGAGAAAATCATTTTTCTCACAGAGTGGTGAATCTGTGGAATTCTCTGCCACAGAATGTAGCTGAGGCCAGTTCATTGGCTATATTTAAGAGGGAGTTAGATGTGGCCCTTGTGGCTAAAGGGATCAGGGGGTATGGAGAGAAGGCAGGTACAGGATACTGAGTTGGATGATCAGTCATGATCATATTGAATGGCAGTGCAGGCTCAAAGGGCTGAATGGCCTACTCCTGCACCTATTTTCTGTTTCTATGCTGTTTTAAACCGAAGAGAGACATAAAACACTGGAGTAACTGAGCGGGTCAGACAGCATCTCTGGATAAAAGGAATAGGTGACGTTTCTGTTCGAGGGCAGGGTCAACCTGAACCATCACCTATTCCTTTTCTCCAGAGATGCTGTCTGACACTCCAGCTTTTTGTGTCTTTTAAAGGTTACTGGGTCTTATTTCAAGGTGATTTCATTTCACGAACTTTCAAGACTTAAAATGTAATCAGTCTATTTCAGCAGAATTACAGAAAAGTTAAATGAAATGAATGGAAGGCAAGGACATCATCCTGAACCTTGGTGGAACTATATCTACTGCTTTCGATATTCACAAAATCCCCTTATTTTAAACCTGTTGCTGCTGTGAAGGTTTATATACGCTTCACTTCAATCTCTCTGTCCCACTCCATGTGAATGAATCTTGGATATATCTAAAGCTGCAATAATTAAAAGCTTAAAACTGTATATTCAATCTAACTCCATGTTTTGTAACCATGCAAGAATTAAACATTTGTAAGATAGAACTGCATACGCTGGTTTAAATTGAGATTTGACACAAAATGCTGGAGTAACTCAGCGGGTGAGGCAGCATCTCTGGAGAGAAGGAATGGGCGACGTTTCGGGTCGAGACCCTTCTTCAGACTGATGTCGGGGAGGGGGCGGGACACAGATAGAATGTAGTCGGAGACAGCAAGACTGGTGGGAGAACTGGGATGGGGAAGGGGAAGGGGATGGAAAGTAACTTCAGAGCTCACTCCACCCCCTTCTCCTTCCCCCTCCCAGTTCTCCCACCAGTCTTGCTGTCTCCGACTACATTCTATCTGTGTACCGCCCCCTCTCCTGACATCAGTCTGAAGAAGGGTCTCGACCCAAAACGTCACCCATTCCTTCTCTCCAGAGATGCTGCCTCACCCGCTGAGTTACTCCAGCATTTTGTGTCTACCAAGAAATAAACATGGGTTGTTTGGTAGTAAGCCTTTCATCAACAGCAGCACAATGGCACAGCTGGTACAGATGCTGCCACACAGCGCCAGAGACCCGGGTTCAATCCTGACTTATGGGTGCTGTCTGTATGGAGTTTGTATGTTCTCCCCGTGACCTCATTGAGTTTTCGCCGGGTGCTCCGGTTTCCTCCCATACTCCAAAGACATGCAGGTTTGCAGGCTAATTGGCTTTGGGAAGTTGTAAAATGGTGCCTGGTGTGTGTGTGTGTGGGCTGGTGTACGGGACGACCGCGGGTCAGTGCGGGATCTGTGGGCCGAAGAGCACGTGTCCGTGCTGCATCTCTAAAGAGATAAACTCCCCAATTTAAAAAGTACTTTATGATTATGCTAGCAAATCATTTTCCCAGAAAAGCCATTAGCACAAAGATAATGGAGCAGGCCCATTATTAGAACATCAGGTTCAAAACAAATGTGTTTTGCTGGTCTAATGACATTAATTTTGCATTCTTTTTCAGCTGCCAAAGCCAAAGTGTACTTTAAATATTAACTCCATTTGCTGAAATGGGCAAATGGATATTATTTGCGACTAGAACATCCAAAATGGTGGAGACAGCGCAGGCCATAAAATTCAACACTAATTGGATCTCAAACAGAAAAATATGATTCTTTAGGAAATGCAAATTGGCGGCCTGTGTGCAGAGCAGGGAAGATTCCAGTCAGATTTACAGCACTGAATTTGCAGTTTCATTTAAATTTAAATAATTTAATATATATTTGTAAAGGTGACATTTTTCGGTAATAAATTTTAAACTGCAAGCTTCAGAATAGTCTCCAAGCTTACTATGCTGGATTTTATGTCAACAAGTTTAAATTAGTATTCCATTCGTTATAAAAAAATTATAAAAAGCCTTTTCCAAACAAGCTTTACAAATCAATCAAAACTGACTGACGCAAGATCCTCTGTCACAATCTTTCTGGCAAACTTTAAATCAATTTTCCAATTCATTCGAGCAGAGCAACATGCACAAACGCCCCGCCGTGGATCGAATGCAAACAGTCCATCTTGCCCGAGAAAGGCCTCGACGCTGGCCTTCAATTTATACCTTTTCCAGCAGCATTTATTTTTGTATCCCCACACATGACCGATTCAAACGTCCCCAACTTTAAATTCACTTGCAAGTCATGAACCACTGAGATGCTCAGCATCGCTCAGTAACAGCTAGGCTGCCACGGTGGAGCAGCGGTAGAGTTGCTGCCCTACAGCGCCAGAGAACTGGGTTCGATCCCGAGTGCGGCCGCTGTCTGTACGGAGTTCATACGTTCTCCCTGCGACCTGCGTGGGTTTGCTCCGGGTGCTCCCGTTTCCTCCCACACTCCTAAGACGTGCAGGTTAATTGGCTTTGGTTAAAAAAATAATCATTGCAAATTGCTGTCTGTCTGTGTTTGTGTGTTTGTGTGTGTGTGTGTGTGTCTGTGTGTGTGTGTGTCTGTGTGTGTGTGTGTGTGTGTGTGTGTGTGTGTGTGTGTGTGTGTGTGTGTGTGTGTGTGTGTGTGTGTCTGTGTGTGTGTGTGTGTCTGTGTGTGTGTGTGTGTGTCTGTGTGTCTGTGTGTCTGTGTGTGTGTGTGTGTCTGTGTGTCTGTGTGTGTGTGTGTGTGTCTGTGTGTCTGTGTGTGTGTGTGTGTGTGTGTGTGTGTGTGTGTGTGTGTGTGTGTGTGTGTGTGTGTCTGTGTGTGTGTGTCTGTGTGTGTCTGTGTGTGTGTGTGTCTGTGTGTGTGTGTGTGTGTGTCTGTGTGTGTGTGTGTGTCTGTGTGTGTGTGTGTCTGTGTGTGTGTGTGTGTCTGTGTGTGTGTGTGTCTGTGTGTGTGTGTGTGTGTGTGTGTGTGTGTGTGTGTGTGTGTGTCTGTGTGTGTGTGTGTCTGTGTGTGTGTGTGTCTGTGTGTGTGTGTGTGTGTGTGTGTGTCTGTGTGTGTGTGTCTGTGTGTGTGTGTGTGTGTGTGTGTGTGTGTGTGTCTGTGTGTGTGTGTGTGTGTGTGTGTGTGTGTGTGTGTCTGTGTGTGTGTGTGTGTGTGTGTGTGTGTGTGTGTGTGTGTGTGTGTGTGTGTGTGTGTGTGTGTGTGTGTCTGTGTGTGTGTGTGTGTGTGTGTGTGTGATCCTGTAAGTGTACGGTGGTCACTGGTCGCTGGTCGGTGTGGGCTCCGCAGGGCCGAGGGGCCTGGTTCCGAGCTGTATCTCTAAACTAAACAGCTCAGTAAAATGCTCCGTTTTTAGGCGACTTGTCGCCATCACCTTTGAAGGCATGTACGAAATTTCAACACATTCAATTTAAACAAGTCAGCCAGAAATGCGTCCTCCAATAAAATCATGATCTTCACCGAGTCCATTTTTGGCTCATTACTAAAACTCATCTCTTGTAAGAGAAGCCTGTCTGTTTCTTGGCCCGGAATGAAATAAACCCCCCATTGTGCCATTGCGCTGGGATCTTCGACAAAGACACAGTTTCTCCATGGTATTGGTGACTGACAGCCAACTTTGCCCTTTACGCTCCCGTAACCAAACGCGTCCCTTGGTAAAAACCAAAGTAAAAACTGCACTATTTATTCATGACTCGAGTTCTAAACAGTTAGAAGTTGTTACACATTTTTTTTTAAAACTCCGTTTGAAGGTAAATTAATGCACTGTGGAAAAGATTGGTGAAACTGTATTCATTTCTTCGTGGGACAGTTCACACTGAAACGAGGATGGAGCTTCTAAAGGATGGATTCCTCTCCAATTCCAAAGTAAGAGCATTGCCAACTTCATTAAAACAATGCCCACGTGAGAAGGTTTAACATACTTCATATCAATATTGGCTTTTATAATTTTTTTTTTTAAAGACACAAAGTGCTGGAGGAACTCGGCGGGTCAGGCACTATCAGTGGAGAACATGGAGAGGGGACGTTTCAGACCAGGACATTCTTTTAGTAAGGAGCTGAGGAGGAATTTCTTTAGTCAGAGTGTGGCGAATCTGTAGAATTCTTTGCAACCGAAGGCTGTGGAGGGCAAGTCAATGGATAGTTCTAAGGCAGAGAATAGAGAGATTCTTGATTAGTGCGGGTGTCAGAGGTTATGGGGAGAAGGCAGGAGAATGGGGTTAGGAGTGAGAGATAGATCAGCCATGATTGAATGGCAAAGTAGACTTAATGGGCCGAATGGCTTAATTCTGTTCCTATGACCTTATGACCCTCCTTCAAACCTATCTGCTTTGACATTTTTTTTTGTTGAAATGGATAAATATATTCCAGTAGTCAAAGAAAAGTAGGACGTAGAACATGAGACCCGAAACGTCACCTATTCCTTCTCTCCATAGATGCTACCTCACCCGCTGAGTTTCTCCAGCATTTTTTGCCTACCTTCGATATTTCCAGCATCTGCGGTTCTTTCTTAAACATCAAGAGTGCAAGTTCAAAGGAGCTTTTGATTACTCAGTCACCTGCAACTCTGCTTCCACACGTTTGAGACTGCTAACGCCTCACAGAACAAGTGCCAAAATAAAAATGATAAACAACAGAGACTAAACTAAAATGTAAAGTAATAAAAACTCATTTTAAAAAACTATTTGAAAAGTACATAACCTTTGCCCCGATACTATATATTTTCCTCTAAGTATCTGGCTTTAAACACGCACCTATAGCAGGTTATGACTGATGAACGCATCCAGGACCAGTATAGGCATCTACAGCCTTACCACCATGGCTATACTTCACGCAAGAGCTCTTGTCGTTTTATAATACACAAAGGTCTGATATTAGTCGGGAAAAATAATTTGCTTGATGGATTGAAAGATACAGCATGGAAACGGGCCCTTCCACCCACCGAGTCCCCGTCGAACATCGATCACCCCTTCACACCAGCTCAAGATTGTTTTATTGTCATGTGTCGCAGACAGAACAATGAAATTCTTACTTACAGCATCACAACAGAATATGTAAACATACTACTCTATAAACTCTACAATAAGTGAGAGAGAAACATTGTTTTTAAATATATATATATATATATATACACATATACATATATATATATATACATATACATATACATTATATATATACATATATATATATATATATATATATATATATATATATATATATATATATATATATATATATATATATATATATATATATATATATATATATATATATATATATATATATATATATATATATATATACACACACACATACAGTGGCTTGCAAAAGTTTTCATACCCCTTGAACTTTTCCACATTTTGTCACATTACAACCACATACGTAAATGTATTTTATTGGGATTTTATGTGATAGACCAACACAAAGTGGTGCATAATTGTGAAGTGGAAGGAAAATGATACACGGTTTTCAATTTTTTTTTACAAATAAAAAACTGAAAAGTGTGATTGCAAAAGTATTCAGCCCCCTTTACTCTGATACCCCGAAATAAAATCCAGTGCAACCAATTGCCTTCAGAAGTCACCTAATTAGTAAATAGAGTCCACTTGTGTGTAATGTAATCTCAGTATAAATACAGCTGTTCTGTGAAGGCCTCAGAGGTTCGTTAGAAAACATTAGTGAACAAACAGCATCATGAAGCCCAAGGAACACACCAGACAAGTCAGGGATAAAGTTGTGGAGAAGTTTAAAGCAGGGTTAGGTTATAAAAAACGATCCCAAGCTTTGAACATCTCACGGAGCACTGTTCAATCCATCATCCGAAAATGGAAAGAGTATGGCACAACTGCAAACCTACCAAGACATGGCCGTCCACCTAAACTGACAGGCCGGGCAAGGAGAGCATTGATCAGAGAAGCAGTCAAGAGGCCCATGGTAACTCTGGAGGAGCTGCAGAGATCCACAGCTCAGGTGGGAGAATCTGTCCACCGGACAACTATTAGTCGTGCACTCCACAAATCGGGCCTTTATGGAAGAGTAGCAAGAAGAAAGCCATTGTTGAAACAAAGTCATAAGAATTTGCAGTTTGTCACAAGCCATGTGGGGGACACAGCAAACATGTGGAGGAAGGTGCTCTGGTCTGATGAGACCAAAATTGAAGTTTTTGGCCTAAATACAAAATGCTATGTGTGGCGGAAAACTAACACTGCACATCACCCTGAACACACCATCCCCACTGTGAAACATGGTGGTGGCAGCATCATGCTGTGGGGATGCTTTTTTTCAGCAGGGACAGGGAAGCTGGTCAGAGTTGATGGGAAGATGGATGGAGCCAAATACAGGGCAATCTTGGAAGAATACCAGTTAGAGTCTGCAAAAGACTTGAGACTGGGGCGGAGATTCACCTTCCAGCAGGACAACGACCCTAAACATACAGCCAGAGCTACAATGGAATGGTTTAGATCAAAGCATATTCATGTGTTAGAATTGCCCAGTCAAAGTCGAGATCCAAATCCAATTGAGAATCTCTGGCAAGACTTGAAAATTGGTTTTCATAGACTCTCTCCATCCAATCTGACTGAGCTTGAGCTATTTTGCAAAGAAGAATGGGCAAAAATTTCAGTCTCTAGATGTGCAAAGCTGGTAGAGACATACCCCAAAAGACTTGCAGCTGTAATTGCAGCGAAAGGTGGTTCTACAAAGTATTGACTCAGGGGAGCTGAATACTTTTGCACGCCACACTTTTCAGTTTTTTATTTGTAATAAAATTTGAAAACCATGTATCATTTTCCTCCCACTTTACAATTATGCGCCACTTTGTGTTGGTCTATCACATAAAATCCCAATAAAATACATTTACGTTTGTGGTTGTAACGTGACAAAATGTGGAAAAGTTCAAGGGGTATGAATACTTTTGCAAGCCCCTGTATATACACACACACACACACACACACACACACACACCCATCCTAAAAAAAACTATAATAATGTTATTGTGTTATCCAACTTTCACATCCGTTCACTACATACTAGGAGCAATTTACAGAGGCCAATTAATCTACAAACCCTCACAACTTTGGGATGTGGGAGGAAGCCGGAGCACCCGGAGGAAACCCACGTGATCACAGGGAGTACATGCAAACTCCACACAGACAGCACCTGACCCCTGAAGGCAGGTCACTGGCGTTGTGAGGCAATTGCTCTACTAACTCTGCCACTGGATTTCTCAGGGCCAGATATTACTTTGGAAAAAGAATCCATTGTGACCTTCTACCATCTCAATCCTAGAGCACTAAGGATGTGCATTAGTGAAATAAACCTATTGAGTGATGAGTCAGAAGCTGACAGTGCTGTCTGGAAAGCGAGAGTATCTTTTGACTGGAATTCAGAGCTACAAAGTGCATTTACATACCAAACCACATCCTCAAATATTAATGCCAATCATTTTTGGAAAACATGGACCACATCACGTGAAACAAACCAGCAACAAACTTTCAGACCCTCTGAACTGAGGTATTGCTGTGCGGTCAAACTGCTCGAACAACAGAAAAAGCTGCTGCCTCACAGCGCCAAAGACCTGGTCAAGAGTCAAGTCAAGAGTTTATTGTCGCGTGTCCCAGATAGGACAATGAAATTCTTGCTTTGCTTCAGCACACAGAACATAGTAGACTCAACAGATCAGTGGGTCCATATACCATTAAATAAATATATACACACATGAATAAATAAACAGATAAAGTGCAAATAAACAGATAATGGGCTATTAATGTTCAGAGTTTTGTATGAGTTGAGTTTAATAGCCTGATGGCTGTGGGGAAGTAGCTATTCCTGAACCTGGCTGTTGCAGTCTTCAGGCTCCTGTACCTTCTACCTGAAGGTAGCGGGGAGATGAGTGTGTGGCCAGGATGGTGTGGGTCCTTGATGATGCTGCCAGCCTTTTTGAGGCAGCGACTACGATAGATCCTCTCGATGGTAGGGAGGTCAGAGCCAATGATGGACTGGGCAGAGTTTACTTCTTTTTGTAGTATTTTCCGCTCCTGGACGATCCTGACCTCGGGTGCTGTCTGTGGGGAGTTTGCACGTTCTCCCTGTGACCGCGCATAGGTTTCCTCCCACATCCCAAAAATGTGCGGGCTTGTAGGTAAATTGGCCTCTGGTAAATTACCCTAATTTGTAGCGAGTGCTGTGAAAGTGGGATAAAGTAGAACTAGGGTGTGAATAGGTGAATGGCATGGACTCGTGGGCTGAAGGGCTCGTTTCCACACTGTACCTCTAAAGTTAAAAAGGAAATACGAATGCTTCTTTCTGTTACATTTGGCACAGTTGCCAATCACTTAGAGGCAGAGGTATATTGGCCCATGGCTGCATTCTTAATTAATTTAAGAACTTCCTAAATAATATATGGTCAAGCTTTCAGGGGGAAGAAAATCAATTGACATTTAAAACCAAGGATAAAAACCGAGCTATGCAACACTTCAGCACAAAGGACCGGATGTTGGTGAAATCTGAGGAGTGATCAATGTGGATCTGAGTGTTTAAAGGGCCTGTCCCACTTGGCAATTTTTTCAGCATCATTGACCGACGTATCAGGTCACCGAAAAATGTGCGGTGCGATTTTCGGTGCGAAATGTCCGGTGACGCGGAGTGACGACATACGACGCGCAGTGTTTTTTCAAATGTCGCAACATTTTTTTTGTCGCCGCTGGTGTTTGAAATGTTCAAAATCTTTTGGCAACCCGGACATGACGCCGGCAGTCGCCGAAAAAAAAAAATCGGCAAGTGGGACAGGCCCTTTAAGAAAGAACTGCAGATGCTGGAAAAATCGAAGGTAGACAAAAATGCTGGAGAAACTCAGAGGGTGAGGCAGCATCCATGGAGCGAAGGAACAGGCGATGTTTCGGGTCGTCCCAAAAACGTCCCGAAACGTCGCCTATTCTTTCAAGGTAGATCTGAGGATTTTTTTTTTGATCCATCAGGTGAGATGAAAAGGGAGGATAACTGGTGTGATGTTTGGATACAAAAGCTTTGCCAACAGATTCCCAGAGCTGATAAACATGTCCTTGGAGTGAATGATGTTAACAGCAAGGTGGCCAAATAATGTTCCAGCTCTATGTATGAAAGCCACCAAGACCTCTTCCTCGATGCTAAAATTGCCTTCCACCAGCTCACCTTCAAAAGAAAAACCCTGAACATCTCAAAAGGTATCAAAAGAATAGTTTGATGATCTTACGGATCTGCGCCATTTGCAAATAGAGGTGGCTGGTGTTTGATCATTAAGAAACACTAAAAACAACATCTTTTAATCTTTATTTTGGAAATCACATTGGCCCAATGTCATTGATTTGACTCGAGCGATTTTAGTCCTGACAGAATTCCAGAAGTAACCCCCCCTCAAGTTTTCTTGCACCAACAATTCATGAAGATATTGACGTCTTAATTTCAAACAGCGAAAAACTCCATTGGCACAATTGTTTGGGTTCTATTATGATTGTACAACAACCTGGTTACATCGGTCTGAAGAAGTGTCCCGACCTGAAACGGCAACCATCCATGTTCTCCAAAGAGAAGACACAAGAAACTGCAGATGCTGGTCGACAAAAAAAAATGACGCAAAGAGTTGGGAGTAACTCAGCGGATCAGGCAGCATCTCTGGAGAACATGGACAGGATCCTGGAACTTGGATCTTGAGAACCTGGAGAACCTGCAAACTCAACATTTCGGGTTAGGACCCTTCTTCAGACTCCCAAGATGCATTGAGTTACTCCAGCACTTTGTAAACCAGCATCTGCTGCTCATTGTGCACGGACCTGCTTTTCCCATTCTAGCTACGTCACCAGCGTCTACAAACTTATTTTAACTGCACTTGTGCAATATCCAGCATACTCCGTTTAAAAACTACTCTTGCCTCCAATACAGCACGGCTAAATTGATGTATTTTGTCCTGGATTGTAACAAGTTTAGCAGGAGCAAACTTTCCCCCGCAACCTTTGCACAAAATGCACACTGGAAGCTCACTCAGCACAGCCCTATCAATGACTTCATTTATGCAAGTCAAATAAACCACACTTTCTAATTTTACATTCAATCATTCGTAAGAGACTGGGCTCCAACAGACAGAGAAATGCGACACTGAAGAAATGAAATGAAGAATGGAGAATTAATTACAAAGCAGTAGACCTTCAACAGGCATTAGAATTCCGATCACAAACCATCACAGCCACTGCATTTAAAAGGAGTCCACACTGAGCACCTTGCACCTCAGCACATTTTGGGGACAGGACTCTTTTTCAGAGAAGGGGCCCGATCCGAAACGGTCACCTACCCAGAGATGAACCCAGAGATGTTCTCCATGCTCTCTGCCCGCTGAGTTACTCCAGCATTGTGTGTTTTATCTCTGCTATAAACCAGCATCTGCATTTCCTTGTTATTGCACTTAACGTTTCCAACTTTGATTTCCAAATTCCACCAGATCAACATTCTTCTCCAAAAGGCAACATATCAGACTACCAATTAACCCATTATTATTACAGCTAAATACTCTCTATAAAATGGCCCGCCTGTTAATTGATCCGCAACGTGCTAATTAAAACAAAAAGCCTACCCAGAGCACAAATTAATCCTCCACATAATGACTGCTAATTTAGTGCAGCTTCAAGTCCCCTGTGATCATCGTACTGCCCTTGCTACAAGAGTCTCTGTTTTCCCAATTTATACCCTGCGTGCCATTGTCACAACGACTCGGGAACCTACTGACAACACCCATGTTTTCTGCCCCTTGCTGTTTCTCAGCGACACCCAAACCAATTCTACTTCGTGATTTTCTCAAAAAGCCTTTCCATCTACGAATTACAATTGCACGAGTGAATTGCTAACTGCGGCCTGTTTTAACACTTAGTCAACAAAGTTCTTTGAAGTTGAGATAGACAAAAAAAAGCTGGAGAAAATGAATAGTTTAAGAAGGAACTGCAGATGCTGGAAAAATCGAAGGTAGATAAAAAATGCTGGAGAAACTCAGCGGGTGAGGCAGCATCTATGGAGAAAATTAATAGGTGACATTTCTTCAGGCAGTTGAGTGTCAACTTATATATATATATTTTTTTTTAAGTATTTAAGAAAGAACTGCAGATGCTGCAAAAATCGAAGGTAGACAAAAATGCTGGAGAAACTCAGCGGGTGAGGCAGCATCTATGGAGAGAAGGAATAGGCGACGTTTTGGGTCAAGACCCTTCTTCAGACTAAAAAAAGTACAACAAATTAACATCAGTTTAGAAAGATAGACACACAGTGCTGGAGTAACTCAGCAGCACTATAGGATCTTTGGGCAGCATCTCTGGAGAAATTGCAAAGGTGATGTTTCTG
The DNA here is from genome assembly GCA_035221665.1 of Okamejei kenojei. Lineage (NCBI taxonomy): Eukaryota > Metazoa > Chordata > Chondrichthyes > Rajiformes > Rajidae > Okamejei > Okamejei kenojei. Next base: position 43,244,421 of record CM069150.1, read on the forward strand.
GTCGGGCCACTTTTTCAGACAGTAGATAGTCAATTTATACATTTTAAAAAGTAGGACAGATTAACATCCGAGTTTAGAAAGATGGACACAAAGTGCTGGAGTAACTCAGCGGGTAGGTCAGCATGTCTGGAGATGAATGAAAGGTAACGTTTCGGGTGGGAACCCTTCTTTAGACCAGAGCTTCTGGATCAAATCACCAAAGTTGCTCTGCTGTTGGTTTTAAGATTTTTTTTAGGTGTACTTAAGAGTTTAAAATTGGTCCACTTTAGCAGGTGCACCTCGATTATAGATAAATGCAGTAATGCACACAAACAACAGTGCAGTGGAGAAGGGAGTGCATACTCACAATGCACATCATTCCCTCCTGCAGACATCCATCTTTTGGTGCAATGCAACAAAAATAAAATGATCGCCAGGATATTACACAACTCAATGCTTGGCCCTCCATCCTTTCCATCAGTCCTATCACTAACTGCTGCAATAGGCACAAGTTCCAAAGTGTTTAATTCTCATGTCCACCAGCCTGAAAAAGGTTCTTGACCCGAAACGTTACCTAGTCCTTTTCACCAGAGATGCTGCCAGACCAGCTGCCAGACCAGCCGAGACATTTTATGTCTATCTCCGGAAAAATAAAATCCTTACTCTCTCCAGTTTTACAGGAACATTAAAAGCAACAACTCAACAAATAAATTATATTAGCTGTAATGGGTAAACTGGCCATCGTGGTGCAAGCCAATAGCACAAAAAATGCAACTGTCCACAAAATGCTGAGCTCGTGTTTAGGTTAGGATTGTGCAGGGCGTTTCAAGAGCCAGACAGTTGCGGGGAACAATTCAGCGGGTCAGGCAGCATCTCTGGAGAAAAGGAATAGGTGACATTTCTTCAGTCACTGTTTTTTGTTTTTTTTTGCAAACCAGCATGTTCAATTCCTTGTTTCTACAAGAATTTGAAACTCTCCACCACCATTTCCGTGAAGAAGACTCCAAAGATGTACAGGTCTGTCGGGTGTAACCAGACTGAAGGGTCCCGACCCAAATTGACACCTGTTACATTTCTCCAGAGATGCTGTCTGACCCGTTGAGTTACTCTAGCCTTTAGAGTCCATCTTTGGTGTAAACCAGCATCTGCAGTTCCTTCCTTCAAATGAGATTGCACCTGCTAAGGTGGTGGGTGAATTGAAGTGGGTTGAGATTGTTAGTACTGTAGGAGTTGATAAGCATCATAACCATTCTCTAAGCCCTCCCAACAACAAACAGTCGCATCCTCTGGTCTCTCCAGCATGATGCAAACAGTATCTCCAGATGACTGAACAGATGACTGACATAAAACTACTTTGATACTCATCACAATAGTGGTGCAGCGGTAGAGTTGCTGCCTTATTGTGCCAAAGACCCAAATTCGATCCTGACGACAGGTGCTGCCTGTGCGGAGTTCGCACGTTCTCCCTGTGACCTGCGTGGGTTTGCTCCGGTTTCCTCCCACACTCCAAAGACGTACAGGTTGGTCTTTGATAAAAAATTGTATGTTGTCCCTCATGATTGTACGATAGTGCTAGTATGTGGGCATAGTGCTAGTACGAAGGGACAGTTTTCGCGCTGTATTTCTAAACTAAACTAGCAACATTCCGCAGCTACTGTTTGTTGATTAGGAATGTAATGGCAAATGTTGGAAGTGCTCATTGGGTCAGGCAGATGCTTCCTGACCTGCTCCATATTCCCAGATGTATCTTGTTTTATTTAAGCTATTTGACAAAGCACCTCTCCTGTGTGATGGAAATAATAACTCCAGGCAGACGGTCGAGATATCAACATACAAAGGAGACATTCCAAGTTATTAATATTGAACTGTGCAAAGCTGGTTCTTTGACAACAATTCTGCAAAAGTTAAACATCAGTATTGAGGTGCATACGTCCTGAAAAGTGCCCAATAATTCATCTTATCACAGCCAGGAGGCCCACTCATCAACATCTCATGGTTTATACCTAGTCCGAGAAAACCAAAACAGGCCCTTCAGCCCATCTCAACGATGGCAACCAGTGGCCTCACCTCCCTGCATTTGCCCCATATCCCTCTAAACCTTTTCTATCCATTTCCCTGTCCAAATGTCTTTTCAATGTTCATTTTCAATGGTTAGAGGAGCAGAATTAGACCATTCGGCCCTTCACATCTGCTACGCCAATCACTCATGGCTGATCGATCTTTCACTCGCAACCCCATTCTCCTGCCTTCTGCCCATTACCCCGTCACCCGTACTAAACGAGAATTTGTCAATCTCTGCTGTAAAAATATCTATTGACGACCTCCACAGCCGTCCGTGGCAGTGAAATTTGGTTTTTGCACCCGTCAGGGGATATGGGGAGAAGGCAGGAACGGGGTACTGATTGGGGATGATCAGCCGTGATCACATTGAATGGCGGTGCTGGCTCGAAGGGCCGAATGGTCTATGGTCTCAACCGCCTCCTCTGGCACCTCGCTCCACATACGCACCACCCTTTGTGTGAAAAGGTTGCCCCTCAAGCTTTTATGAAATCTTTCCCCTTCTCGCCTTAAAACCTATACAGCGTGGACTCCACACATAGAACCCGGAATTGAATGCATATCTTCCAAACTTCAAAAACAGGAAGAACAACTGGTCTAATGCATCTTATTACAAATCTCATTCTACATTACCACTTTGCTGTTGAAAGACTAGGAAGTATATTTCATCACTCAGCCACTCCCAGGTTGTACCTGACGCCTACCTGATACCTACTGAAGTAGAGGAAAACTATTGTCCCACCATTTAAGTGCACTCAGCACCATATCTCGCGTAATAATTATTTTTTTTAAATCACTTTCCACAATTTAGAATATGATTGAACTGGTCTAGTTTGAGAAGTGGTGGTGCTGGCTCGAAGGGCTGAATGGCCTACTCCTGCACCTATTGTCTAAGACAGTCAGACCCTTTGTCCCCAGGGTGGAAATATCAAAGACTTGGAGGAATTGGTTTAAGATGAGAGAGGATAAGTTATCAGGTAACTAAACCATCCTATCAACAACTATTATCTACCTCACCGGCGACCCTCGGACTCTCTTTAATCGGACTTTACCGTGCACTAAAGGTTATTCCCTACGGCCAGCTCGATTGTAATCATGTATAGTCTTTACGCTGACTGGTTGGAATGCACCAAAGGCTATTCACTTTTACCTGGATACACATGATAATAAACTCAATTACTCTCTCCACGCTAAACCCGTTGATTGGGATTATGTTCTACAGACAATATCTGTAGTTTAGAAACATAGAAAATAGGCGCTGGAGTAGGCTGTTCGGCCCTTCGAGCCATTCAATGTGATCATGGCTGATCTTGACAAATACCCGTGTATTCGCTTGATCCTTCACATCTTAAGCAATGAATGAACTCAAGGGGTTTGACAACTTAGGTTTAAGTGAGGGGGGGGGGGAGGAGTGGGAGAGGGGGAGATTTAAAAGTAATCTGAGGGGCAACCTTTTCCACACAAAGGGCAGTGGGTGTATGGAATGAGCTGTATGGAACAAATAGTTGAGGCAGGAACTATCGCAACGTTTAGGAAACATTTGGACAAGAACATGGATAGGGCAGGTTTAGAGGGATGTATGGGCCAAACGCAAGCAGGTGGGACTAGCGTAGATGGGGCATGTTGGCCAGAGTGGGCAAATTGGGCTGAAGGGCCTATTTCCACGCCAAATTATTCTATGACTTCCAAATGAAAAAATAAAATTCTATAGCTTGAGTAACTTTCAACTGGACAATAGTCAGAAACAAATACTCCATGGAACAAAGACAACAAGTTTTCAGTAGATGATTTCAGTGACAATAAGCAGAATGTAACTGGTACCTTGCCCTAGTTCTACTGAAACATAAAATCAGTATTTTCAATGTGATACGAGTTTGAGTTTAGTTTATTGTCACTGTATATAGACGTCTTATCCATTTGATCAGATATGATGTGGTGTGCACGTGTGTGTGTGTGTGTGTGTGTGTGTGTGTGTGTGTGTAGAGATACATATATTTATAAGATCATGAGATGGGAGCAGAATGAGGTCATTCGGCCCATCGAGTCCACTCCACCAATCATGGCTGATCCATCTGTCCCTCCTAACCCAATTCTCCTGCCTGCTCCCCGTAACCTCTGACGCCCATACCAATCAAGAATCTATCTCTGCCTTAAACATATCCACTGACTTGTCCTCCACAGCCGTCTGTGGCAACGAATTCCACAGAATCACCACCCGTGCGCGTCTGTGTCCATCTTATCCCTTTGATCACTCACACATATATCTGATCAAATGGATAAGATAGTCACAACACACACACACACATATATACATATATATAGGGTTACACAAAAAGCTGGAAAACTCAGCGGGTGCAGCAGCATCTAAGGAGCGAAGGAGATAGGCGACGTTTCGGGTCGAGACCCTTCTTCCTATATATGTGTGTGTGTGTGTGTGTGTTGTGACTATCTTATCCATTTACCTATACACACACACATATATATATATATGTATATATTCGGGATGTTGGTCGAGAGAGCGTGTGTTGTGACTATCTTATCCATTTATGACGACATTTTGTATAGCATTTACTATGTCGGGACATGTCACAGCTCCGCGTGCATGTATATACAGCGCCACCTCTCGTCTCGATGCAGTGACTATAGATATCTCCCGTCTCCCGCTTGTGTTGTTTGATCCCAAATATAAAACAATATCCATTTGATCAGATATATACACACACACACACACGGCAGGTTAATTCGGTTCCCCAGGAGACTGCTCCCAGGGCTTCCGCCAAATGCTCAGATGTTCAATCAGGGAGGGCTAATTGATTTACAGCGCCTCTCAGCTCATTGTGTCTGGAGAACGCCTATTTGACTTTACACAAACCATATGGCACACCTTTCAGCCCAGCCGTGGCTTATCTGCAACAAACGAACCTTCAAATAGACGACACTCTGCCCCAACAGGAAACCACTGAACCTGCACCAAACTCAATTATTGCTCCAGAATAATGAGGCTCGATCGAAACTATTTCAGAATCGGTATCCGAGGAGGGAAACAACAACAGCAAACCTCAGTCGAGCGGTTTGAACGGTTTTTAACCAAGCTGGTGGCAAAGCTCGCTGTCCGACCCGCTGAGTTACTCCAGCTTTTTGTGCCTTTCTTGTTATTACTCATGTTTCGCATTGGCTTCATCTTTAAGAGAGGCGTTCTCCCATTCGCATGCATTTGTTTAAAAGCTGTAAACGACCCACAAAGATGAGAGTATTTAATTCACACTCATTACATTCTCAATAAATCTAATTTCACACACACTGACTGAGGGGCGAGTTCTCTGGCTAAACTCAGGACATCCATCCCAACTAATACGAGATCAAACACGTCTTCGCCTGACATTTTGGGCAAGATTAAGAAAATTTCCCCCAAAATTGCTAATTTCAAATCTCTTTTGTAAAGCGGCGCGTCTTGCACAGCCAGTAATTTGTACACCAGCCCCAGAATGGAAATGTGACTCGACTTGGCATTTTCAAATGTCACGGAGTGCAGTATTTTCAGAGTTTATAGATTAGTAATCGAAAAATAAGTAACAATCAGCCCTTCCCACCTGGAATTAAACATTGCTGATAATATCATGTTAATACTCCCGCACACTCCCCGTGGGATCAAAACTAACTCTGCGCGGACTTTTAAGGAGGGGGTAGGGGGTGAAGAATCAACTTACAGACTTGAGAAATTTCAAGGAACCCACGTAGTCTTTCTCGGTCTTTAAAATCTCAGTCATCACACAGACTCGCAGGCGAAGCTGCCGGTCGGTGGCTTTGCCACTTTCCACTCCATTTTCCAGCTGGCTTGCTTCGTCCATGTTGCCGGCCTCCTGTTACAAGTAAACAAGACCGTCCGTCCCAAAGGCGAGCGGGCGGGCGAGCGAGCGAGGGAGGAGGTGAGTTTCGACCGTCTCGCAAGCGGCGAGTTCTCTAAGAAGCCGCTGAGTTCAGTTTGGTTCCGATCCACTTGGCATTTTCGTGTTTTGCTGGGGGTGGGTTGCCGGTTGCAATGAAACTCCGTGCTGTTTTCTCAGCCGCCTTCCTTATTCCGTGCAATAATGCCAGGGGAGAGTGTGTGTGTGTGTGTGTGCAGAGTTTCCCGCTGCTAACTCCGAGCCGCACCAGCTCCGTTACAAGCGAGTCTCCTCGCTACATGCAACTGGGGACTTGCCGCACGCTTGTTCTTCAGCCCAACTTTGCTCTCACCGAGTGGAAGAAAAGCCACAAAAGGGGGATAAAGCAAGCACCATAACGGTACCTGGGAAAGAGGGAGAGAGAGAATGGGGACGACGAGCTACAGACTGGCAAAAATCTGCAGCAAATGCTACCGTTCAGCGCGATTCCGCTTTTTGCCACTGAAACAACAGACACATGCTCAGAGAAAGCAGCCGGGGGGCGTCGCCAAAGTCTCGCTTCCAAACTCCGGCGGAATCGCCACACACACCATCTCTCACACACACATACATACACCATGCACACGACATCATCTCACACACTCACCATCACACACACTCACCATCACAACACACACACACTCACAACACACACACACACACACACACACACTCACCATCACAACACACACACACACACCACAACACACACTCACCATCACAACACACACACATCACACACACACACACTCACCATCACACACACTCACCATCACAACACACACTCACCATCACAACACACACTCACACTCACACACACACACACACACTCACCATCACAACACACACACACTCACCATCACAACACACACACACTCACCATCACAACACACACACACACACTCACCATCACAACACACACACACTCACCATCACAACACACACACACTCACCATCACAACACACACACACTCACCATCACAACACACACACACTCACCATCACAACACACACACACACTCACCATCACAACACACACTCACCATCACAACACACACACACTCACCATAACACACACACTCACCATCACAACACACACTCACCATCACAACACACTCACACTCACACTCAACACAACACACACACACACTCACCATCACAACACACACACACTCACCACAACACACACACTCACCATCACAACACACACACACACTCACCATCACAACACACACTCACACTCACCACAACACATACATACACCATCACACACACACACCATCACACACACACACCATCACACACACACACACACAAAGCAACAGTTCAAACAAAACCCACCCTCTTCGAAAAGCAACATTTTTGCAGCCAGATTCCTTTTAGCTGCCGGAGGAGGTAGTTGAGGCAGGTACTACCGCAATACATTTGGATAAGACAGGTTTAGTGGGATATGGGCCAAACGCAGGCACGTGGGACGTGTAGGTGGGACAAGTTGGACAGAATGGGCAAGTTGGGCCGAAGGGCCTGTTTCTTTTCTAGATGCACTAAACCTGTGCAAAGTTGCCTGCCAAATCTAATAATAAAATATTGCTTTAAATGAGTACATTTATCTTACTGCAATTTATTCCTGTTTTGCCGCAAGACAACGTCGGATTTTAGTCATAGAATGATACAGTGTGGAAACAGGCCCTTCGGCCCAACTTGCCCACACCGGCCATGTCCCAGCTACACTAGTCCCACCTGCCCACGTTTGGTCCACATCCCTCCAAACCTGCCCTATCCTAACTGTTTCTTAAATGTTAGGATCGTCCCTGCCTCAACTACCTCCTCTGGCAGCTTGTTCCATACACTCGCCACCCTTTGTGTGAAAAAGTTACCCCTCAGATTCCAATTAGATATTTTCCCCTTCACCTTAAACCTATGTCCTCTGGTCCTCAATTCACCTACTCTGGGCAAGAGATAGTGCCTCTCTAGCCGATCTATTCCTCTCTTGATTTTATTTTAAATAACTTGAATTCCAATATGAGGGGTGATCTGATAGAGGTGTATAAAATTAAGAGAGGAATAAATCGGGAAGACGCACAGAGTCTCTTGCACAGAGTAGGTGAATCGAGGACCAGAGGACACAAGGTTTAAGGTGAAGGGGAAAAGGTTTAATAGGAAGCTGAGGGGAGAATGGACTCAAAATGCTGGAGTAACTCAGCGGGACAGGCAACATCTCTGGAGGGGGGAGGATGGCTTTCATTATGTCCATGTTTGAAGATTTCCATTTTAGAGATGGTCCCTTAATTTTGGGCTTCATGTTGTTTCAAATTACGCTATTCTTTTTCACTATTATCCCAGTAATTTTATATCATCGTGGAGCTGTGCTTGGAAATAAAGTGAATAAAATGTGTGTGTGTGAACATGGAGGTCCACCAGCTGTGGGGAGAAAATAAAAATACAGAATAAATAATATCCTATAGATTTGTCCCCTTTTACTCAAGAGGGCAATCTTTACCAATGTATCCTTTCGGTAGACCTGACTTGCCCAAGATATGGACAATACTCAACTGATAAGAGATTTTGGAAGACTGTGATAATTGATATTTAACCTTGAACTGTGTCGTTTGGGTCAAGGATATATATTTTCTCTGATGTAATAAAGTGTCTGGGACCAGTCCGATTGTCACTTCAATCAAAGGAGTTCGCTGCAATACAGATAGGATAGCAATGGAGAGTGTGGTAAAGATTCACCAGCATGTGACTTGGAATGAGCGGCTGTAGTCATAGAAACATGGTCAGAAGGAAAGATTGGATGTGTGTGTGTACATACATATGCAAAAAAGCGAACTATACACTGTAAATGCATCGATTGTAATCATGTATTGCCTTTCTGTTGGCTGGTTAGCACACAACAAAAAGCTTATCACTGTACCTCAGTGCACGTAACAATAAACTAAACTGAAGCTAAACTGAACTGAAACAATAATAGTGCAAAAAGACAAAACCAATACCCTCAAGTCTATGGTAGATAAAAATGCTGGAGAAACTCAGCGGGTGAGGCAGCATCTATGGAGTGAAGGAATAAGTCTATGTACTTCAGAGCTCATTTGGGGGTTGTAGTTTTAACAGCCTGATGGCTGTAGGGAAGAAGCTGTTCCTGAACCTTGACGTTATAGTCGCGAAGGCAGGGGTGAAATGAGTGTGTGGCCAGGGTGTGTGGCCAGGTAGGCCTTATTGAGGCAGCCACTCCTGCGAATCCCTTCAATAGTGGGGAGGTCAGTACTTGCGATGGACTGGGCAGTAGTCTTCTTTGCTCCCGGCCGTTCAAGTTGCCGAATCAGGCCCTTTGGTGGGCACTAATGGAATAACACCGCTTCATTCTGTGGGATGGCAAAAGGGATATTGCATGGAAGGGTAAAGGATGAGTTATATAATGATATGAGAAAAAAAAATCCATCCAAAAGAGTGGCCTGTGATTCGAATCATGTCGGGAAAAACTCTGAAGTCACTGCAAGCAATCAGTGTACTAAGGTTCAGTCTGGAGAAAGGTCCTGACCTAACCAGAATCACTGAAAAAGGGTCCCGAGCTGAAATGTCACCTATCCATGTTCTCCCGGGATGCTGCCTGACCCGCTGAGTTCCTCCAGAACCTGGTGCCTTTCCTTGGTAAACCAGCATCTGCAGTCCCGTGTTTCTTCAATATCCTGAAGTTGATTAGGCATGTGCGGGTTGGAGAGGATGTTTGATATTAGTTTCCACCAAGGGCGGAGGTACAAGTTTGTGACTAATTAGCCAATTGAGACTCGCAACTGGTTCTTCATTTGTATTTATGGTCTCATTTCCAACCCAGTTTTATTTGTTTGGGTTCAGAGACTCAAATAGTTTTGGTCCAATTTCACTGCATCAATGTTTCTTTTTCTCTGTGATTCAGTTCCACGTAAGTTTCGGGATGAAATACCCAGAATCTGCAGTGCACTCATACGGTAATGCTGAGAATTGAGAAAATGTTTCTCGATGACAGGGTCAGTTCTCTTTAAGTTTCAAAGTTCAACAACTGAATGTTGCCAGGTGAAATTCCTGATGTAGGCATGATTGGAGGTGCAGACATATTTGGCACTGCAGCTCATGTTTAAGATTGCAACATCATGTGCTGAAACTTGAGTGTACCTGGGGCAGGACAGCGGCCGTGTTCAGTTCTACGATTTACATTCACGCAGAACATCATGACCAGAGGGCACAGTCTCAGAATAAAAGGGCGTACCTTTAGAATGGAGATCAGGAAGAAGTTCTTTAATTAGAGGGTGATGAATCTTGGAATACATTGCCACAAGGTATTAGGGCGAAACGCATTAGGGCGGCACGGTGGCGCAGCGATAGAGTTGCTGCGTGACAACGCCAGAGACCCGGGTTTGATCCTGACTACGGGTAATTGTCTGTACGGAGTTTGTACATTCTCCCTGTGACCCCGTGGGCTTTCTCCAGGTGCTCCGGTTTCCACCCATACTCCAAAGACAGACAGGTTTGTAGGTTAAGTGTTAAAGAAGGACCTGCAGATGCTGGAGAATTGAGGATACACAAAAAGCTGGAGAAACTCAGCGGGTGCAGCAGCATCTAAGGAGCGAAGGAGATAGGCGACGTTTCGGGTCGAGACCGAAACGTCGCCTATCTCCTTCGCTCCTTAGATGCTGCTGCACCCGCTGAGTTTCTCCAGCTTTTTGTGTACCCCAGGTTTGTAGGTTAATTGGCTTGGTAAAATAGTACATTTTTCCAGTCGGCGTGAACTCGTTGGGCTGAAGTGCCTGTTTCCACGCTGCATCTTTAAAGTCTGAAGTCTAAAAAGGCCATTCTCATCAGTAATCTGAACATAGGTATTCACTTTTGAAAAATTCCATGATCCTCACATTTCCCTTGAGATTGTAATAAATGAAAATGAGAATGCCCACATGCTTCATTGAAGTTCATCCACACAAGGTTAAAGCTGCCCCATTGAGGCATCCAACTGGTTCTTAGATGCACACAGGGATTTTGTCTCAACAATTTTATTTGTCACCATCTGCAATGAAAATAATTCACTGGTATCCATTCTAAGTGTTGTTTTTATTGGTTAAATGTTATTTTATTGTTATTTTTATCTCATGTGGCACTTCACATTTAAATATTTTTTGTATTTATCTTTTCCATTTACTCTAGACTTTGGACGTACAGCATGGAAACTGACCCTTCGACCCACAGTGTCCGCACCAACCAGCGATCACCCCGTACACTACCACTATCCTTCGCACCAGGGATATATATATTTTTTTTTACCAAAGCCAATTAACCCCACAGATCTGCACGTCTTTGGAGTGTGGGAGGAAACCGGAGCTCCCGGAGAAAACCCACACGTCCACGGGGTGAATGTACAAACTCCGTACAGACAGCACCCGGAGTCAGGATTGAACCTGGGTCTCTGGCGCTGTAAGGCAGCAGCTCCACCGCTGCGCTGCCCAGTTCAATTGTCTCTTCCAGCTTCCCTCCCCCGCCACAATCAGTCTGAGGAAGGGTCCTGACCCGAAACATCACCTATCCATGTTCTCCAGAGATTCTGCCTGACCTGCTGAGTTACTCCAGCACTTTGTGTCCTTTAGTTGCAAGCCACCATCTGCAGTACTTTGTGTCTACCTGAAATCAGAAGAATTTATATTCTGTTCAAATCCACCTTGATAAACCATATGTGGTTAAAAATGTGACTTTGAAGTATTTTCGCTACATTCATGTCTGCAATCAAGGTGGTTCAGCACCTTTAAGGCGGTGCAGAAACTGGAATCAAACCAGGGACATAAATTAAAGACAGATTATTAAACACTGATACATCTGCTGCACGTGATAAATCAAAGCAGTTTTTGAATCAACAGAGGTATGCGAGACACGAATGTAGTCCATCATACAGTATGTATCAGGTATATTTTTCATGAAGCTTATTTAAAACTGCTGTTTCACCTTGAATTGGATTACATGCTCACAATACTGAACAATCAGTCACCATCCCAAATCTTCTTCAGGACCAGGTCCAGAAAAGACACAACTCTTTTGAAAGATACAATTGGCAGGATGTCCAAATGTTTCTTCAATGTTACAATCGTACCTGCCTCAACTACCATACTGTTTGTTCCATACTCCCGCAACCTTTTGTGTAACAAAATTTCCACTCGGGTTCCTGTTAAATCTTTCCCTCCTCACCTTAAACCTGTGCCCTCTGGTTCTCGATTCCCCTACTCTGAGCAAAAGACTCTGTGCGTTTACCCAATCTGTTGCTTTACGGCTAACTTGAGGGCCTAACATTTTGAAAACATTTTGGACTTGAAGCATACAGGATGACACACCTAAAACATAGCGATACATGTATTGTCTCCGTGTAGTCTGCTATCTTACACGCTCTTACTTGCTATGATTGTGCCAAATGTACAGTAGGATTGTCACTGAACTGTACGGAGTAAAGGGATTTTACTGTCCTTGGGAACACATGACAATAAAGTACAATTGAACAAATCCACACCAACAGTGCACGGGCTATCCAAATGTTTGTTCACCTTTGGAGATTGAGCTCCCACCCGAAGATGGCGCCCAAGAGAGTGGGCAGGGCCGAAGATGACCTGGATGGGATGCTCCTAGTCCTGGCCAAACTGGCCATCCACGAGTCACGGCGCCAGGCGGAAGAGGGCTTTGCCCGAGCCAGATGCTTGCCCCTTTACCGGGGTTGCGTCCGCGCCCGGGTGGTGTTAGAGAGGAACATAGTTGTACAGTAGTTAGTACATTTGTGACATAGTTGTTTGGAATTTAATGCCTGAATCATTTGGTGATTTTGTGATATGGCGGTGGGTGCGTCACCACAGTTTTTTTTTTTGGGTGGGGGGGTTTTGTATCGTGTTCGTAATCAAATAAATTATTTTTGATACAAAAAAAGATGGAGCCCAAGCTAGGCGCTTCTTTGTGCCCTAGTCACAGAAGTGGACCACGCATTACAATCGCACCGCCCTTTTATGTACGCTGTAAATGGCTCGATTGTAATCATGCATAGTCTTTCCGCTGACTGGTTAGAATGCAACAGAAGCTTTTCACTGTACCTCGGTACACTTGACAATAAACTAAACTCTAACACACTGAGACATCACTGATTCCTTCACTAAAATGTATAAGAGATTGCACCGCAGATTAAACATCCAGAGGAAATTGTCCACAGCCACGCAATACCGTGCGATCTACAGGAGCCGCTGCCTCAAGAAGACATGAGCCAGCATTATCAACGACCCACACCACACCTGGCCGCACTCTTATTTCACTCCTGCCATCGAAAAAAGTGACCTCCAGGTTCAGGAACAGCTTCCACCCAACAACCATCATGCTCTTGAACACCACAAAGGCCAGCTAAACTATCAACAATAAACTGCCTTGGTTACACGAGGGACTCTGGGCTTCCTTTTGCTCTGAATATTGTTTTCTTTTTTTATTTATTGAACTTTTCCTTTTGTTTATGATGTTATCTGTGTCTACAGGCCTGTTGTGCTACTGCAAGTAAGAATGTCATTGGTTACGAAGGAACAGCAGATGCTGGAAAAGCGAAGGTAGACAACAATGCTGGAGAAACTCAGCGGGTGAGGCAGCATCTATGGAGTGAAGGAAATGGGCAACGCTTTCAGGACAAAACCCTTCTTCAGACCAAATGTCATTGGTTTGTGTTTTGATAATTAAGCACTCTTGGCCCTTGGCACCATACCCTGACAGTCAGGATCCAAATCTGTGGGTCCTGGACACCACAGGTCAGTCTGCTTACCTCAGGAGCAAGCTCTCACCAAAGATGAATTTCACTTCTGCTGGTGAGCCAGCCCAGGCTGACTGAGCACGAATTACCCAGACCTCAAACCGTCATCAAGCTCATGATCTACTGAGCCGCAGTGATTCCTGCCCACCTCCGCATCAGCCACCCCAAAGCCCACAGAGCTGGGGGGGCGGGGGGGCGCAGCGGTAGAGTTGCTGCCTCACAGCGCCAGAGACCCGGGTTCGATCCTGACGACGGGTGCTGTCTGTACGGGGTTTGTGCGTTCTCCCCGTGACCGCGTGGGTTTTCCCCGGGTGCTCCGGTCTCCTCCCTCGACCAGCGATCCCCCTACACGAGCACTAAGCCGCACACTGGGGACAATCTACAACCTTTACCGAAGCCAATTGACCTACAAACCTGTACGTCTTTGGAGTGTGGGAAGAATCAGATGGTACCTGTAGTCAAGATTGAACCCGAGTTTCTGGCGCTGTAAGGCAGCAACTCAACCGCTGCGCCACCCCACTGCCCTTATTGTTTTAATCAGGGACATAATGATTGATTGATCGATTGATTGAAAGACAGCATGAAAACTGGCCCTTCAGCCAACTGAGTCCACACAGACCATCGACCACCCGTCCGTTCACGCCATTATCTCACTGTCACATCGGCTTCCTGCATGGGGGGGGGGGGGGCAATTTACAGAGGCCAATTAAGCTACAAACCTGTACCTCTTTGGAGTGTGGGAGGAAACCGGAGCACCCGGAGAAAACCCACACGCGGTCACAGGGAGAACGTGCAAACTCCACACAGACGGCGCCCTGAGGTCAAGATCGAACCTGGGTCCCTGGCGTAGTGACCTGTGAGGCAGCAGCTCCACCAGCTGCGCCCTTGTGCCGCGATTGCGAAACCGTTGGTGCAATGTTCCGAGACAAATGTCACCAAGCAATGGGGAGTTACTGACCCCGATTTTGTTTAGCTTTGACAGCAGTTCCACGGTTGAATTGCTAGTATAGTACAGTGAAATGCTGACTAGTTCCTTACTCCCACACAATTGCAGAAGTCCTAATCTTAGGGGACAAGCGGCTACCAGTAAATTCCCTGTGCGCGCTCCACCCTACATAGAATCCAACTCTGCAGTAAAAACTTGCTGGAGTTATCCAGAATCTGCATCTCTGGACAAAAGGGATAGGTGAGGTTTCGGGTCGAGACCCCATGGAGGAGAAATTATTTGATATTTGGGTGTCATACGGGAGTCAGGGGGTTTGGGGAGTACGCAGTTGAATGGGGTTAGGAGGGAGAGATGGATAAGCCATGATTGAAGGGCGTAGACCAGAAGGGCTGATTGGCCTTATTCAGCTCCTATCACTTATGATATTTATTTTATAAGTTCATGTCAGAGTAGCAGAATTAGGCCATTCAGCCCAAAGGTAGTCACAAAATGCTGGAGTAACTCAGCGGGACAGGCAGCATCTCTGGAGAGAAGGTATGGGTGACGTTTCAGGTCGAGACCCTTCTTCAGACTGACGTTCAGGCCATTCAGCCCATCATGTCTACTCCATCATTCAACCAAAGCTGATCAATCTGTCCCTTCAACCCCATTCTCCTGCCTTCTCCCCACAACCATGACACCCATACTAATCAAGAACCTTTCAATCTCCGCTTTAAAAATACCCGATGACTTGACCTCCACTGCCATCCGTGGCAGTGAATTCCACACATTCACCACCCTCTGACTAAAGAAATTCTTCCTTACCCCCTTTCTAATGGTATGTTCTTTTAAAATTACCATCCTTTGTGAAATTAATCCTCAGATGAAATATTTCCGTACTTTGCGATTGTATTCATCTGAGGGATTACGAGATTCACAGTGATGACGAGATTGAAAGAAAGAGAGTGAATGCTAGCAAGAAGATGGAATCAGTCTCCTGAAGATGAGTTGTACTTATTGTGATAACGCACGGATCTGCCTCAAATGTTCATTGAAAAGCTGGCCTCAATTAGGACACACAGGAACCTTCCAAACAATGAACTGTGGAAAAGGTCTATTAATCCACTGGGAATTTACTAAAGAATAGTTTATGATTTCTCCATGCCAAAAAAATAGACCACAGTTTTTCTAAATGTCAGACTCTTCAGCAAATGACCTGGGGAAATGCTAAACAATTGGCCAAGGAGTGGTCATTTTGAGCAGATGATAGACACAGAGTGCTGGAGTAACTCAGCGGGTCAGGCAGCATCTCTGGAGAAAAGGGATAGGTGAGGTTTCGGGTCGAGACCCGACGGAGAAGAAATCCTTCAAAGTAGCACAGCTTGAGGAGATTCCGCAGTGGAGCGGGCCAAACGTGTGGGAAGGAACTGCAGATTCTGGTTTGAAAATGTCTTTGGTGTAAACCAGCACCTGCAGTTCTTTCCCGCGTCATTTTGAGCAGTGGCACAGTTATGTAAATGAAGAATGAATCTCCATGCCAGAAGCAAAGATAGAAGGGAGAAGTGGGAAGAGGTGGGAAGACTTTTCCAAGGGTAGGTGTTGAGGGAACATAGAAACATAGAAACATAGAAATTAGGTGCAGGAGTAGGCCATTCAGCCCTTCGAGCCTGCACCGCCATTCAATATGATCATGGCTGATCATCCAACTCAGTATCCCGTACCTGCCTTCTCTCCATACCCTCTGATCCCCTTAGCCACAAGGGCCACATCCAACTCACTCTTAAATATAGCCAATACAGCAAGGAACATAAGATTGAAAACATGTAGATGAAATCTAGAATGTTTTTCTTAGATTTTTTTTTTGTTTATTATCTCGTTTACAGAATAATATAAGTTAACATATTCTGTTGTGCTGCTGCAAGTAAGAATTTCATTATTCTGTCTGGGCCATGTGACAATAACAAACTCATGACTCTCAACTCTTGATTAAGGCCCCGAATTACTGGGCTCTGTTGGGAAGGACACATCATTTGTATGGCCCACAGTAGTCTCCCAAAAGAAGACTCTCAGTCTGAAGAAAGGTCTCGACCTGAAACGGCACATATTCCTTCTCTCCAGAGATGCTGCCTCGCCCGCTGAGTTACTCCAGCATTTTGTGTCTATCTTCCAAAAGAGACTCTCTGATCTGAGATCTGTTATTGAAGATTACAGATCTTCAGGTGAAGGAAATGTTTGGAGGAAGTGCTTAAAATTTCTTTGCATAAGTATAAAATCCCCATCAATACAATAGACGATAGATACCTTGGAACATGGGTCTATCTCTGCTTATAATGGAGATGGAACAGTTGGAAGCGAGAACCTCAAGGTCAAGCACTGGGAACAGAAAGAAGACCAACATGAAGTGTGGAAGGAGTGCACCACCTCAGAAACCACCCACCCACTGGTTTGTCATCACCTGCCCCATCTGTGGAAGAGTCAGCGATCCCCACATTACCATCATTAACCTAAGTGCGACACGGTGGCGCTGCAGTAGAGCTGCTGCCTCACAGCGCCAGAGACCGGGGTTCGATCCTGACTACGGGTGCTGTCTGTACGGAGTCTGTACGTTCTCCCCGTGGCCATGTGGGTTTTCTCCGGGTGCTCTGGTTTCCTCCCACACACCAAAGATATACAGGCTTGTAGGATAATTGGCTTCCGTAAATTGTAAATTGTCCCTCGTGTGTAGGATAGTCACAAAATGCTGGAGGAACTCAGCTGGTCAGGCAGCATCTCTGGAGAACAAGGATGGGTGACATTTCAGGTTGGGACCCTTCTTCAGTGTGTAGGGTAGTATACGGGTTGTGGTCGTTGGTTGGCACAGACTCGGTGGGCCAAAGGGCCTGTTTCTGCACTGTCTAATGTCTAGAAGACACGTTTGAAGGATCTTGACCCAAAACACCACCTCTCCATGTTCTCCAGAGGTTCTGACTAATCCAGTGAGTTACTCCAGGACTATGTGTCTTTTCCAGAACCCACAAAGCTGGAGTGGTAGCAAGTCATCCCTTGAGGGACTGCCTAGGAAGAAGATAATGTCTTGTACACGTTGGAGGAGCTTTGTGGATTTCAGAAAAGATAACTGGAGCTTGACCTGTCCTTGAATCCACAATATTCCTCTGGCTAGTCCAGTTAGGTTTCTGAAGACAAAAGAAGCTGGAATCTTGGGCCAAACATAAAATGCTGGGGGAACTCAGTGGATCAGGCAGTATCTGCAAAGGGAATGGACAAAGAACGTTTTGGGTCAAGACCTTTGTTCAGACTGATCAAGGTTCTCGATCTGAAATGTCCTCTGTCTGTCCAAAGTTTCAGATGCTGCCTGACCCGCTGAGTTCCTCCAGCTCTGTGATTGGTGCGTGGTTCGGTTTCAGGTGCGCTATGATTCGTCGGATGTTGATCAAGAGGGACTTAGTTGAAATACAGTTGAAAGAGTGATACTTGGACTCCGTCCACTTAACAAATTAAATGTGACCAACTTAGCATATTTGTAGCACATGACTGAGGAGAGGTTCCCTGCTTAGCAAGCAGAGGAGGAATATTTTCATGCAGGTTTCACTTCAAGTTCCACTTCAGCACTATATGTTAACCAGCCACAGATCACCATTGACAAAAATCAACCACATCAATTAGGGCCACACAGGGGCGCAGGCAGCGGTAGGCTTGCTGCCTCACAGCGCTGGATACCGGGTTCGATCCTGCCAATGGATGCTGCCTGCACAACGTTTGTACCTTCTCCCTGTGACCTGCGTGGGTTTCCTCCCACTGTCGAAAGAGGTGCAGGTTTGTAGGCTAACTGGCTTCTGTAAAATGTCCCTATTCGAAGTTAGTCAAAGCCAATTTTATTCGTCATATGCACCCGAAGGTGCAGTGAAATGAATTTGCCAGCAGCGATACACTTAAAAAGAACACACAATACACAATAGAATTTAACACAAACATCCGCCACAGCATTCTTCACTGTGGTGGAAGGCAACAGAGTTCAGTCAGGCCTCCTCCTTTGTTCACCCGTGGTCGGGGCCATGAACCCTCCGTAGTCGCCGCTACGACGGCCCGATGTACAGGCCCTCTAGTCGGAATGATCCAAACTCCGACGTCAGGATGGTCGAACACACTCCACGGCTTGGAGTGCCCGAATCGGCACTTTCGTACCGGAGGCCCGTGGCTTCGGGATGTTATAGGCCGCAGGCCCGGCGGTCGGAGGACTGTGTGTAGGATTGTGCAAGTGAACGGGGATCACTGGTCGGTGCGGGCTCGGTTAGCCGCTGGGCCTTTTTCTGCACTGTTTCTCTAAACTAAACCAAACCAAATTACCTTTAGTCATTTTTTCCTACTTAGTTCAGTTTGGAGGCACAATTTGGAAATAGGCTCTTCAGACCACTGAGTGCACGTTGACCATCGATTATCCGTTCACACTAGTTCTATGTTATCCTATTTTCTCATCCACTCCTTACACACAATGGGTCACTTTACGGAGGCCAATTTACCTACAAACCTGCACGTTTTTGGGATGTGGGAGGAAACCGGAGCACCTAGAGGAAACCCTCTTGGTCACAGGGAGAATATGTCAACTCGACACAGACACCTCCCGAGATCAGGATTGAACCTGGATCTCTGGTCCTGTGAGGCAGCAGCTCTACCAGCTGCGCGACCGTGCCACCTTTATTTTTTCAAGGTGATCTCAGGAACCCAGGGGGAAAGTGCATGAAAATATAATTTTTTTAAGAAGGAACTGCAGATGCTGGAAAAACCAAAGGTAGACAAAAATGCTGGAGAAACTCAGCGGGTGAGGCAGCATCTATGGAGCACAAGGAATAGGTGACGTTTCAGTTTCTGAGTCTGAAGAGACCCTTCTTCAGACTCAGAAAATATAGATTGTTCACATTGTAATTTAAAAGTGCAGAACACTAAGTTATATTTCTGTGCTACATTAGACATCTCATTTGTCACTGCCAAAGGCAGAACAAATATGCACGAGAAGTTCCAGGAAATCAAGAGCGTGAGGGTCCCATTCTGAATGCGGCATTATTTCTCAGCTGTTGAATGTCTGAGTTTGGTTCAGATTCACGACATTATTCATTATGAGTTCCCTGTCTTGGTAGTTAACACTGGGTAGTAAGGTTGACAAAGACCTGGGAATGCAACCTGCCCTGTTAAAAAATATTATCTATCTCTGACAATTGACACGAGTAGAAAGAACTTAACACAAAGAAAATAAAGAGGAAAAACAAGGAACTGCAGATGCTGGTTTACAATAAAATACGGTAGCGCTTCTTCTCCAAGAATCCTTTCTTGCTTAAGTCCATCCTCCGCCACCTCCAGTTTAAATTCCACTTGGAATATTTTGGAGGACCAAGAACTCAAGAACCAAGAAGAAGAAGAAGAGGAACAAGGTGCTGGAGTAAGTCAGTGGGACAGGCAGCATCTCTGGAGAAAATGGATTGGTGTCGTTTCGGGTCGGGATTCTTCTTCAGACTCAAAAAGGGTCTCGACTCGAAACATCGCCTATCTGTGTTGTCCAGTGATGCCGCTTGGCCTGTTGAGTTACTCCAGCACTTTGTGACAAAGAAAATAAATGTGGGAAACCTATAAAAAAATGTATTATGATGATCTGTGAACGTTTTGTATGGTCTACGATAGACACAAAATGCTGGAGTAACTAAGCCGGACAGGCAGCATCTCTGGAGAGAAGGAATGGGTGACGTTTCGGGTCGTAACCCTTCTTCAGACCTTTAAATGGTCTATGAGATGGTTACGGGATGAATGCTGGCTCATTGGTGTAGATACTAACAGAAGCATTACTCGGAAGGAAATGCTTGCTGTTCAGGAAACAACATTTTTTCTGTGTTTTGTTTTCAATGACTACAATGTCTTGTAAGTTAAAAATACGTCTGATGCAAAGGAATACGGTCCAGGTGTCGCCCAAGCCTGGCAGAGCTCAGTAAATTACTGTTTTTAATTCTTTGCAGATGTTCTCCAGGATGTGCGGTGCATTTGCAGTCAAAGGAAAAAAATCCTTCTTTTTCAAAGACCTTGTTTAATTACAGATATAATCTGCTTAAAATTAAATGCTCGTCCATTTACTCCTCACTAATCATGCTCTATTAACAAGGCAGATAAAACACACACACGGCCGATTCAATTATTGCGGATGTGAACAACTGTCCTACTCTAAACGCATGAGTTTAGTTCACCTCAAATTTATCATCATGATTTACATTTTTATTATTTATGCAAAGCAGAGGTCCAGAGGCGCAGCGGTAGAGTTGCTGCCTTCCAGCGCCAGGGACCCGGGCTCGATCCTGACTGCAGGTGCAGTCTGTATGGAGTTTGCACGCGTGGAGTTTGTACGCATGAAGTTTGCTCCGGTTTCCTCCCACACTCCAAAGACCTACAGGTTTGTAGGTTAATTGGCTTGGCTAAATTGTAACTTGTCCCCAGTGTGTGTTGGATAGTGTTAGTGTGCGGTGGTGGGCCAAAGGGCCTGCTTCCACGCTGTATCTCTGAAACAAACTAAACTAAACTAAACCGTACTGTTGGGACATAGGACCAGCTAGTTTGTCTTCAGGCCTCTCCGACCGTTTATTTTGATCATCTGATGCAGACGCAACCTGACGTACCAGTCATTGCTTCTACCCTTGAACAGTCTCGTTTTAATTAACTCTCGTAATGTCTGGCCATCCACTGTGGGTGGCATGTATCACCATGGCCATTAAAATCATTGCATGTCAATGACAGTCCAATACCTCTGAGGATGGCGGCTGCTTTGAGCTACTTTTTAGTTGCCTGGGTCACAATAAAAATTAAGTCCCGGAAGACGCATTTATATCTTGAGAAACCGTGGGTACGAAGAATATAAAACCATACAGAGAAAGGGCAGAAAAAGTAGGATTGTTTACTTTAGCTTAGTTTAGTTTCGTTTATTTTTACTTTATTTTAGTTTAGTTTATTGTCACGTGTACCGAGGTAACGTGAACATCTTTTGCTGCGTGCTATTCAGTCAGCGGAAGGATCATACATGATTACAACCACAGTGTCCAGACACATGATAAAGGGAATAATGTTTAGTGCAGTAAAGTCCAATTAAAGATAGTCCGAGGTTTTCCAATGAGGAAGATAGTAGTTCAGAAACGCTCTCTAGTTGTTGATAGGATGGTTCAGTTGCCTGGTAACAGCTGGGAAGACAGTGTCTCTGTATCTGGAGGTATGCGTTTACACACTTCTGTTCCTCTTGCCTGATGGGAGAGAGAAGAGGGAGTGACCGGGGTGAGACTGATCCTTGATTTTGCTGCTGGCCTTGCCGAGTCAATGGAAGGGAGGTTGGTTTGTCTGATGGTCTGGGTTGCGTCCACAATTCTCTGCAATATCTTGCGGTCTTGGATGGTGCTGATCCCAAATAATACAGTGATGCATCCCGATAAAATGCTTTCCACGGCACATCTGTCGAAGTTGGTGAGAGTTGTTGGGGACATGTTGAACCTCTTAAGTCTTCTAGTTGTAGTTTAAGAGTTAGCACAGTTGGAGCTCAGTCAGTCTCAGTTGTTATTTCTGCCATTCTGTGACCTCCAGTCACGCAGGTGCCAAATCGGAAAAGGGGAAAGAATTTCCTCTCCGTCGCTGACGTCTCCCATTTTAGCATCAGGTTGCGGAGAAAACATCCATACAACAAAAGCACTGAGATGTAGTGTGGGAAGGCAGAGATGTTAATGAAACACTCCTGCTTTATTGGGATTACACACATATGGCCTCATCGTAACATCTGTGCCAGGTGCAAAAGTTATCCATGTTTGCAGTGTAAATAAATAGACAGATTCAGTGGAAAAATATTTAGTGACTGTAAAAATAGCAACCAATTTTTTTAAACAATCACTGAAATCATAAACAGTATGATTCAAACAATCAGTGATGAAGATGCATTTTTTCATCAACCTCTTATTTCAAGTTCATATTTATTTATTTAGATGTAAACATTGCCTTCTACATCCTCCACAGTTGCTGCCTGGCCAGTACTTTGTGTTTGGCTCAAGATTCCAGCATTGTGTCTACACATTTCATCGTGATACTTTCCACGGAGGGATAATTTTTAATACTGCACATGAATAGTTACTTTGTAAGATATAACCTCCAACTCTGAACAGTAGCTTTGTGCAAAATGATAAGCAAAAACATGAATGAGTAAAGAAGAGAAGGTAAACTATTGCACCTGGTGTATTTTATTTGCTTCTTAGCTGGGGAGTCAAGGTGGTGCAGCGGTAGATTTGCTGCCTCACAGCGCCAGAGACCCGGGTTCGATCCCGACTATGGGTGCTGTCTGTACGGAGTTTGTACGTTCTCCCCAAGACCTGCTCTGGTTTCCTCACGCACTCTAAAGACATACAGATTTGTGGGTTAACTGGCTTGGTATAATTGTAAATTGACCCTAGTACGTGTGGGCTAGTGGTAGTGTGCGTGGATCGCTGGTCGGCGTACATTCGGAGGGCCGAAGGGCCTCTTTCAGCACTGTATTTCTAAACCAAACTGAACTAAACCGATGTATGGGATCAAAAGAACCTAGTCATGCATCAATTTGTTCCCAAAATAGAGCCTCCATCAGAAGAGGGAGGCTGAAATGCCAACAATAATCACATTCACTTTGGACAGTATTGCTTCTTAAAGCATCGTGCTGAAACTACTGAAACATGCCCAGCAGCTAAATGACAAATCAGAATGGCATACCAGAAGCACAGCTGGAAATAAAAACCACAACAAAGGTCAAAGAAATATGGTGAAGTTATCATCAGCATAGAAAACGAGAAAATGGAACCGAGTCTGATTTATTTTTATACCATACGGATATGTTGCAAGCTGAACAACAACTAGCTGCTGTACCTTGTGCAGATCACACCACTCAAGGCTGGATTTGATTTGCATGCCCCATTCACAAAGGTACAGTTTGGCCCATCACTCTATTCTGGGTTGTCACAGGGACCTCAACAGTGAAGTGTGACTTCACAGAGACCTTATCCAAAACAAAAACCATGTGAAATCCATCATAGGTCAAAGCTGGACAAGCTCAGGGCGTGGTGAATCTATGGAATTTGTTGCCACAGATGGCGGGGCAGTCCGAGTCAATTTTCCTTGATCTTCATCTCTTTTGATCGCTTACACTTCCTTACCTCTGTGACTCCCTCTCCCCTGACTCTGAAGAAGGTTCTCGACCCGAAAGGTCACCCATTCCTTCTCTCCAGAGATGCCGCCCGTCCCGCTGAGTTAATCCGGCATTTTGTGTCTATCCAAGTCAATGGATAATGTAAAGGTGGAGATTGACAGAGTTGTGATTAGTGCGGGTGTCAGGGGTTGTGGGGAGAAGGCAGGAGAATGGGGTTGAGAAGAAAAGATTAATCAGCTGTGATTGAATGGAGGAGTAGACTCGATGGGCCGAATGGTCTAATTCTGCTTCTCTTACTTATGAACCTATGAACTGATAAAAAAATATGAAAGGGGAGACTACCCAGTGCAAATTTTGGAGAACTCCAGCAAGTTTTTATTGCATAGTTGGATTGCATGTAGGGTGGAGCACGCAGAGGAAATTTACTGGTCGTCGCTTGTCCCCTACGAATAGGACTTCTGCAATTGTGTGGGAGTGAGGAACGTCAGCATTTCACCAAGCTGCACTACCGTGGAACTGCTGGAAAAGCAAAAGAAAATCGGGGCAATAGAAAGCAGGAGAATGGGGTTGAGAGGGAAAGATAAATCAACCCCTAAGTTGTATTCACTGGAGTTTAGAAGGATGAGGGGGGATCTTATAGAAACATATACAATTATAAAAGGACTGGACAAGCTAGATGCAGGAAAAATGTTCCCAATGTTGGGTGAGTCCAGAACCAGGGCCACAGTCTTAGAATAAAATGGAGGTCATTTAAGACTGAGCTGAGAAACAACTTTTTTACCCAGAGAGTTGTGAATTTATGGAATTCCCTGCCACAGTGGAGGCCAAATCACTGGATGGATTTAAGAGAGAGTTGGATAGAGCTCTAGGGGCTAGTGGAGTCAAGGGATATGGGGAGAAGGCAGGCAGGTTATTGATAGTGGACGATCAACCATAATCATATTGAATGGCGGTGCTGGCTCAAAGGGCCGAATGGCCTCCTACTGCACCTATTTTCTATGTAACCATGATTGAATGGGCTGATGGCCTAATTCTGCTCCTAGAACTTCGGAACGTATGAAGCACAACTTTAGCAAGGATTTTGTTAGTCACCGTCTATTTATTGTGTCACGGCAAAGAGCAGCCTCACCCACAAAGGAAGTCATGATGTGGGTTGTGCAGCTGGGCTCAAAATGTCACCGAAAAGCAACGAGATTGGCTCGGCATCCGTCTTCTTCTGCTTGCTTGTTGCAGCCTTCGAACAGGAGGAGTGATGTGCTTCAGAGGGAAGATAATTTGGTCAGACAGTTTCCATCACGGTGCACATTGAGAAGGCCTGTGTCACTAAATAACTCCACAAGGTGCTGTGCCATTAAAGTTTCCTTGTTGAATGTTACTGGATGTTCAAGCAATAGGTATAAATCTGGCCACAGCGGTTAAGATGCATTAAGAATTCCAACTTGTGTCAGAAGGAACTGCAGATGCTGGTTAACACCGAAGATGGACACAAATGCAGGAGTAACTCAGTGGGTCGGGCAGCATCTCTGGAGAGAAGGAACCAGTGACGTTTCAGGTCGAGACCCGTCTTCAGACATTCTAACTTCCCTTTACAAATAATTAAAATGCATTGGATGGTAGTCAAACCAGCAACATGACTCAGAAATAAAGACAACCAAACATTTTGCTTGCCCCTGCTGTTGTTTTGAATGAGTCATTTAAACATACATAGTGTATTAATTTATAAAAGTATTTTAAAAGGAATTAAAACCTCCTTTTAAAATGTGCAGTCAGCACTTTGCCATTCACTCTGTTACACTGCCCTCAGGTGGTCCAACAATGTTCTTTCCTCAATGCTCCCAGTAAACTTCCACCAATGTGCAACTTTAGCTGGAGATTTTATCCAGTCATAAATAAATAAAAGCAAACTGGATATTCTTTCCGTCTGTAATGAGAAGATTGCCTTACTCACAAGAGTGCTGGGGTAACTCAGCGGGTCAGGCAGCATCTCTGGAGTACATGGATAGGTGATGTTTCATGTTGGAATTCTTCTTTAGACTGAATAAGGATTTAAAACCGGGTGTTTAACAAGGAACTGCAGATGCTGGAAAATCGAAGGTAGACATAAATACTGGAAAAACTCAGTGGGTGAGGCAGCATCTATGGAGCGAAGGAAATAGGCAATGTTTTGGGTCGAAACCCTTCTAAACACTGCAGAAAAAACGGTCTTTCTTTGTGATATTAATCTTGTGCTTTGGCACATGTAGGTGAGAATCCCGCTGAATATCTCCAATTTCAAAACTCTAGTAGATTTCTCATATAAGATGACTGAAGAATATAACCTTCCCGAATCAAAACATCGCCAATTCCTTCTATCTGGAGATGCTGCCTGTCCCGCTGAGTTACTCCAGCATTTTGTGTCTGTCTTCGTCATATAAGATTATAATTTGATGTGGAGAGAAAATAGGGAAATAATGATACTTCCATCACCACTTCATTCTTGAACGGTCCCGACCCGAAATGTCACCTATCCACGTTCTCCAGAGACGCTGCCTGACCCGCTGAGTTACTCCAGCACTTTGTGTCTTATTTTGTAAATCTAGTCGTTGTGTCGACTCACACGAGTGGTCCGTCCACTGTGAGCAAGGTGTAGTCACGCACTCTCTGGAATTATGCGCATTTATTTATGCCTTTCCTTCCAGGCCAGCTGAAACCTGAGGTTCGATTTGAAAACGAAGATGGACACAAAAAGCTGGAGTAACTCAGCGGGACAGGCGGCATCTCTGGAGAAAAGGAATAGATGACGTTTCGGGTCGAGACCCTTGTTCAGATTGAGCGTCAGGTGAGAGGGAAACTAGAGATATGAAAAGGTACAGAATAAATAGAAGCCAGCACGGATGGAGCCCTGTATCTTTTCTTACCTCCGGTTTCTCTCTCCACTGACTCAGGCCAGGACAGTTACTGGGTGGATGGCTTTGATGCCCCCAGGGAAAAGCCTCAGTGAGTCATTCACGATGTGTGGGGTGGTCTGGTCTGCAGTCACAAGCAGGGCTGTCTGTCATCCCCCACTCACACAGGTGATGGGCTGTTCTTGCATGGAGGGTGCGGATTCTGTTCAGAATCAGCCATAGCTTGCGATGGAGGTCAAAACCCGGTGGTTTGACTGTGGGGTCTGTGATGACCTCTCCTTTCTTGGTGTTGGCATATTTCCATGCTCTGCGCCACTCAGTCTTGCGGTCAAAGTCTTCCAGGGATTTAACGGAAGACCAGAAGGGTTCCTTTACTCTGTCGTGCTTACACAGCTCACAGAGTAAAGGAATGCATCCAACTGCATCCCAAGCTCAGGAGACATCAGTCAATTTGGCAAGCACCTCGCGACTGATTGATATCTTTTCTCGCTATCATTAATGTACAGTAGCTGCAATTTACAGTCTGGAGAAAATGTACTGCTGCAACTTATCAATGTAATTATAATTATATTTTCTAGCTTGGGAACTCTAACATCAATCATAACAAAAGAGCAACACAGAATCTGGTGTGGCACAGTGGCAAGAGGTGAACACTTGCAAATGTTTTTTTACTCTAACCATTTGCTCCCAGAGATCTGTCTGACCCGCTGAGTTAATCCAGCACTTTGTATTCTTTTTTCTAAACCAGCATCTACAGTTCCTCGTTTTAATCAAGATTTTGACTGTAAGACTTTTAGACTTTAGACTTTAGAGATACAGCATGGAAACAGGCCCTTCGGCCCACCGAGTCCGCACCAACTAGTGATCACTCCGTACACTAGCACTATTCTACACACTAGGGACAATTTACAATTTTACCGAAGCCAATTAACCTACAATCCTGTATGTCTTTGGAGTGTGGGAGGAAACCGGAGTACCTGGAGAAAACCCTCGTGGTCACAGGCAGAAAATACAAACTATGTACATATAGCACCCATATAACCATATAGCCATATAACAATTACAGCACGGAAACAGGCCCTCTCGGCCCTTCCAGTCCGTGCCAACCATTTGTTTTCACATGTCCCATCTACCTGCACTCAGACCATACCCCTCCATTCCCTTCCCGTCCATATACCTATCCACTTTACTCTTAAATGTTAAAATCGATCCTGCCTCCACCACCTCTGCTGGAAGCTCATTCCACACAGTCACCACCCTCTGAGTAAAGAGGTTCCCCCTCACGTTACCCCTAAACTTCTGTCCCTTAATTCTCATGTCATGCCCTCTTGTTTGAATCTTCCCTACCCTCAATGGGAAAAACGTATCCACGTCAACTCTGTCTATCCCTTTCATCATTTTAAAGACCTCATTCAAGTCCCCCCTTAACCTTCTGCGCTCCAAAGAATAAAGACCTAACTTGTTCAACTTTTCTCTGTAACATAGTTGCTGGAACCCAGGCAACATTCTTTGAACCCTTTTTAAACAATGGAACAACATGCGTAGTATGCCAATCCTCCGGCACTATACCCGTTTCTAATGACATTTGAAATATGTCTGTCATAGCTCCTGCTACTTCTACACTAACTTCCCTCAATGTCCTAGGGAATATCCTGACAGGACCTGGAGACTTATCCACTTTTATATTTTTCAAAAGTGTCAGTACTTCCTCCTCTTTGAATCTCATAGTTTCCATAGCTACTCTACTTTTTTCCCTTACCTCACAAAATAAATTGTTCAATATCTCCCCCATCTCTTTTGGCTCTGCAGATAGCTGTCCATTCTGGCTCTCTAATGGTCCAATTTTATCCCTCGTTATCCTTTTGCTATTAATATAGCTGTAGAAGCCCTTTGGATTTACTTTCACCTTTCTTGCCAAAGCAACCTCATATCTTCTTTTAGCCTTCCTAATTTCTTTCTTAAGATTCTTTTTACATTCTTTATACTCCTCTAGCACCTCATTTACTCCATGCCTCCTATAATTATTGTAGATATCTCTCTTTTTTCGAAACAAGGGTCCAATTTCCCTTGAAAACCATGGCTCTTTCCAATTTTTACTATTTCCTTTTAACCTGACATAAAGATTCTGTACTCTTACAATTTCCCCTTTAAATGTCCTCCATTTCTCTTCTACATTCTTCCCATAAAACAAAGTGTCCCAATTCACTCCTTTTAAATCCTTACGCATTCCCTCAAAGTTAGCCTTTCTCCAATCAAAAATCTCCACCCTAGGTCCAGTTCTGACTCTCTCCATAATTATATTGAAACTAATGGTATTGTGATCACTGGTCCCGAAGTGCTCACCAACGCATACCTCCGTCACCTGACCTGCCTCATTTCCTAACAGGAGGTCCAACACTGCCCCTTCTCTGGTCGATACCTCTATGTACTGCTGCAAAAAACTATCCTGCACACATTTTACAAACTCCAAACCATCCAGCCCATTTACAGAATGTGTTTCCCAGTCTATTTTTGGAAAATTGAAATCTCCCACAATCACTACCTTGTGCTTACTACTAATATCTGCTATCTCCTTACATATTTGCTCTTCCAATTCACGCTCCCCATTTGGCGGTCTATAATACACCCCTAAAAGTGTTGCTACACACCGTTCCCACTTCTCAGTTCCACCCAAATAGCCTCCCTAGACGAGCCCTCTAATCTATCCTGCCAAAGCACTGCTGTAATATCCTCTCTGACAAGCAATGCCACACCTCCACCTCTGGTCCCTCCAATTCTATCACACCTGAAGCAACAAAATCCTGGAATATTTAGTTTCCAATCACAGCCCTCCTGCAACCATGTTTCACTGATTGCCACAACATCATATTTCCAGGTGTCAATCCAGGCACTACATTCATCCACCTTTCTTACAATGCTCCTAGCATTAAAATATACACATTTTAGAAACCCACCATCCCTTATTCTCGGTCTATTATCTTCTTCTTCTTTCTCGCCTACATTTTGGGTCTGAGTGCTTCCTTTCTCTGCCTCTTGCCCCACACCCTGTCCCCTAGCCCCCTCTACCCGAGTCCCTCCCTCCAGCTTTTCTAGTTTAAAGTCTCCCCAGTAGCCTTTGCAAATCTCCCTGCCAGGATATTGGTCCCCCTCGGGTTCAAGTGCAACCCGTCCTTTTTGTACAGATCATGCCTTCCCCAAAAGAGGTCCCAGTGATCAAGAAACTTGAATCCCTGCCCACTGCACCAGTCCCTCAGCCACGCATTTAGCCTCCACCTCATTCCATTCCTACTCTCACTGT
Organism: Okamejei kenojei; assembly: GCA_035221665.1. Lineage (NCBI taxonomy): Eukaryota > Metazoa > Chordata > Chondrichthyes > Rajiformes > Rajidae > Okamejei > Okamejei kenojei. The sequence goes on from CM069150.1 coordinate 43,274,450, forward strand.
CACGCGGCACAGGCAGTAATCCTGAAATCATTACCCTTTTGGTCCTTCTCCTTAACTTTCCCCCCAACTCCCTAAATTCTCCCTTCAGGACCTCGTCTCTTTTTCTGCCTATGTCATTTGTACCTCTGTGTACCACAACATGAGGCTCCTCTCCCTCCCTTTTCAGAATCTTTTGGACACGTTCCGACACAAGCGAGACCCTGGCACCAGGGAGGCAAATTACCATCTGGGTCTCCTGACTGCGTCCACAGAATCGCCCATCCGACCCCCTAACTATAGAGTCCCCTATTACAATTGCCCTCCTCTTTTTGCTACCCTTCTGAGCATCAGGGCCGGTCTCTGTGCCGGAGACCTGGCCGGTGTTGCTGCCCCCAGGTAGGCTGTCCCCTCCAATCGCACTCAAACCCGAGTACCTATTTTCCAGGTGTACAGTCACAGGGGTACTCTCTAGCCCCTGCCTCTGCCCCTTGCCCTTCCTAACCGTGACCCACTTATCTGCCTCCAGTGGTCTGGGAGTGACTACCTCCCTGTAGCTCCTCTCTATGACCTCCTCACTCTCCCTGACCAGACGGAGGTCATCGAGCTGCTGCTCCAGGTTCCTAACACAGTCCTTTAGGAGCCCCATCTCGACACACCTGGCGCAGATGTGGACGTCTGGAGGGCTATCAGATTCCCTGACCACCCACATCTGACATCCAGAACAGTACACTGCCCTGGCCTTCATACTCCCCCCTTACACAGGATACAATATCAACACAATATGAAATCACTACAAATTGCTGAAATCTGATCGCCAATCAGCTGCTTACCCTAGTCCACTTCCCACCAATCAGCGGCTTCCTCAAAAAAAAAACACTTCTCCAAATGGAACGTTATGGATTTCGGTAAAAACAAGCCCCGCGCTTGATTTTAAAGCTTACCGGTCGGGTGTCGCTCCTCCCCCTCCTTCTCTTCCAACGGCTCCTGTGGGCCTCTGAGAAAAACAAGCCCCGCGCTTGGTCAGCCACCCATAGTCAGGATTGAACCTGGGGCCCTGAAGCTGTAAGGGAGCAACTCTACCACTGCACCGCTGTAACGCCCCAAAAGTCTGTAAGACTTGTTCATCAAGGAACTTCCAATTGAAGCATCTTTTTTTTTACATTAAAATTATCTTCCAGTGGCATATTAAATATATACTCAGAACCAAACTATTTGCACCAAGTTCTTCGACTTAGTCAATTTTACTCAGGATTATGTTACATCTGTTTTCAATATTCATGAAGGGGCTTAATCCACTCCTGTGTAAAGCACTTGAGTAGAAATGGACAACAGTATTGAGGTTAGACACAAAATGCTGGAGTAACTCAGCTTTCCTCAGGGACAGAAACATAGACATAGAAACATAGAAAATAGGTGCAGGAGTTGGCCATTCGGCCCTTCGAGCCTGCACCGCCATTCAATATGATCATGGCTGATCATCCAACTCGGTATCCTGTACCTGCCTTCTCTCCATACCCCCTGATCCCTTTAGCCACAACGGCCACATCTAACTCCCTCTTAAATATAGCCAATGAACTGGCCTCAACTACCTTCTGTGGCAGAGAATTCCAGAGACTCACCACTCTCTGTGTGAAAAATGTTTTCCTCATCTCGGTCCTAAAGGAATTCCCCCTTATCCTTAGATCTGGAGAGAAGGAATGTATCCTCAGAAGGGTCTCGACCCGAAACGCCACCCATTCCTCCTCTTCAGAGATGCTGCCTGTCCCGCTGAGTTGCTCCAGCATTTTGTGTCTATCTTCAGTTTAAACCAGCATCTGCAGTTCCTTTTGTGGGAGAGAACTGCAGATGCTGGTTTAAATCGAGGCATTGAGGTTGTTCTGCGTGGGTGTGGGAATGTTGAGAGGTTCTCATGCAGGAATGTGATGCTGTTTCCAGCTGCAGGAAGCCAATCAACATGGATTGGACCACAGGGGAGCTGAGGTTTCTTCAGTGTATGAAGTAACATTGAATTGAAAACTACAATCAATACAACTTGGACACAAAGTGCGAGTGCTGCTGGAAGGTCATCAACCCAGTGAAAGACGCTCTTTGGTCTGCCCGAGCGTTGTTGACCTCCCAGCGGAGCGAGATGTCTGTCGGGGAATGTTGCCGACTGGCCTGCTCCAGACTGCAGGAGTACGTGCTGAGGGACGCACTGGAGCTCGGTGCAGCCAACGCCAAGGCTCGGTGGGGGAGGACCACAGTCTAGGGTCCTTCTGTTGCTGGACACAGGGGGCAGGGTGTGGTGGAGACACCCCTCAAAAATAAGGGGATTCCACGCCAGTGGGCCACATGAGTGGCAACGGTGGGGGATAAATTTGTGTAAATTGTGTAAACAGCATTGAATGTATGTATAGCCTCCGAGAATGTTGGATGGTGTCTTGTAAGGATCATGTATTGGATATATTTATTTCTCAAATAAAGTAAATGTTGAATTGTTTTTTTAAACTCAGCGGGTCAGACAGCATCTCTAGAGAACATGGATAGGTGATGTTTTGGATTAGGGCCTTTCTTCAGACTGATTATTGGAGGGGGAGGGTGAGGGGGAGAGGGGTTTGGGAAGGAACCTGGAAGGGAGGAGGAGCAGGACAAAGCCTGGGGAGTGATAGGAGGATACAAGTGGGGGGGATATTTGATAGGCAGCCAGTGGGACAAAGACCAGAGATGAAAAGACCAAAGGTGTGAGGTAAGGATTGAAGAGCTGCAAATTGTGAAGCCAGACAAAAGAACATTGGTGGATGAAATACGTGGTGGATGAAATAGGTGCATGTCCAAGCACCTCACACCTGATGACCAAATTCTTTCCCGTTATGGAGAGGGAGCGTTGCCTCCACAGCTCCAGCTTTCTCCCCACCCTGGCTATCCGCTCCAGCCAATTTTTGTTACATGCCTCAGCCCCCCCGAACCAGATCCCCAGCACCTTCAAGAAGTCAGGCTTGATGGTGAAGGGGACGGAAGATCTGTCGGGCCAGTTGCCAAAGAGCATGGCCTCGCTCTTCCTGCGGTTCACCCTGGCTCCCGTGGCCGACTCAAACTGGTCGCAGATACTAATCAGTCTGCGAACCGACCCTGGATCCGAGCAGAAGACAGCGACATCGTCCATGTACAGGGAGGTCTTTACTTGAATGCCCCCACTGCCTGGCAATGTCACTCCTCTTACGCTCGCATCCTTCCTGATGGATTCAGCAAAAGGTTCAATACAGCAGACAAACAAGACAGGAGAGAGAGGGCAACTCTGCCTAACTCCAGACCTTACAGGGAAACTGTCTGATTCCCACCCATTGATTTGGACTGCACTACGGATGTTGGTGTAGAGCAGTTTGATCCAATTCCTGATTCCCTCCCCAAAACCCATTTTGGAGAGCACGTCCCTCATGTACGTGTGCGTGGTCATCAGGTGTGAGGTGCTCTCGGGGCTGCTGTACTTGGCACAAGTATGGCCTGTCCCTCCCTCCTACGCCACAGGGATCACCCGGGCCATCTTCCAGTTCATCTGGGGGTCGAGGATGGACCGGGTGCGACGGGCCACAATGTACAAGTCAGCAAACAACGGGGGTAAAAGCGTGCCCAACGTCGCCCTCATTCTGATGGCCACCTTCGTGTGTGGCTGCATCAGGCGGAGTGTAGAGCCAAGGCACGTGGGCACCAAGTGTCACTACCTGCTGAGGTTTTACCTGTCCCCGGTGTTGAGAAGGATGGGCCTGGCGCAGGTGCCACGCAATGTGCCAGTCAGCTGGACATTGCCGCCCCATCTGTCGTCGGTGGAAGGGTTCTTCCGGACCAACACCTTTGACCACATGTCCATCGGGCAGTGGTCAGCACAGAATGTCCTGCAGGCACTGCAGGGAAAGGACTCTATGGACCCGGTGGCGTGGTTCCCTGAGCAGACTGCCCAGCTTGTCTGGCAAAATGCCTCATCGCCAGAACTCACCAACAAGCACCAAGACCTGGCTTGGCTGGCGGTGAGGGGAGCCCTCCCAGTCAGATCCTTCCTGCACCGTCGGAACCTCACTGCCAGCGCACACTGCCCTCGGGACGGCTGCTATGGCGAGGAGACGGTTGCCCACCTCTTTACAGAGTGTGGGTTTGCTAAAAGAGTCTGGAGAAAAATGCAAGGGTCCCTGGTACACTTTATCCCGAACAGCTCCGTCACAGAGGACTCGGTGATTTACGGACTGTTCCCAGGGACACATTCAGAGGCTGACATCGAGTGCTGCTGGAGGGTCATCAACTCGGTAAAAGACGCCCTTTGGTCTGCCCGAGCATTGTTCACCACCCAGCAGAGCGAGATGTCCGTCAGGGAATGTTGCCGACTGGCCCGCTGCAGACTGCAGGAGTACGTGCTGAGGGACGCACTGAAGCTCGGTGCAGCCAACGCCAAGGCTCGGTGGGGGAGGGCCACAGTCTAAGGCCCTTCCGCCGCTGGACATGGGGGGCACGGTATGGTGGAGACGCCCCTCAAAATAAGGGAAGGTATCCCACGCCATTGTGCCACATGAGTGGCACGAGTGGGGAACTGATTTGTGGAAATTTGGGGAAAAGAAATGTCTAAACTGTATTCATCAATTTGTACAGCCCCCGAAAATGTCGGATGGATTTTCCGCAAGGTTAATGTATTGTATATATTTATCATTTGAATAAAGTATATTTTGAAATAAAAAATTTAAAAAAAGGTGCATGTCCAAGTGGGCCACAGGGAAAGGGGAGAGGGGAGGAAGGGAATGATACATTAATTTACCACTTTTAAAAAGAATACGTACAGTATCATCAATTGGTAAATTTAGATTTAATTTATGAAGTAGGGAGGAATCAAACTTAGTTGTCCAAAATAAGGATGCACGAAACCGCATATGCCAGTTTACAAAAAAAAGACACAAAGTGTCGGAGTAACACAGTGGGTCAGGCAGCATCTCTGCACAACATGGATAGGTGTTGCTTTGGGTCGGGACAACTTGCTACTTTTGCAAGGCCAAATGTTTTGTGCTCCAAGATTCTATGATGCTTGAACATGGCTTGCAAGAAAACATATAGGCAAAATATAAAGAGATGGGAGGCTTTAAGATGGACAAATATGAAGGTGTCCACTACGGTTGTGGTTGTTCATCTGGAATATTTACAAAGAAGCTGATTAATTCAAACTTTCTCCTCAACCTTATCATGAATGAGAAGTTAAGCTAATTTCTTTAAAATAATACTTTGTTGAAACAGGACCGAAATGGGCTGTGGAGGCCTAGTCAATGGATATTTCTAAGGCAGAGATAGATAGATTATTGATTAGTTCGGGTGTGAGGGGTTATGGGGAGAAGGCAGGAGAATGGGGTTAGGAGGGAGAGATAGATCAGCCATGATTGAATGGTAGAGTAGACTTGATGGGCCGAATGGCCTAATTCTGCTCCTCTCACTTATGATCTTTTGAAACAGAACCCAACACATTGGTAAATAGGACAAAGAGGAAGGGGTTGTTTGGTATTTTTCTGACAGGATGTGGCCAATTATATACTTTAGGGTCAGTGCGAGGACCACTGTTGCCTGCCATAGATGCAGGACAGTGTGGGTGGATGGCTGATGACACAAACATGAATGTAGTAGTAGCCAGCACACAAGTTTGTGAAAGGATGCAGAAGAACTTAGATCATTTGGTAAAAATGGTGGAGCAATGGCAATTAGAATTTAGATCTCTACAAAGCGGAGGCCGCGCGCCTACTCTCAGACACCTCCTCCTACTTACACCTGGACCATGGCCCCACTGACGAACACCAGGCCACCATCTCGAGCACCATAACCGACTTCTTTTTTTTTGTTTTTGTTAAGTATTTTTATTATAGAAACATATTAATAAAAAATACATTATTTTACATAATTGAAAATACATGATATTAATAATACTTTCATGATATTAATAATATAAATATTATTATTAATATTAAAATTTAAGACTATATGTTTCTATACACTTTTCTAAATTTTTTTTAAAGTAAGAAAAGATAGTTGAGAGAAAGTATAAAAAATATGAATGGAGTGTTAATCATTAATCCGTCATTGGAGATATAGGCATGATTTATTATATATATTTCTTCATCCACTCTAATATTCAGGCCTCAGTCAAGCCCTCGTACCGAGCCGTTATGACTGTAAATATTCAATATATGGAGACCATATCTCTCTGAAGAGATCTAACCTGTCCATTAGGACAAGCCTCAATCTCTCCAGATGAAGTGTCTCCGACATTTCTGTGTTCCACATTTTGATTGTTGGGGATTTAGGGCCTTTCCAAAATTTTAATATTAATTTTTTCCCAATTATTAAACCATAATCAATAAAGATTCTTTGATTCGTTGTTATTAATTGGTCTGTTTCCAGTATTCCTAGTATTATTAACTTTGAATCAGGAGTCAAAATTATATTGACAACATTCGAAATTATCCTAAATATTTCTATCCAGAATTTTGTAATTTTTATACAGTTTGTAAATGAATGTGACAAATTAGCTTCTAAATGTTGACATTTATCACATATGGGGGATACTTTTGGAAAGATGTTATGTAATTTAGATTTTGAATAATGTAGTCTATGTAGTATTTTAAACTGTATAAGAGAGTGTTTAGCATTTAACGAACAATGATGTGTGTGTTGTAAACTTTCTTCCCATACTTCTGGTCTTATAATTTGGCCTAGTACATTTTCCCAAGACTGTCTATATATTTTTGTTGATGGAACATCACTTTCCAATAGGATGTTGTATATATATGAAATCATTTTTTCTGTATTCGGATGTTTATTTAAGCATTCATCTAAAATTTCTATCTTTCTATTTCTAAGTTCCTGTGTATTTGCTTTAACATAGTCTCTGATTTGTAAATATCTAAAATAATCTTTAGTGTGTAGTCCATAAATTTGTTGTAACTCTTGAAATGAAAGGAAAGAGTTTTCCTTATAGAGATCACCCATCTTAGTAATTCCCTTATTTTTCCATTGTAAAAAAGCTTTATCCATCATTGAAGGCTTAAACGTAACATTATTTACAATGGTAAGAGATAGTGGTAAAGATTTTAGTTTTAATGTTTTCTTTATTTGTTTCCAAATACGTATTCCATTTTCTATTATCGGGTTTTCACTATAAATTTTCTTAGCTAAATTAATATTAGCGAATATTATAGAACTAATTTCAAAGGGAGAACAATCTTCTTTTTCCATATTTAACCAAGTTGGTTGGTTATCTGTTTCTTCTAACCAAAAATTCATATTTTTAATGTTGACTGCCCAGTAATAAAACATAAAATTTGGTAATGCTTAACCTCCATTTATTTTGGATTTACATAAATGTTTTTTATTTATTCTATGACTCTTATAATCCCAAATGAAGTTAGTGATTAGGGAGTCTACCTTTTTAAAGAAATTTTTACAGAGATATATCGGAATTAATTGGAAAAGATATAATAATTGTGGAAGAAAGATCATTTTTATTGTATTAATTTTACCTAACATTGAAATAGGTAAGGTTTTCCAATATAAAATATTCTTATTTAATTTATTCAATAATGGTGGTAAGTTAGATTTAAATAAAGAATCAAATCTTTTTGTTACGAAAATTCCAAAATATTTAATTTTTTCATTTGTTATCTTCAAGGGGAATTGTTGTAATATGTGTAAATTATTCACCGTTATTGGAATAAGTTCACTTTTATTCCAATTGATACTATATCCTGAGAGGGATCCAAATTCAGTTATTAATTTTAACAAATTTCGGATACTAGTTTCTGGTTTTGTGATGTAAAGTAATACATCATCTGCATATAAGGAGATTTTATTTGTAGTGTCTCTAGTATCATATCCATATATTTCCGGATGTAATCTCACCCTCTGGGCTAGGGGTTCTATTGCAAGTGCAAACAATAGGGGGGATAAAGGGCAACCTTGTCTACAACCTCGAGATAAATTGAATTTAGTTGATAACTTTCGATTTGTTGTTATTCTAGCTGTCGGATTTGTATATAACAATTTGATCCAAGTAATAAACTTCTCTCCCAATTTGAAAGCTTCCATAACCGAAAATAAATAAGGCCATTCTACTTGATCAAAGGCTTTCTCTGCATCTAGCGAAATGACTACTAGATCTTTTTTAATACTTCTTTTCGAATATATAATATTGAATAACCGTCTTAGATTATATGAGGAATATCGTTTTGGTATAAATCCTGTTTGATCGGGGTGAATTAATTCATTAACAACTGTACTTAGCCTTTGTGCTAATATTTTGGTTAATATATTTTGATCAGTATTTAAAAGAGCTATTGCTCTAAATGATCCTGGTTCATCCAAGTCTTTATTTATTTTAGGTATAAGTGTTATAATAGATTCATTCAACGTTTCTGGTAGTTTCTGCTGTGTATATATCTGTTCATATAATAATTTCAGACGTGGAACCATCTGATCATAAAATATTTTATAAAATTCCGAACCAATGCCATCTGGTCCCGGTGTTTTACCATTTTTTAATGATCTAATAGATTCTTGGATTTCTTTTATTGAGATATCAGCATTTAGTAATTCTCTATTTTGTAAATCCAACCCTTTCAGGTCACATTTTTTAAGAAATGCTTCTATTTCTGTTTTATTTTCTGTTGTTTTAGCAGTGTATAAGTTTTTATAATATTGCATAAATCTTTCATTAATATCTTTAGGTTGTATTAGCAATTCGCCGTTATGTGATTTAATCCTATGGATTATTTTTTCAGCTTCCATTTTCCTTAATTGGCGAGCCAATAATTTTTGAGGTTTATCTCCGAATTCAAACTGTAATTGTTTAGTATGTTGATAAAGTTTTACAACTTGATCTGTATATATTTTATTTAATTTATATTTCAATGCTGCAATTTTATTATGTAATATTATAGCTGGATTCGTTGCATTCTGTATATCTAATTGTTTAATCTCCCTTTCCAAATCTTTGTTGTTCCTTACGATTCTTTTTTATTGTAAAATGCTTGGGAGGAGATCATGATTCCCCGGAGATATGCTTTAAATGTTTCCCATAATAAGGAGCGAGATATTTCCGGTTTATCATTTATTTCAAAAAAAATCTTAATTTGTGCTGTGATATATTCCTGAGTAGTTTTATTTTTTAAGATTTGTGGGTTAAATCTCCACTGTCCTGATTTTTCTGTTTTACCATTTATTTTGATCTTGAATGCTAATGGTGCATGATCTGAAATTATAATATTATGATATTTAGATTCATAAGTAAGTGAGATAAGTTTTGCATCCACCAAAAAATAGTCTATTCTTGAGTAGGTTTTGTGTACTGGCGAATAAAAGGAGTATTCTCGTCCAGTAGGGTTTTCTATTCTCCAAACATCTTTAATATTAGTGGTTTCCATGTATGCGTTTAATAAGTCATACATAAGTAAGGAATGTGATTTAGTTTTCCTTTGCCTTGTAGATCTGTCTAAGTAGGGGTCTAATGTACAATTAAAATCTCCTCCAATTATTAAATTGTATTGTGTTAGTTCCGGGATATTGTTAAATACTTTCTTGAAAAACAATGGGCTATCAAAATTTGGTCCATATATATTAACAAAAATCATTTTTTGTGTATTTAATTCTCCTATCACAATAATGTATCTGCCATCTTTGTCCGTTATAGTTGATGTATGCCTAAATAAAGTACCTTTACGAAATAATATTGCTACGCCTCTTGATTTATGCGTGAAAGAAGAGTGATACATTTTATCTATCCATTTAGCTTTCAACCTATGTTCAGCATCTTTTTCTAAGTGGGTTTCTTGAATGAAAATTACGTCAGCTTTAATTGCCTTTAAATGTGCAAATACTTTTCCTCTCTTAATCGGTTCATTAATACCTTTAACATTCCAACTACAGAATGTTATTCCCTCATTCCCCATATTCATTTTTGAGTCTTGCATCTTTTGTTTATGGAGGTCTACAATAGAGTCTATGGTTCAGCCCGACAGACCCGACCTTACACCTGAACATCGAATAGATGAATTTTAAGTCTCGTGTATGTCTCTCACGTATATATCTCCTTTGGTCCAATGTGTAACTCCATTCAAACTGAAAAATACAATAGTAGATTATATAAAAGAAAAGCAAAGGATAGGTTGAGAGGTTAGTGTTGTGCACAAAGAAAGAAAAAACTACATCTAGAGTTGTTGCAGTTAGTGCTAGCCATACTAGCATGGCTAACCATCTACCGACTTCCGTCGTTGATGTTAGTAACTTAACCAGCTCCCAGGTTTTTGGAATTATTATTCCATAATAATATTTTACCGGGGGTATAACATTAAGAAAAAAAAAGAAAGGGGAAAAAAAGGAGAAAAAAAAAGGGGCAAAAAGAAAAAAATATTCAAATTATAATAATTAAAGATATAGAAATACATATATCTAAAACTAATTTAAAAATCTAAGTAATATTAAAAAAAACAACAAAAAAGGAAAAAAAAAAACCCCATGAAACAAAAAATAAAACAAAAAGTCGAAATGAAATTTGCTGGTATAAAAGAAAGATCTCCAAATGAAATCCATCCCTATATTTGACTCTATTCATTCCAACATAAATGAACATTAGTTATTAGTAGGTTACACAAAAAGCTGGAGAAACTCAGCGGGTGCAGCAGCATCTAAGGAGCGAAGGAGATAGGCGACGTTTCGGGTCGAGACCCTTCTAGTAGTAGTGATTAATCTTAATTACTAAGAATAATACTGATAAAAATACCGCGGTGTGGCTTTAATATATGTTAGTTATTTATATTAGTAGTGTGATTATACTAATTGTTAGTATCCACGTGAGGTTTTCCAATCCACTTCTTTCTCCAGCTTCCATCCGACGCTGTCCAATTCCGTCCAGTCCTGCGTTATCTTGTGAAGTCTTGCAGAGTCTTGAGGATTCTTGTAAAGTCTGTAAAAGTTCGTGAAAGTCAGTATATTCAATAGTAGATGCTTCTCAGGTCTTGATCTGCCGGGCGAACTCCAGTGCTGCTGTTAGGCTGGTAAAAAATTGTTCCTTGTCGTTGATAGTAACTCTTAAAGTAGCTGGATAATTCAAGCCGTATCTCAAATTTTCCACTCCCCTCATAAGACTTTTAGCTTCGTTAAATGCTTTCCGTTTACTGGAAACTTCTGCTGGATAATCTCGGTAGATATTGATCCTTTGTCCTTCGAATTCCAGGTTTCTGTTTCTCGAGGCTTTTCGCATAATCTCGTCCAGGACATAGTCGTATTGTAGCTTTATAATCATTTGTCTTGGAGGGGCGTTTATTCTTGTCTGACTTCTCCTGACTCTATGAGCAAGGGCTAATAAAGGCTTTTGTTCCAGAGATAGAACACGTTGCAGTAAGTTCGCAGTAAATTCTCGAGGATCTTCATCTTTCTCTCGTCCTTCGGGAATACCTGCAATTCTTAGGTTTTGTCTTCTCTGGCGACCTTCTAGCTCAGTACATTTCTCAGTTATTTTAGTCAGTAAGTCCGTTAGACGTTCATTTTCTGTAACCAGCTTTGCTGTAGTCAGAGCACTTGTATCAGCTAATTCTTCAAGGCTTTTTATACCAGCCGTCTGTTGTTCCAGTACCTTCTCCATAGGATTCAGCCTTTTTTCAAAGTCTTTTTTGACCTTTTCAATTTTATTGTCCATCTCCTTTATCATTTCATAAATCATATCTGTAATTTCTTTCTTCAGTGTAGATGAAAACTTTACAAGCTCTTAAGTGTGCAACATCTTTTAATGATAGCACTGGGTATTACATACACCTTCAAGCACCGGCTACATTTTCCAACTGAGGGGAAGGCGTTATGATTGATGTTAACTAGGCGGGGTTAATGGGAGTGAGGTAACTATATTATTGGTTGCATATAAACCATCTACATCCTTCCCCTTAGAAATCAAAAAACAGATTGTTGTCACGACAACAGAATTAAACAGCAGAATTAAACGAAATCGCCGTAGCGAACAGGCGGCTTACTGATCCTGCCCGAGCGCGTACGGATGTCTCCCCCTCCCCCCGAAAGAGCAGAAGAAGCAGGAGGACGCAAGGCAGCCGGGGAACCAGGGAAGGGCATTGGGGTGGGAGAAGCAGGAGAGGGAGAACCGCGATCGGCAACGGGGGACCCGCGCAGAGGGGAACGAGGCGCGGCGACGGGGACCGAGGCATGCAGGGACACCAGCCGGGGCGGCAGCCTGCTGCTGATAGGAGAGTGGAGGGCATAGGGGCCAGGGGCTGCGGCTGTGGCTCATTAACCGCAAGCAGGTGTTGTCGGCTTCTTCGGTAGATGGAACCCTCGCAGTCGACCAGATACGAACGAGGTGAGTCGGCCACCCCAACCACGGTGGCCAGACGGTAGTGACCACTGGCGGTCTGCAATCGAACAACCTGTCCGGGCAACAGAGGATCGAGTGGTCTGCACGACCGATCGTGGGAAACGCCGCTGGCTGTCATGTTTCTCTTGAATTCGCCTCTGCACGGAGGCGGGCTCCAGCACCCGAGGTTTCAGCTGGCGCTGGGCAATCGGGACGGTGGATCTGGTAGTTCTGGACATCAGACGCTGAGCAGGTGACCCCATGGCCGGATCCCTGGAAACATTCCTGAGGTTCAGGAGATCCAAATACAATCAGAATTGGATAGTCGCGCCTGTTCCATCAGAAGCTTGGCGCTGCGGACGGCCCGTTCTGCAAGGCCGTTGCTCTGTGGGTACTCTGGGCTGCTGGTGAAAATGCACGAAGTTCCACTTGTCGGCAAAGCTTTTGAATTCTCGGCTTGTAAACTGCCTGCCGTTGTCAGTCTGCAGCCTGACCGGGGTGCCAAAAGTGGAGAAGTGTTTCCGCAGCTTGCGGATCACCATCTCCGACGTGAGGGATGTCAGCAAATCCACTTCGAACCAGTTGGAGTACGAGTCGACCAGGACAAGGTAGTGGTTACCACGCCACTCGAATATGTCGGCAGCCAGCGAGGACCAGGCCAAAGCAGGGGCGAGCTGTTGCAGCAGGGGCTGTCGCTGCTGGTGTGGCGCAAGACTGTTGCACGTGGAGCAGGCAGAAACTCGGTCTCGGATATATTTGGCCATTCCAGGCCAATAGAATTGGCACTGAGCGTGGGCGAGTGTTGCATCGACCCCAGGGTGTCCGCTGTGGGCTGCACATAAGTAAAAGTCAAACAGGGAGGACGGGACCACAACTTTATGTCCCTTGACGATAACGCCATCCTGGAGCACCAGTTCGTCGCGGACCAGGAAGAAAGGCTGTGTTTCAGATGGCGCGGCGGAGCGCTTTGTTGGCCACCCTGCTTTAATCACCGAGGCAAGCTGCTGCAAAACCGGATCGGCAGCGGTGTGCTCGGCCAAAACCTGTAGCTGCTTGGTGGGAATAAAGTTAACGCCAGTACGAGCAAGTCCTCTGTTTTCGTAGGGGTGGCGAGCGCAGGAGGTACGCGGGGCGCGAGACAGGGTGTCCGCAATGTGCATCTCGGTGCCCTTCTTGTAGATTATGTCAAAGTCGAAACGCTGGAGCTGCATCATCATACGCTGCAGCCTGGCAGGGGCAGCGTGAATCGGCTTGTTCAGGATTGTCACCAGTGGCTGGTGGTCGGTTTCGACCGTAAATCTGCTGCCGAACAGGAAGTCTCTGAACTTGGAGCAGGCGAACACCACCGCGAGCAGCTCTTTTTCGATCTGAGCGTACCGCTGCTCGGTGTCCGTCATGGTGCGGGAGGCATAGGAGACAGGATGCAGTGATCCATCGACAGACTGAAGGCAGGCCGCACCCAGGCCGAACTTGGAAGCGTCACAGGTGACGGTGGTGGGGCGACCCACGTCGAAGAACCGCAACGTCGGAGTGCTAATCAGTTTCGACTTGAGGCGGTCAAAGGCCTGCTGGTGATATGGGAGCCAGACCCAGGCGATATCCTTTTTTGTCAGCTGCCGCAGGGGAGCACTCAGCTCACTGAGGTTTGGTATAAACTTGCCAAGGTAGTTCACCATGCCCAAGAATCGTTGCAGACCTGCGATGACCTGGGGAAGTTACCAGTGTCATACCATATTTCCATTGACCCAAATATACAACCCGTGGTCCGCGCACCTCACAGGGTGTCTCACGCCATGAAGGACAAGGTCGAGGCGATGCTCAACGAGATGGTCGAAAAGGGGGTGCTAGTAGCAGTTAGCGAGCCCACCGATTGGGTCTCCACCATGGTTGCCACGATTAAGAAAGACAAGAACGAGATACGCGTGTGTATCAACCCGAAGGACTTAAACCTTGCCATCAGGCGACCACATTACCCATGCGGTCTGTTGAGGATGTGGCGGCAAAGGTCGGGCAAGCCACCATCTTTTCGGTCCTAGACGCTAAGAACTCGTTTTGGCAGATCCCGTTGGACAAAGCGTCTTCTGACCTGACGACCTTCGCCACACCGTTCGGCAGATTCAAGTTCCTGCGAATGCCATTCGGCATCAATTCTGCTAGCGAGGTGTTCCAGCGGACGATGGAGCAATTATTCGCGGACCTGCCATGTGCCATCATCGTGGATGATATCCTGGTTAATGGGAGTGAGGTAACTATATTATTGGTTGCATATAAACCATCTACATTCAGCTCATCCGATATTTTCTTGGTCTTGATATTAATATTTGAATTTGTTTCCTGTTGAAATTCTTTCATTTGATTGTTCATCTGGTTTATTTCTTCCCTTAAACCAGCAATCTCACATGAAATAAAGGTTTTCAATTCTTCACTTTCGTTTTTTTTCCCAGTTCTTTTCGATACATCTTCTTGGGATGAGGCCCTACTTGAGTCCGAGGCTTCAGTTAGGCCTTCTGCCGGTCTCTGCCTGGTTGGTCGACTTTTCGCTTTTACGGTAGGGCTGCGTGTTGTAGACATAACTAGTCGCGCGCCTGATGACGTCACTCACAACAATCGGTGCAGAAACAGCAGGCAGCAAGCAGCAGGCAGCAGGTAGGTCCGTTAATCCCCCGTTTTGTCCCGTGGAGCTGGCTGGCGTTATCCTCTAGCCCTCCATAGCGCCACCGGAAGTCCACCATAACCGACTTCATCAGCTCTGGCTCCCTACCCCCCGAGCCTCCAACCTCATCGTTTCCCAGCCCCGCACGGCCCGATTTTACCTTCTCCCCAAAATCCACAAACCCGACTGCCCTGGCAGACCCATTGTCTCTGCCTGTTCGTGCCCCACCGAACACATTTCCACATACCTTGACGCCATCCTATCCCCCTTTGTTAAATCCCTCCCCACCTATGTTCAAGACACCTCAGACACTCTCCGTCGGCTGTACACTCAAGTACACTTGGACCATTTCCGACATTTCCCTACCATTCCTTGACCTCACCATCTCTATTGCACGTGATACACTCCTGACCGACATCCACTACAAACCCACTGACTCCCACAGCTACCTGGACTACTCTTCCTCCCACCCTGCTTCCTGTAAGGACTCCATCCCCTATTCCCAATTCCTCCGTCTACGCCGCATCTGCTCCCAGGATGAGGTGTTCCACACCAGGTCATCACAAATAGCCTAATTCTTCAGAGAACGGGGATTCCCCTCCCCCACTATTGATGAGGCTCGCACCAGGGTCTCCTCCATACCCCGCAACACTGCCCTCTCTCCCCATTCCCCCACTCGCAAACAGGGCAGAGTCCCCCTGGTCCTCACCTTTCACCCCACCAGCCGGCAAATACAACACATAGTCCTCCGCCAGTTTCGCCACCTCCAACGTGACCCCTCCACTCGCCACATCTTCCCATCTCCCCCTGTTTGCCTTCCGCAAAGACCGCTCCCTCCGCAACTCCCTTGTCAATTCTTCCCTTCCCTCCCGCTCTACCCCTTCCCCGGGCACTTTCCCTTGCAACCGTAAGAAATGCTACACTTGTCTCTTCACCTCCCCCCTCCACTCCTTTCAGGGACCCAAGCAGTCCTTCCAGGTCCGACAGAGGTTCACCTGCACCTCCTCCAACCTCATCTACTGCATCCGCTGCTCCAGATGCCAGATGATCTATATCGGTGAGACCAAGCGGAGGCTTGGCGATCGTTTCGCCGAACACCTCCGCTCGGTCCGCAATAACCAAGCCGACCTCCCGGTGGCTCAGCACTTCAACTCCCCCTCCCATTCCGTATCCGACCTCTCGGTCGTGGGCCTCCTCCACGGCCAGAGTGAGCAACACTGCAAGTTGGAGGAACAGCACCTCATATTCCGCTTGGGGAGTCTGCATCCTCTGGGCTTGAACATTGAATTTTCTCAATTCTGTTAACCCTTGCTATCTCCTCCCCTTCCCACCTCTCCCTCAGCCCTCGGGCCCTGGCATTCCCTCTCTCTCTATCTCCCTCCCCCACCCTAGTCGCACTAGCTTCTCATTTTCACACCACAAACAGCTTACAATGGCTTGTTCCCTTTATCATCAATACTTTTTTGCATATCTTTCATTCATTGTTCTTTATCTCTCCACATCACCGTCTATATCTCTCGTTTCCCTGATCCCTGACCAGTCTGAAGAAGGGTCTCGACCAGAAACGTCGCCTATCTCCTTCGCTCCTTAGATGCTGCTGCACCCGCTGAGTTTCTCCAGCCTTTTATGTACCCTAGAATTTAACCCAGACATCTGTGAGGTACTCCATTTTTATTTAATAAAGGCAGCCAGCATCATTAAGGACCCACACCACCCTGGCCTCGCTCTCATTTCACTCCTGCCATCAGGAAGAAAGGATAGGAGTCTTAAAAGCAGTGACCTCCAGGTTCAGGAATAATTTCTTCCCAACAACCAAGCACAGATCAGCCATGATTGAATGGCAGAGCAGACTCGATGGGCCAAATGGCCTAATTCTACTCCTTTAACTTGTGAACCATCAGGCAATTGAACATTACAATCTCCAACTAAACACTGAACTATAATCTGCCAGGGTTGGACTAATGACTTTGGGCTTTTGTTTTGTTTTTACATTATATTGGGGCTTTTGTTTATTTTTGTTTGTCTTTTCTTTGTGAAGGTTCCCGACCCCAAATCGTCACTTATCCATGTTCTCCAGAGATGCTGCCTGCACCACTGAGTTACTCCAGCACTTTGTGTCCTTCTGTTTAAATTGGCATCTGAAGAAGGGTTTCAACCCGAAACATCACCTATCCTTGCTCTCCTGCGATGCTGTTTGACCCGCTGAGTTACGGCAGCACTTTGGCTCCTTTCTAGTTTTGTTTGATTGTTGTGTTTATCTATTGAGTAGTTCTATTGTGGAATTCTCTGACTCAGTGGGCGGTGGAGGCAGGTTCTCTGAAGGGCCGAATGGCTTACTCCTGCACCTATAGTCTACTGAGTACAGTATTTACAGACTTGTTGTGCTGCTGCTGCATGCGAGACCTGCTGAGTTACTCCAGCACAATGAGCTCCTTTGGTGTAAACCAGCATCCAAAGAAAATCCTCGACCCAAAATATCACCTATCCATGTTCTTCAGAGATGTTGCCTGACCCGCTGAGCTACTCCAGAACTTTGTGTCCTTTCTATTTTTGTTTGTTTGTTGTTATCCATTGGGTACAGTATTTACAGACCTTTTGTACTGCTCCTGCAAGCGAGACGCACTGAGTTACTCCACCACTTTCTGTCTATCTTTAGTCTCCTCTCCAAATTTGAGGAAGGGCATTCTTGTTGTTGAGGGAATGCAGCGTAGGTTCACGAGATTTGCAGGATGGCGGGACTGTCATATGTTGAAAGAATGAAACGACTGGGCTTGTATACACTGGAATTTTGAAGAATGAGAGGGAATCTTATTGAAACATATAAGATTATTAAGGGATTGGACATGCTAGAGGCAGGAAACATGTTCCTGATGTTGGGGGAGTCCAGAACCAGGTGTCACAGCTTAAGAATAAGGGGCAGGCCATTTAGAATGGAGATGAGGAAAAACGTTTTCACCCAGAGAGTTGTAAATCTGTGGAATTCTCTGCCTCAGAAGGCAGTGGAGGCCAATTCTCTGGAAGCTTTCAGGAGAGTTAGATAGAGCTCTTAAAGATAGCGGAGTCAAGAGAGAGGGGAGAAGGCAGGAACGGGGTACTGACTGTGTATGATCAGCCGTGAATGGCGGTGCTGGCTCGAAGGGCCGAATGGCCTACTCCTGCACCTATTGTCTATTGTCCGTTCTCCAGAGATGTTGCCCTTCCATCTGTCTGAAGAAAGGTTTCGGCCCGAAACGTCGCCTATCTCCTTCGCTCCTTAGATGCTGCTGCACCCGCTGAGTTTCTCCAGCCTTTTGTGTACCCTCGATTCTCCAGCATCTGCAGTTCCTTCTTAAACACTGTTGCCCGACCCATTGAGTTGCTCCAGCACTTTGTGTCTACCTTTGATATAAACTAGCATCTGCAGTTCCTTTTGATTGCATTCCACCTTCAGGTGGTTGTTTCTGCAGTAATGTCATTCTTGAGATATGGGGGACAAATGACAATAAAACACAGTTGACCTAAGATCTTTGCTCTTGGCCTCTGACAGGACAGTGAGAGCAGGAGTCCCCAACAGGGGCGCCTTTGCCGGGTCACATGAGAGGGGCGGGCGGGCGGGACCTGGCACGTGTGAGGGGGTGGGCGTGAGGGGATCACGTGGCGGGGGCGGGTCACTGATGACGGCGGGCGGCGGGTGGGCGGAGGGGTGGGTCACGTGGGGGGGCGTAGAGGATCACGTGGCGGGGCGGGGGGCGGGTCACTGATGACGGCGGCGGGTGGGCGGAGGGACGGGTCACGTGGTGGGGGGGTAGAGGATCACGTGGCGGGGGCGGGTCAATGTTGATGGCGGGCGGAGGGAGGGGTCACGTTGTGGGGGGTAGTGGATCACGTGGCGGGGACGGCGGGCGAAGGGAGGGGGTCATGTGGGGAGGCGGCTCACTGATGACGGCGGCGGGTGGGCGGAGGGAGGGGTCACGTGGTGGGGGGTAGTGGATCACGTGGCGGGGGCGGGTCACTGTTGACGGCGGCGGGCGGAGGGAGGGATCACGTGGTGGGGGGGTAGAGGATCACGTGGCGGGGGCGGGTCACTGTTGACGGCGGCGGGCGGAGGGAGGGGGTCACGTGCTCACCCGCCAACATGGCGGCGCCTGAAGACTAGGAGGACTCCGTCGCTGCCGCCTCCCTCCTCCTCCTCGACGCCGCCACCGCATCATGCGCCAGGACAGCCGGACCAAAAACATGTTTCTGACCCGCGCCCTCGAGAAAATCCTCGCCGACAAGGACGTGAGGAAAGCCCAGCACTCGCAGCTGCGCAAAGCCTGCCAGGTGGCGCTGGGTGAGTGGCCGAGGGGGGTGGGGCATTGCCCATGACAGCCGTCCATCTACACCCCCCCCCCTCACCACGCTGCCGTGTCAGGCCTGTGGCAGCGGCCCGGCGGCTGCAGGAGCGGTGCTGACAAACCGTGGGGCCTCCACCCCCCCCTCGCTCGCTGCTGACGGTCCCCATCCCCCTTCCGCTTCCACGACAGCAGCGTGCGCCTCTCCAACACCGTCCCTCGCTCTCAAGAAGGTTCTCGACCCGAAACGTCACCCATTCCTTCTCGCCAGAGATGCTGCCGGTCCCGTTGAGTTACTCCCAGCATTTTTTTTTTGTCTACAATGTTTAATCTTCTGAACCTTCTGAATTTGTAGTCGGCAGGGCAGGACTCTGCATATCGCCAACTTGTCATAATTGTCATGTGCATCGACGAAAGGTCGCAAAAGGTACCGAAGTGTGAAAACACACACTTCCGGATTCAGGGACAATTTCTTCCCAGCTGTCACACGATACGATAGAACTTTATTTATCACAGGAGGGAAATTGGTTGCCACAGTCATAAAGATGCAAAGACAGGCAATTGAATCGTCCGAACAGAACCAGAGAGTGGTCCTGAGTTACTATCTATCGCATATGAGACCCTCGGACTATCTTTGATCAGACTTTTTGGGTTTTATCTTGCACCTAATGTCAGTCACGTTATTTCCTGTATATATACTGTGTGTGGTTTGATTGTAATCATGTATTGTCTTTCCGCTGACTGCTTAGCAACAAAAGCTTTTAACTGTACCTTTGTACACGTGACAATAAACTAAACCTTTCTAAGCAAAGTAGATGTTGAATTATTGAAAGGGAAGTAACATTGGTCATAAGGTTACAGTAGTACAATTAGGCCATTCGGCTGATCAAGTCTACTCCGCCATTCAATCATGGCTGATCTATCTCTCCCACCTCATCCCATTCTCCTACCCCTAGCCTCCGACGCGTGTACTAATCAAGAATCTATCTCTGCCCTAAAAATATCCAACTTGCTACTTGTAACAGCACAACAGGCCTGTAAATACAATGCACATTGATTTTATATAATATACAATTATACAATAATTTATGTGTCAGAAGAAACTAACAGCAGATGCTTGTTTATACCAAAGAATATCTGGACGATATTCCAGAAAAGGAATAGGTGACATTTCCCTTTCAATAATTCATAACTGATACTAGTGCAAAAAAAACATGAGAATTTGTGTAACCAAAGCCAGTCCATAGTTGAAGTTGGTGTTGTGTCGTATCAAAGCATTTGAAAATCATTTGGATGGGTACATGGATAAGATATGTTTAGAGAGGGTCAAATGCAGGCAGATAGGATGTATAGATGGGGCATGCTGATTAGCATAGGCAAGTTGGGCCGTGGGGTCTGTTTCTATGCTGCATTACTCTGTGACTTGTGTTCAATAGCCTGATGGTTGTTGGGGAGAAACTGTTCTTGAATTAGTCATAGTTTTAAGACTCCTGTACCTTCTTCCCGTTGGCAGGAGTGAAGTAAGAGCATGGTGTGGCTCTTTGATCTTAGATGTCTTCTGAGGCTGCACTCTCTGTAGCTCGCTGACTATGGGGAGGTCAGTATCTCCTTAATTCCTGGGCTTTTGAGTTGCTGAGCCAGGCTGCGACACGACCATTCAGATTTGAAGCAACATTTTATTTTCTGTCCTCGCGAGATGGGATTTGATACGTTCCACTCAAATGCAGATTTTACCATTTTGTGCATGGCAAAAGTTGATCAATTATTTGTATGTAGACAAAAGTGCTGGAGAAACTCAGTGGGTGAGGCAGCATCTATGGAGCGAAGGAAATGGGCGACGTTTCGGGTTGAGCCCTTCAGACTGATGAGGTGGGGGGGGCGGGAAGAAGAAAGGTAGAGGCAGAGACAGTGGGCTGTGGGAGAGCTGGCAAGGAGAGGGGAAAGAGGGGAAAAAGAAGGAACGACCTGAAATTGGAGAAGTCAATGTTCATACAAATATCAATTATTTGTATTAGATCCTGTTAGTATTTGATTTGCAAGTTTTGAATCCACACTGATTGCTAGTTAAGACTCATCTATCTTTTGGAGTTGAAGCCTTTGTCTGTGTTTCTGGGATGAGAATGTTTATGTCCATGCTGACGCTTAGTGTCCTTTTCTTATTGTCTCCAATCGCAGGAGGATTCAACCACGTTAGTGGGCCCACAAGTCGCATAAATTCACAGTTGTACTTCCTAGAAGGGTGTTGGCAAATGTAATTGTTTTTATGACCATTTTGGTAGTTTCATGGTAATTAACACCTGCTTTGTTCAATTCCAGGTTGAATTTTTCCATTACTGATACATGCCTGTAGCTCATTGGTCTATCTCCCAGTCTCAGAAAGATATTCCATAATTCTTCTTTTTTGAACTGGTTGTCCTTTTTTTTTTGGTGAAATATTACTCCAAAATCAGAGCAATTGTCTCACTATTTGTTCATTGTGGTCTCTCTAGGAATTTAGATTCTTTTGATTTGTGACAGCTCTAAACTGAGCTGTGATACAAGAAAAATATTGAGGTGAGATATCACGGTTCATTTAACTGCATGGAAGGTATCCAGTCTTGTTAGCGAGTGGAATAGTCAAATTATATTCAAAAATAAAATTTTGAATCAGGCAAAGTATAAAATGTTGGATATGCTCAGAAGGTCAGGCTGCATCTGTGAAGAGAAAAACAGTACACATTTCAGGATTGAGATCTTTCATCACACAACATTCAAACAAATGGTCGGCACGGACTGGAAGGGCAGAGAGGGCCTGTTTCCGTGCTGTAATTGTTATATGGTTATATGGTTAAGTCGGTAAAGTTAGAAATCACAAATGTTTAAGTTGCAGCAATGCAGCGTGTGGAGAGAACAAAAAGAATACTTGTGATAAAGTGGGGACATGGAGTGAATGAATCATGTAAATGGTGTTGGCTGAAACAGGATATTGAAGACACATTATTCCCACCTACTCCAGAAAGCCAGCAGCAATTAGCCAAACTATTGCGTAAATCATAATCATAATGATACTTTATTAGCCAAGTATGTTTTGCAACATTCTTCATTTAGCATCATTCTTCACTGGAGATCTTTTAACCTGTCAGTGAATTTAACTACTGGAGTTTAAGTCAGTGCTAACAATGTTGTCTTTGTTTTCCTGTTGTATCATTTCCTCAATTAGCTATTAAAGTAAAGCTTCTTGGTTTGAGTGGGAGTAATTTGATGAATACTTGCATGCCAAAGGTTTCCAACTTAGTCATTTTTAATCATGCTGAATAGATAGAAACATAGAAACATAGAAAATAGGTGCAGGAGTAGGCCATTCGGCCCTTCGTGCCTGCACCGCCATTCAATATAATCATGGTTGATCATCCAACTCGGTATCCTGTACCTGCCTTCTCTCCATACCCCCTGATCACTTTAGCCACAAGGGCCACATCTAACTCCCTCTTAAATATAGCCAATGAACTGGCCTCAATTACCTTCTGTGGCAGATAATTCCAGAGACTCACCGCTCTCTGTGTGAAAAATGTTTTCCTTATCTCGGTCCTAAAGGAATTCCCCCTTATCCTTAGACTGCGACACCTTGTTCTGACGCTTACACGCATCTGTAAGTCCAGATTCCACCAACATACAGTAGAAAACATAGAAATTAGGTGCAGGAGCAGGCCATTCGGCCCTTCGAGCCTGCACCGCCATTCAATATGATCATGGCTGATCATCCAACTCGGTATCCTGTACCTGCCTTCTCTCCATACCCCCTGATACCTTCAGCCACAAGGGCCACCATCCAACTCCCTTTTAAATATGGCCAACGAACTGGCCTCAACTACCTTCTGTGGAAGAGAATTCCCGATTATTTAGATTATTTAGCGAAGGCTTAGCGGGATGTGATCACATCAGTAATGGGATGTTAATGCATTTCTGAAGCCCTATAGGTCATGTTCCACCCCCTCTTTCAATGTTTGGATGCAGTCGAGTTTATATTCCTCCTTATATTTGCAGTTAATGATTCTTCTATGTACAAGGAATATTCTCTGTAATTTCAGTTTGTATTCACTCCAGAGAAACAATAAAATACTGTTTGTTACTGATGACTCCACCTGCATAAAGTGCCACAAACTTAATTATATTACATTCATGAAGCTTTGTTACTGCATCTCAAGTTTCAGTGATTTTATGATCTGGTTTTGGCTATACTTATCTTAAACTTTTCTCCCATGATTTTTCTGATGATTAGAATCCTTCACAATATTTGTTGTAAGCTCTATATATATTTCTTGGATTAATATTTTCCAACAGTGTAGCTACTATTGGGGTGCCAATGACCAACCACATCTAACAGTCTTGGTGTCGAAAGGAACTGCAGATGCTGGTATATACTGAAGATAGATACTCAGCGGGTCAGGCTGCATCTCTGGGTTGGGATTCTTCTTAAGATTGAAAGTATAGGAAGGTTGCACGCAGTCGAGGTCACGACCCGTGACCCGTACTGTTGCCACGCAACGCCAACTAGAGTACACGCGATGAACCAATTACTATGGCTGCCAGCACAGCGGGCCCTGCTTCTGGCCCAGCATCTGGACTGGTTGCACACTTGTGGACCCCGGGCCGTCTATCCCTGCGGCTGGGGGTGGAGAGGAGGAGGAGGGGGTCGGGGGAGGAAGAGGTCGGGGTGTCGGTGCAGCGCAGTCAGTGACTCTGGGTGGGCGGAGGGAGCAGACCATCCCCAACTTTGCTGCAGCTGACATTTACACGTTGGTGCTTGGGGTCAGAGCAAAGATACTAGAGCATTTGGCTCAGAGCGCTCAGTCACCCCAAAAAAGAACCCCACAATATTGCAATCAAATTACTCTGACTTTGAGTTTGCTTTATTTAGCGAAGGCTTAGCGGGATGATGCTGTCTCTCTGGACACGACAATGAGTACGGTTATTAGTCGCGGATTGTAAAAGACGCTACACCATGAGATAACACCAGTTTAAACATGATACCTTCCCACTTTCAATGACAGCACCCACAATTATTTACAGTGCAAAAAAGATCATTTTGGCGTCTTTTAACAGGAAAGAAAGTGCGCGTTTAGTGTGTTAACAGTGTATACCGAGGCCGCTATGTCCTCCACATGGATTGAGCTGCTCCGTGCGTCACGCCCTTTGACCCGATGACCTTACATGCAACCCCCCTATAGGGGAGGGAACTGGAGGTAATAAAAGGCCAGAACAAAGCCCCTGTTATGAGCCAGCTTTGTTCTGGACTTTCCTTACCTCCAGTTCCCTCCCGATATTTTCAGTCAGAAGAAGGGTCCTGACCTGAAACGCCACCTTTCCTTTTTCTCCAGTGATGCTGCCTGACCCACTGAGTTACTTCAGCATTTTGTGTCTACCAGCAGTCTTGGTCTTTGCTTTCTCTGATCTTCACCTGTGCTGATTCTGCTTCCTGTAATTTTGAGACAAGATCATTCTTCACGGCTGGGGTGATGTCACCCTTTTACTTCTGTTTAAATTTAAGAGGGAAAGGAAGAGGTAGGGCGCTTAAAGGGAAAAAGTTGAGTGAGAAGGGAGAGATCTGAGATGAGGGGAAGACTAAGGAGGTTTGGAGATTAAAACAGAGGTCAGGGAGACTGATGCAGGAGCAGTGGACCAAGTAAAAGGATACGTGCAAAATTGTGTACACGTGTCTGGGGATCTATTGGGTGTGTACGTGTCCACTGAGTCTTTGGCACTGGAACAGGCCTTTGCCCTATCCAGACCATGTGGCTGCTGCCTTGGCAACAGCCATTGCCCCACATTAATAGAATCATGTAATCTATTCCTCAGAAAAGGGAAAACCAATCGTGATGCTGTGTTTTTCTGTTGCTTCTGTCCTCAAATATCAAGATTCTTAAAAATGTAGTTTTCAACCTTGGTTAATTTACTGTTAAATACCCCAGCATGTGATCAAAGCCAGGTTTACTCTCTCTTTGTACCATGAATTTATTGCATATTCTTATAAGCAGTCTAAATTTTGCACTTTGAGTACCATTCTTGCGAATACTGCATTGTTCGCAGACTTTGACTATCTTTTATAATGTTTAATTGTTGCCTCACCTGAACCTTCTTTGATCCACATTATCCAGAAACCTTGATTTTTTCTTCTCTTAGATGCCCCTTAATGCAGAGTTTTCCAACATTTAGTGTTTCTTTTGATTTTCAGTATGAGTAGTGTTTTATTCGTGCATAAAAGTAAACGTATCCAGCTCAAAGCCAGAGCCAAGGGGGGTGGTTGGAACAAGAGACACTGTAATACTGTTACTAATCTCAAAATTGTGAGTTTAAATTCCTTAAAGATCACAACTTCTCACAAGGATGTATTTACAATGTACCCCAGTAGTCCAAATCAGGAAGATCAGCAGGCATCCTACAGCTGTGTAGGAAGGAACTGCAGACGCTAGTTTAAACCGAGGATAGACACAAAAGGCTGGAGTAACTCAGTGGGACGGACAGAATCTCTGGAGAGAGAGATAGGCGACTTTTCGGGTCGAGACTCTTGTACAGTCTCTGCAGGTGTGGGCCACTTAGAAATAGGAATGTGATTTTGATAAAAAACAAATTCAAAATTACAGCGTATAGCAAGAATGATGCTCACCTACTTGTAAATCTCAATGCATGAGTCCTCAACTGCAGTGCATCTTATCTTGATCTGTTGAGATGCTGTCGCAGCCAGGTTCATATGTGTCCCAACAGAAAAGACAGGCTCATTTCATCTGTTCTGGTATGATGGTTCCATGAATTAAGTCACCCTACTTTCTCTCCACACTTAGAGTCACAAAGAAAATTGATTTGCTCAATTTGAGACACGTGGCCCCTGTAAAATGATTGCTGTTTACTATCATTTTGAATTGGTTTGTTATCAGAACCACATTCCTACTTCTAAGTGGCCCACAACTGTTGGATGCCTCTCGGCCTTCAAGATTTGGACTACTCAGCTACATTGTAACTACATCCAATTGAGAAGTTATGATCTTAAAGGGATTTGAACACTAGATTTTGATATTAGTAACGGTGTGACAGTGTCTCTTGTTTCAACCACCCCTGGGTTGGCTGGCTTGATTTTGAGTTTGACGCGTTTATTGAAGTGAAATCTTAGTAAATAACCATTGTGGCATTGATAGCTTATGTATAGCTTAGCTTAGAGATACAGTGCAAAAATGGGGCCCTTCCATCCACAGAGTCCGCACCGACCAACGATCCCCATTCTCCTGCACACTTGGGACAATTTTCAATTTTTACTGAAGCCATTTAACCTACAATCCTTTTTGATAAAAAAAAATTGTCACTAAATTGAAGTGAAATGTATCTGTAAATAGTCACTGTGGCATTGATAGCTGGTCTTAATGCACATATTGGCATATTGACTCAGTACTTTACTGACTTTATAAAACAATTTGCATTTAACTTGTGGAGTTTAAAACTAATTCTGGCCATTTGCTATTTTCGCAAAGCTGCACAGTGGTGAAATGTTCATCGTACCAATTTAATGACTATATTGAAAGCAGCACATAATTGAATTACATCTTGTACCTTCTTAATGTGGTAACTCATTTTGCTTTTCTCTTTATCTCAACAGAAGAAATAAAAATTGAGATAGAAAAACAAAGGTAGGACAAACTGCTATTGTTCCTGAAAGTTTAAATGTGCCATTGTTAGCTGTTCCCTAGAAATGGAGATGTTGGTAACCAGCTTTTGTAAGCCAGCAAATAAACTCCTATTAATACAATCAAACGTGGCCAATTCTATGGAAGTGGATTTTTAAAATAGATTTTAGAATGCAGATGTGAAATTTTGTTGATTGGCCAAGTTTACATTGTATCAGTCAAGTTTACAATGAAACCTTGTGGTAAGATTTTGTGTATCATAACAAAGTGTGTTATTATGTGAATTGTCATGAAATAGCTTTGTTTCAGTGACTAAAGCATAATTTCTAATTTTCCAGGAAATTCATAAACGATATTGGTGATCTTGCAAATATTCTAGATCTGTTTCTGAAAACCGCTTTTGGCTTTTTTTAAATGGTTCCTTTTCCTTTAGAGCGGGAGACAAAGATGTTTCTGCATTGCCGAAGGCAAATTTCATCGAGGCTGATAAGTACTTTCTTCCATTTGAGCTGGCTTGTCAATCGAAATCCCCTCGTATTGTCAGCACATCTTTGGACTGCTTGCAGGTATGTGCATTTAACCCAATGTCTGAAATAATAATGCACATAATATGCAAGCCGCAATTACCGTTTCTAACACCCGAGTTCCTATTATGCTGGCCTTAATTACTTCCTGTTTTTCTAGTTTATATAAACATAGAAATTAGGTGCAGGAGTGGGCCATTCGGCCCTTTGAGCCTGCACCGCCATTCAATATGATCATGGCTGATCATCCAACTCAGTATCCCGTACCTGCCTTCTCTCCATACCCCCTGATCCCCTTAGCCACAAGGGCCACATCTAACTCCCTCTTAAATATAGCCAATGAACTGGCCTCAACTACCCTCTGTGGCAGAGAGTTCGAGACTCACCACTCTGTGTGTAAAAAAAGTCTTTCTCATTTCGGTCTTAAAGGATTTCCCCCTTATCCTTAAGCTGTGACCCCTTGTCCTGGACTTCCCCAACATCGGGAACAATCTTCCTGCATCTAGCCTGTCCAACCCCTTAAGAATTTTGTAAGTTTCTATAAGATCCCCTCTCAATCTCCTATATTCTAGAGAGTATAAACCGAGTCTATCCAGCCTTTCTTCATAAGACAGTCCTGACATCCCAGGAATCAGTCTGGTGAACCTTCTCTGCACTCCCTCTATGGCAATAATGTCCTTCCTCAGATTTGGAGACCAGAACTGTACGCAATACTCCAGGTGCGGTCTCACCAAGACCCTATACAACTGAAGTAGAACCTCCCTGCTCCTATACTCAAATCCCTTTGCTATGAAAGCTAACATACCATTCGCTTTCTTCATTGCCTGCTGCACCTGCATGCCTACTTTCAATGACTGGTGTACCATGACACCCAGGTCTCGCTGCATCTCCCCTTTTCCTAATCGGCCAGCATTTAGATAATAGTCTGCAGTCCTGTTTTTGCCACCAAAGTGGATAACCTCACATTTATCCACATTATACTGCATCTGCCAAACATTTGCCCACTCACCCAGCTTATCCAAGTCACCTTGCAGTCTCCTAGCATCCTCCTCACAGCTAACACAGCCCCCCAGCTTAGTGTCATCCGCAAACTTGGAGATATTGCCTTCAATTCCCTCATCCAGATCATTAATATATATTGTAAATAGCTGGGGTCCCAGCACTGAGCCTTGCGGTACCCCGCTAGTCACTGCCTGCCATTGTGAAAAGGACCCGTTTTACTCCTACTCTTTGCTTCCTGTTTGCCAGCCAGTTCTCTATCCACATCAATACTGAACCCCCAATGCCGTATGCTTTAAGTTTGTGTACTAGTCTCTTATGTGGGACCTTGTCGAAAGCCTTCTGGAAATCCAGATACACCACATCCACTGGTTCTCCCCTATCCACTCTACTAGTTACATTCTCAAAGAATTCCACAAGATTCGTCAGACATGATTTACCTTTCGTAAATCCATGCTGACTTTGTCCAATGATTTCACCATTTTCCAAATTATGATTTCTCTCTCTAAAAGCATTTCCCTATTCACTATTTAAAAAACTGCCTGTAACTCGTAGATCCACATTCCTGTGGCAAATGATGAATAAACACTCTTACAATTACACTCTTCCTCTTTCGTGTCCTTATGCTATATAGTGGCTCGCCACTGCTGTACATATCGTTGCGCTATTGGAGTGTTAAGTGCATGATCTGGTATAGTACATGGATTATCCAGCAATGGGCATTGCAGTAGGTGTTGGTCATTGTCCTATCTGGGACACATGACAATAAACTCTCTTGAATCTTGATTATTGTTGCATTGTCTGGGTCTGTGTGCCACAGTCACAGGTTGTTGTACCCTCGATGTAGCCCCATTTGTGCATTGTCACCCTTGACCTCCCGACCCCAGTTCGCAGTCAGTTGAGACATCTCCAGTTCAGCCAATTACACTGAAGTTGCTTAGCTACAACAGTGTTGTAACTTACCATGTCTGAAAAGTAACTACAGAACTGGGTATAATTATGAATTGTAAAATACATCTAGATAGATAGATATATGGATAGGAGAGGTTTAGAGGACTATGGGATGAGCCCATTGTGACAACTTGGTCGGCAAGAAAGAGAGGGGGGGCCCTAAGGGCCTGTTTTCATGCTGTACAGCTCCATGATTCTGAGACTGAAGTTGAACACAGAAAGCCACGGTCACACTGCACTACAAGTTATCCTTCGCATCAATTTGATACATTGAAAAATGTAACAAAAACTAAGAAAGTGGGCTGATACCAATAAGAATATTTCCTTTAATTTTCGGAATAAATATGTTCAATCTGCGTTCGTCTTGGGATCAGTGGAAAAAGCTTCCACGTTTACAGCATTATTCCTTTTTTTTCCCCTTTACCTCTGAGAGATTTGCTGTCAGCCCCAAGGGGCAAAAACTTGGAATCCTTCCCAGCTGATCTCATTCTGAATCAACCATTTATGCACCTCTGAATGCATTTTTTATTCATTGCCATTTGCCTTAATTATTTTGCCGTGTCTTGCGATGTTTATCTGCTTTCAAAGTGTGTGTTGCTGTTCTCAATATTTCTCAAAGTATCATTCATTCATTGCATTGCTTTTTTTCTGACTTGTATTTTCCATCTTTTGTAATTTATGTAATGTTTGCTCACTTTATTCAAGCAATTTTTTTCTCTAATGTAAATACATTAATTTAAGTGAAGGTAATATTGACCATTTTAGTGTTTGACAAAATGAAGGATTTCTGCCTTTACAAAACCTGCTTGGCATCTTTTTGCAAAGATCATGAGGATCATGGCTCCAGAATGTCTGGGTCCTGGGAGGAAATTAAGTACAGGGGGTGACGTCCAGATGTCCTTTAATTGATAATGTGTATGAGGGTTCTGCAGAAGGAGCTGGGTCCTGCTGCAAATACATGTTCAGGATTGGTTGGGGAATGGTTATGTTAAATATGTTGCATGGTCTTTGCACTGTTATTTGTGATTGGTCAAGGCATGGGGCCTTGCCCAAATTGTTTATATTACCTGGTAAAATATTTATTTACTTGGGTAATGTCTTCCACTAGGAACCTTTTGTAGAAACAAGGTAATGGGATATTTTTAGTTATTGGGGTAGGGAACTGTCAATTAATGTATTGTATGATCTTTATGATTGGTTTGTAGGGATTGCCCCCCCTTCCCATGTATTTTGTGCCGCGTGTCCGATTAGTATATAAGAGGGGAGAGGACATGAGACGGTGTCGATCTTCTGGGGGAGCACTTGGCACTGTGCTGACCTGCTGGAGGTGTCTATTCGCACAAGGCTAAACGGCTTGGATGAGTAGAGACAAGGATCGGATAGGGTAGTATATTTGTGATTGGAAAATAAAGTTGGTTGATCCAGTGCTTGACTCGGTGTTTTACTGAACCAGACTAACGAGTTGAGAATAGGAGTAGAATTACAAAGGCAGCAAAAAGGTTGTCGTGCAAGGGGAAGATGGAGCACATGCAGATCTCCATGTCAGTGCATTGAGGTTAACAACCAAGACCAGATAACACTGCTACCTGCATGTAGCGTGGCTGCATTCACAAGCTGACCCTATTTGGAATGAGCAGGTCATGTATAGTGTGATCAATGCATAGAAGAATCATCGGAGCCTGCAACTGTGAAATCACAGCACAGGCACCCATTTACCAAACCGCAATTAGGTTGCTCCCAGAATACACTGACAAATTTATAGATTGTTAGTGTATTTCTCAAATAAGGAAAATATTTCCTGAGCATTTCATATTACAACATTTCATCTGTAAATGTTTGGAGTGCTATAAAAGTTTCACTTCAGCTGATATTTCTTTTTTCCAGACCATTATTCGGATATAATGTGTTTGGATATGTTTAGTTCAGACATAACAGTGTGGAAACAGACCCTTTGGCCCACCAACTCCACGGCAATCTGCACACTAGACAATAGGTGCAGGAGTACGCCATTCGGCCCTTCGTGCCAGCACCGCCACTCAATATGATCATCCCCAATCAGTACCCTGACTCCACTATCTTTAAGAGCCCTATCTAGCTCTTGAAAGTATCCAGAGAACCGGCCTCCACCGCCCTCTGAGGCAGAGAATTCCGCACACTAGTTGTGTGTTAGCCCACTTTTCGCATTTTGCACACAGAAGCCAATGAACCTAAAACCCACACATTTTTGAAATGTGGGAGGAAACTGGAGCTTCCGGTCGCAGGAAGAAGGGATACACACCACACAGACCGTACCCGTAGTCAGGACCGCACCCGGGTCTCTAGCGCTGTGAGGCAGCTGCTTTACTGCTGTGCCATCATGCCAGATTGCTGTTTACAAAGCAGTTCATCCTTGTGGCTTTTTGTTTTTGCAGAAGCTATTAGCTTATGGACATATCACGGGTAATGCCCCCGACGGCTCATCTGGAAAGAGGCTAATTGATAGGATTATTGAAACCATTTGTGGATGTTTTCAAGGAACTCAAACAGATGAAGGTGTGCAACTGCAGATAATTAAGGTACGTTTGTGTTTTTAATTAAAGTATATCCACAGATTCTGTCATGTGCATGTGTTAAAAATCTAATACTTATGAACTCAAATTATTTTTCTATTGTTTAAATCAGTTTTAGTTTAGTTCATTGTCGCGTGTACCTCTTCTGTTGCGTGCTAACCAGGCAGCAGGAAGACAATACATGATTACAATTGATCTATTTACAGTCTATAGAAACATGATAAGTGAATAGCGTTTAGTGCAAGGTAAAGCCAGCAACGTCTGATCAAGGATAGTCCAGGATCATGAAAGAGGTAGATAGTAGTTCAGCACTGCTCCCTGGTTGTGATAGGATGATCTCTGAACAATTATAGCATCGTGTTTCTAACTTAGTGCAGGTAGCTGCTTTTGCTGTTGTTACTATATGATACTACATCTAAAGCAGTTCAACTATTTTGAATCTCAGTTTTTTAAGATTCTTCGCTCTTTTTAATTCTCTTTCGTTTTGGTCTGGTTGATATTCTGAACTCCCGAGTCTGTTATGGTCATGTAATGAAAGATATTGCTTCCAACTACTCCAAACTGGTCCCAAATCATCTGTTTGAGTTTATAGATACAGCGTAGAAATAGGCCATTCGGCCCACCGTGTCCCTGCTATCCCCGTGCACTAGCTTTACCCTACAGACTCGGGACAATTTACAATTTTTACCGTATCCAAATTAACCTGCAAAGCTGTATGCGTTTGGAGTGCGGGAGGAAACCGGAGCACCCGGGGAAAACCCATGCAGTCACAAGGAGAACGTACAAACTCCGTACAGACAGCAGTCGTAGTCAGGATCAAGCCCAGGTGTATCTCTAAAGTCACTAGTAAATTAAAAAGATGAAATGCTGGAGTAACTACAGAGCTCAAGATCCCATAAAATATCTAATTAGGCTGTTGCTACATTGTGAGGTTTACACAAGTTTGAAAAGAAGCATCAGGAAAAGAACTAAATTGTAATGTTGGAATTTATACAAATTGAGTAAACATCATCACTCATTAACTTGTTCATTATTTCAGGCGTTGCTCACTGCTGTGACGTCATCTTACATTGCAATCCATGAAGGAACGATATTACAGACTGTCAGGACATGCTACAATATTTACCTTGCCAGTAAAAATCTTATCAATCAAACTACAGCAAAAGCTACTCTTACACAAATGCTCAATGTCATATTTATAAAGATGGAAAACCAAGTGGTATGTATTTAATATAATAGTTCAACGTGCATTTTTAAAATTATTATTAATAAGCTGAGCCATTTTGTGACTGAAAGCAGTGCACAGTTGAGCTAGACAGACTCCAGAAAATTTCAGATAGGCACAAAACTGGTAGACACAAAAAGCTGGAGTAACTCAGTGGGACGTTTCGGGTCAAGACCCTTCTTCACCCATTCCTTCTCTCCAGAGATGCTGCTTGTCCCGCTGACTTACTCCAGCATTTTGTGTCTACCTTTGATTTAAACCAGCACCTGCAGTTCTTTCCTACACAACTAAAAAACATTTTCCAGTTCTGTGAAATCAAACATTTTTATCAATTGACTTATTTATTGTGTGTCATGCACATATCTCAATGTTAGAAATACTGGTCAGAGGCAGATTAGTCCACATTTGACTTTGAAACTAATGTGAATGAAAGGAGCACATTGTCTTTTTTGTAATTTGTCATTTGGTAAGAAGCAACACACTTAAAACATGCAGAAAATAGTTTTCTATTACAAATCTCAAATTGTGGAGTTCGGAGGCAAAGAAATAAATGCTGGGTCTTTGTCCCAAACATTATGGTGGACACTACATAAGGTGGTCAAAAGGGCTTTTGGCACATTGCCCTTCATCAGTCATAGAGTATTGAGTATAGAAGTTGGGAGGTCATGTTGTAGTTGTATAAGACGTTGGTGAGACTGCATTTAGAATATTGTGTTCAGTTCTCGGCACCATGTTACAGAAAATATATTGTCCAGCTTGAAAGGGTTCAGAGAAGATTTATGAGGATGCTGCAGGGACTATAAGGTCTGAGCTATAGGGAGAGGCTAGGACTCTATTCCTTGGAGGGGTGATCTGTGTATTAAATTATGAGAGGAATAGATCGGATACATACACAGAATCTCTTGCCTGTAGTAGGGGAATCGAAGACCAGAGGACACAGGTTCAAGGTGAAGGGAAAAAGATTTAATAGGAATCTGAGGAGTAACATTTTCACACAAAGGGTGGGGGGGTGTATGGAACAAGCTGCAAGAGAAGGCAGTTGAGGCTGGGACTATGCCAATATTTAAGAAACAGACTGGCACATGGATAGGGCAGGTTTGGAGGGATATGGACCAAGCGAAGGTAGGTGGGATTAGTGTAGCTGGGACAATGTTGGCTGGTATGGGCAATTGGGCCGAAGTGCCTGTTTCCACACTGTATCACTCTATGAACGGATAGGTAGAAGTCACACAAGCCTGTATAATATCTACATCTGTGCATGTCTTTGGCCAGTTTTGTGTGCATAACCTACCCCTCTCTCGAACTTTTGTTTCCTGTTGATGCCTGAAGTGGATTCATACTTGTTTCATGGAGGATAAGGAATGCAATGTGCACACAATCTTAATACGAAAACTGAATTTAACAGTTTTGAATAGTTTTTGGCCATTAATTCTTAATGTGTGGAGCAAAATATTTAAGCTAATTATTTTCAAAGTTTTCTTGGAGTTGAGATGTTACTTTATTGAACAACTATTCACTAACTTTGAAGTTTTGCTCAAGTTTAGGTTAAATCGACCGAGGTAACTGGGCCAGGAAACAGCTGGAAACTTGAATTACATTTTTTCAATTATTGAATTGAATCATGTACTATCGCTTTAAACACTTTGATCAAAACAACAGTGGTAATTCTGCGTCTTTCACAGAAACAGAATTTGGCCATTGTTTGTTTTGCATGGTGGACTTCTAATTGAAAAAAATTCTGTCTGCTCTGCCATGATTTTGTAACATTTTTTAAAAACTGTCTAACTATCCAACTATCTCAATCACAGCAACATATCATTTTTCATAGAGTCAAAACTTGTTCTTTACATTAAATAAATATTTGAGCCAGGAGGATGAATTATTGTTCCAACAAAGCTTGGGCAAATGAGAGCACAATGATAATTTCAACTCCCTGAAAAAATGTGTTCTATTTTCAAGGTACAGGAGGCGAAAGACCTGGAGAAAAGCAAACAACAGCATCATGTCCATCAGTCTTCTGCCCCACACAGTTTAGTTGGATCACCGCAACTGGATCGAATAGAAGAAAGTTTGAGCAAAATAATTGCATCTGAGGCAGTCGCAGATCAATTAAACACAGTGGCAGAGGAAATTGGTTGTGTTGAAACTGAAAATGGGCCGATGACAGTTAGTACAGAAGACAACAATGTGAAAACTGATCGCTCTTTTGATACTGCAGGTGTTGATATTTGTTCATATGCTTTGCTTTAAAACATGCCATCTCAAAAATTTTAATTACCGAGAAACAAAATCTATTTGTGGGAGAAGATGACGACAAAGAGCCTATTTTGACGGAACATGTCTTGAATAGTTTAGTATTTATTCAACCAAATGCTTATTATTCCCAAGGCAATGGAACAAGTAATAAATACAGTTTTAATCTTGGAGCTGGGTTGTCATTTAAAGACATGGTATTTTAAGTTTGCAGCCAAAACAGAGATGAGGGTTCATACAACGTAATGTTGAGATATCACCATGCTGCAAGAATAAACTTGTGCTGCCATTAATGATGTGCTTCAACTCCTGTGCGTTGCTATTTAATTGGCAAGACACTTGACAACTTGCTGAGGTCAAACATTTCAGCTGTCATTTTTCTTTTGCATAGAGTTTTGAATTTCACAGCCTCAGTTGTTGATCAATATGCTGATTTATGTCTGCTATTATTTATTTTGAAAATTAGGATTTGGGCTTTAAGTACATCTTGCTGCTTTTTAACAAAATTCCATCAGTCTGAAGAAGGGTCTCGACCTGAAACGTCACCTATTCCTTCCCTCCTTAGATGCTGCCTTACCTGCTGAATTTCTCCAGCATTTTTATCCACCATTGATGTATGCAGATGGGTTTGAATTGGAAATGTGCGTCTTTTAAAAACCCGGCATTTCGGGTCGGGACGGAATGGTTCTGAAGAAGGGTTCTGACCCGGAACGTCACCTATTCCTTTTCTCCAGAGACACTGCCTGACCCGCTAAGTTACTCAAGCATTTTGTGTCTATCTTCAGTGTCCCTGGAGAATGTGGATAGGTGACGTTTTGTGTTGAGACCCTTCTTCAGTGTTTTAAAATGTTGCAACACTACGCTCCAACTTCTGTATGTGCCCTAATCTATGAATGCAAACATTCATTTGCCACCCTCCCCATCCAATCTGCCTGTGTTGCTGTTTTCAGGGATATGTGTCCAAGGTCCTCCTGCACATCAACATTCCTTTGCATCCTATCCCTGTTTAACTTCCCAAAATCCATCACCTCATACTGTTTTGTGCATATTTATGTGACATTTAACGGCATTTATTTTATTTCGTACGCTACTTCAGAATTCCAGTGTTTTACTGTTACTTGCAAGTAAAATTTGCATTTTTTATATTTCTGTATTTTGTGGTGATTGAAGTTTGAGTACTCCATGCTCTAATTTTGTTTCACTTTAGGCAATGTGGATGAAAGTCATGAAGAAAATGTTAATGTAGAAGAGATTGTGGGACAAATATTGGAGGAAGTGGTGGCTGCAGTGACCAAAGGTAGTTCAAGAGATCTTAAAACTATTTTAGCTGACCTTTGCGGGTATTGTTGATAGATCCACAGCTACACATTAAGACCAATTTATTTTCCATCTGTAACACATCCGACCTCTGTTATCTTCAGTTTGTTAGGTGCACTTTTCATAAGCAGGCATTGCTTTGTAAATTAATGCCAAGCCATCTTTAGTGCAACCAGTTCAAAATTTGCATTAGTAGATTTCTTAAACAGAAGCTTTCCATTATCTTTAGCTGATCTTCCGTATTTCAGAGCCAGGAATTGGTCAGAATAAATTAAGGAATTGCTGAGTAATCTATCCTCAGCGACAAATTATTTTTGAATCTTTATAAACTTTGTATTTTCATTAACTTGGTTTGCAGCTGAATGTTTTGTAATCAGATACCCTGAACATTCATTTATCTGCACGATGTAGATTCAAAAATCATGTATTACAGGAGTTGTACTGCAGGGAAACAGTTCCTTCAGCTCAACATGCCCATGCCGCCAGAGGTACCCCATCAACCAGAGGTACCCTTGTCCCACCTGCCTATGTGTAGTCCACATCCCTCTAAACCTTTCCTATCCATGCACCTGTCCAAATGACTTTAAAATGTTGTTTTAACATCTGCCTCAACTACTTCCTCCAGCAGTTCATGCCATACACCCACCACCCTCTTTGTGGGAAAAAGTTACCCCTCGGGTTCCTATTAAATCTTTCCCCTCTCACCTTAAACCTATGTCCTCTGATTCTTGATTCCGGATCAATACATTTGTATTAACAGGTTTAAGTAGTTTATTTAAATGATCACAACAATTGTGTAAGGAATGACAAATAGTGTATATTTCCATGTCTGAGTGGGACAACCTTTCAAAATTGCAATTGAAAAGATTCAGGCCAGACTATGGAAAGAACCAGAAAGGTAACTTTACAGTTTTTAAGAAGGAACTGCAGATGCTGGAAAATCGAAGGTAGACAAAAGTGCTGGAGAAACTCAGCGGGTGCAGCAGCATCTACGGAGCGAAGGAAATAAGCAAAGTTTCGGGCCGAGTAGGAACCATTTCAGGAAATAGACAAAGTTTCGGGCCGAAACCCTGCCTATTTCCTTCGCTCCATAGATGCTGCTGCACCCGCTGAGTTTCTCCAGCACTTTTGTCTACCTCAGGTAACTTTACAGGTCGTTTAACTGTTTATTTGGTGACATTCAGACAAAAGGTTATATGAACTGAAGTGTTAATTTTGTTTTGAACAATTGCTGCCTATTCTGTCCATTACTTTTACCACTCCATGTTTGCAGATTTTCAATAGTATCGCGATTTCAGCTTTTTATGTAAGCTGCTTTCTTATAAGGTCTTTCTCTTCTTTTAGGCAAACATTTCTTGCCCATTTCTAATTCCTCTTAACCTTAGTGACTTGCTGAACCATTTCACTGGTTAAATCAATGATCCTTATCGCTGCAACGGCTCAATTTGCACACACGGTGCCAGCAGCAAGTTTCTTTCACAGAAATGATAGAGCGAACAAGACTATTTTTGTGATAACCTTGTAGTTTCATGTAAGAATCGTAACAACTGGAATTTAAATTCCCTCTATTTTATTGTTGGATGGTAAATCCAGTCTCTCGTAACAATAGTCCTGAATTATGGTTTTATCAATTATCAAGTCAAGTAACTTGATTACTAATTCTGCCGTCCTCGATTTTCTGCCGGCAAAACCAATCATTCTTGGGTTGTTAAATAAGCTGCAGACAAAAATGATTGTTTGGTAATGAAACCTGTGTTCTCGTATATAAGGAGCGGAATTAAAAAATGGTGAAAATGAAACTCCAGAGACACCATTACAAATTCAAGTCGCTGCTGAATGTATCGAAAACCCGCAAGCTAATGGCATCCCTGAAGGATCACTTCAAGTACATGATGATGGTTCATTAACTGACACAAAATGTGTATCAGATTGCGATGTCCAGGTAAGGAACAGAATTGCTTTTCATTTGAATCTGAATTAAGCTCCTTTTTTCAAAAATTTAATTCTATCCTTTTTTATGTTTGTGAGGGATGAATTTTTGCCTGGTGCAATGGTTTTAAAAATCATGCAAGGATCATTTTTGGGGGTTCATTTTGATCTGAATCAAAAAAAGACATGGTATGATTGGATATTAGTTTAATATATTTTTGATGTCAGATATTTTGGATTATGTTTACCTCCAGGAGGAATCGTGAATCTGTCATTCATAGAAACGGTTATCTAGTTCGCTGTTTTGCTTTGGAGTTTATTTCAAAAAAATTCAAAAATGGTGTGGCTGTAAAGGGCCTGTCCCACTTGCGTGATTTCTTTCGGCGACTTGCTGGCACCCGTCATAGTCGCAGCAGGTCGCCGAAAAATTTCAAAATGTTGAAAATCCAGCGGGGACCAGAAAAAGCTACGACACTTTGCGCAACTACTCACCACCAAACGTGCGTCGCGTATCGACATGCCGCGGGGTGACTCCTGTTTGGTGGTGAGTAGCCGCCCAAATAGTCGTACCTTTTTCGGGTCGCCGTTGGGTTTTCAACATGTTGAAAATTTTCGGCGACTATGGCGGGTGCCGGCAGTTGCCGAAAAAATCGGCATAAGAGGGACAGGCCCTTAACACCACACTGAGTTCTCATCATGTTGCAAATGTAGAGCTTGTCCTTTTGGTTTTGATTCTCTCTCCCACCCCTCCTGCCCCCTTAATGTGATAATGATTGCCCATAAAACGCATTATTAAGCATCTAAATGGCAGGCAGAAGTGCAAGTTTCCATTCCGTGTCCTGTGGTAATGATTGCTTTCAATCTGAATTTTAGCAGTTGAAGATTTTCCCCTCTTGCCTTTGCAAAACATGTTACATTGTTGACTATGTAAGAAATGTGAGTAATTCGAACTGGGACAGCCGTATTAATCTCGCACATTTTTCTTTTGGTTCTAGGAAACTGAAGCTTTAGTATCACCACCTGCCAATGCTAAATTCTCCTACATTTTGCAGAAAGATGCCTTTTTGGTTTTCCGATCTCTTTGTAAGCTTTCTATGAAGCCCTTAAGTGATGGACTTCCTGATCCAAAGTAAGCAGTTGCTTCATGTTTTGGGGGGGAAAAATTGTAATCTGAAGCAAAGTATCGGGTACACTTCGGCTCACTCATTTCATTCATAACGGGACCAAAAATTGTTAGAAAGATAGTGGCAAAATACCTGCACGGTTAGTTTGCGGATTGTGGGAGGGCTGTGTCTTGATTTCCATTTCTCCACAAATTTGTGCCCTGCTGACTTTAACCTTGAAAGAACTGAAAAACCGTCAACCTTGTCATGAGTTCCTCATTGAAATTCATCGCACGTCATGTGGATGATGGATTTATTCAAAGGAATCTTGCCATTTCCATTTAGTGATTAAATTTATGACCCAAACATGAAATTTGCTCCTTAAAGCCAAGTAAAGCATGAATATGTTGTGTTTTTGACCACTGATTGGGATTATAACATGCGTCTAAATTGTATCAATGATCACACGATAACATAAAGTAACTTTACCTGTAAGGGTGTCATCTCCAACTCTTGTCTACTTCGTCCATGAGCAATTTTTGGCATGTCATTTACAAGGTGCTAACATATATTTGCAGCATTTTAATAATTGATAAATTACTTGAAATACCAGAAAAATTGTAATCATGCATTTTGTACAGATACCCGGCCACTTATTCCTGGTCGACTTCCAAATGACTATAATAGCCAACTGCAAGCCCTTTGTGTTTTCAACTTTAAAAAGTGCTGGAAAACCCTTTGTAGATGAGGAAGTCGCCCATTCCTTTGCTCCATAGATGCTGCCTCACCCACTGAGTTTCTCCAGAATTTTTGTCTACCTTGGTAGATGAGGCTTCATCTGTGAAAAAGGGAAACGGTTAACATTTGAGGTTGAAGATCCTTTTGGGCCAGTCCCACTTAGCCGATTTTTGGGGCAACTGGAGGCGACTGCCGCAAAATTTTCAACATGTTTTTTAAAAAAAATATCAGCAACAGCGGTGACAATTTTTGCTGAGGTAGGTTGTCGTGGGTAGATGTGAGTATTGACGTAGGTTGTCGTAGGTGCTGTCTTAAGTTGTCGCCTGGTGTCATAGGTGAATTCCATTAAAACCAGTCCCTGGCATCTCTAACTGAACTAATATGTGGACAATGTAGCCTTTCCTTTCCCTGCTCCAAGATCTCCTCCCTTGTGGGTAGCAGCTGGAGAGTTGGGATGGGGGGGGGGGGAGGTGTATGATGCTGAGGAAAGGAGGGAGAGAAAAGAAACAAAAAGCAAAAAAGGATGGGACTAAAAGTGAAGAGATACCCAAAGGGATTGGGACCTAAGATGGTTGAGAGGTTGATCTTTTGCCGTGAGTATTTTTATGGTTGTGAAATTATAAGCAGTTTTCAGCAA
Source organism: Okamejei kenojei (assembly GCA_035221665.1). Lineage (NCBI taxonomy): Eukaryota > Metazoa > Chordata > Chondrichthyes > Rajiformes > Rajidae > Okamejei > Okamejei kenojei. Next base: position 43,315,621 of record CM069150.1, read on the forward strand.
ACCAAATTACATCAGTTATGAGAAGTATGAGCAAGTATGTCCATTCATTTGACCCGCAGTAAGGTGCAGCATTCTAGCTTCATGGATCAATTTCGATTAGTTGTCGGTCACTGAAGTCGAATTGGGATTGATCTTTTAGTTAAATTCTGTCATTCACTATGTGAAACTAGTTTACCAGTTTCTTCAGAATTTAATTAACATCCATATTATTTATGAATTATTGGAAAGATCATAAAGAACTGTCTAAGTAGCAAAGTTAACAAAACAATGTTCACCAAGACTTGATTAAAGTGCATGCTAATCAACTGAGTTGATGGAAAGCTATTAAACTGCCTTTTATAGAACGTATGGATCAAGGAACAAAAATAGTACCCTGCAAGCCAAAAGTGATGCAAGGTAACACATGAAACCAGAAGTCAGAGTCGTGATATTTTATCATGTTATTTTCCGAACTAATTCTTATCCCAAACTTTTATTTTTAAGGTCTCATGAGCTGCGGTCAAAGATCATTTCACTACAGCTTCTTTTGTCAGTCCTTCAAAATGCTGGCCCAGTCTTCAAGACAAATGCAATGTTCATCACTGCAATAAAACAGTACCTTTGCGTGGCCTTGTCCAAAAATGGAGTCTCCAGTGTGCCGGATGTCTTTGAACTCTCACTCGCTATTTTCCTTACTCTCCTCTCACACTTCAAGATTCACTTGAAGATGCAAATTGAGGTATGACTTCAATATCTATTGAATTAAAGACGGAAGATAAACTGGTAGGTATTCTGGTGTGAAGTCCAAATAAATGACTGCCATTGCCAGAGGCCACATGCAAAATGGACGAACAGCATCTCATTCTGCTTCAGTAGCTTTCAACCCAATGGTATGAACATTGAATTCTCCAATTGTAGCTAACTGCTAACAACCCCCATCACCCACCTTTTTCTCCCATTCTGTACCCCACCTGGATCAATTCCTCTGTCTAGCTTCACAATTCGCGACTTCTCAATCCTTTTGTCTCGCGCCTTGTTTTGTAGGAGCCTTTATTTTCCAGCTTTTCCCATTCTATATCATAAAAATAAATGAAATCTTTAATATGATACAAAAAGGCTAGAGTTTGTTTGTGTAGACCAAAGGGATTTCCTGTTCCAATATTCAGTTTACAAATAGATTCTCTTGTGGAAATGAATAAAGGTGTTCCCAATTTGTAGCCACTTTGCAAATTGCTTGAATTGTACATCAGGTTCTGTTCCCTAATTGGGCAGACTATAAAGTCAAATAAATGAAGTGTCTGGAATCTCCAGTTGCCTACCACTGATGCCCATCCATTTAAACAACGTCTTTCCTTTTGTAGCAATGGATTTAAATAGACAATAGGTGCAGGAGTAGGTCATTCGGCCCTTCAAGCCAGCACCGCCATTCAAAGTGATCATGACTGATGATCCACAATCAGTACCCCGTTCCTGCCTCTTCCCCATATCCCCTGACTTTGCTATCTTTAAGAACCCTATCTAGCTCTCTCTTGAAAGTATCCAAAGAATGGGCTCCACCGTCCTCTGAGGCAGAGAATTCTACAGACTCGCAACTCTCTGTGTGATAAAGTGTTTCCTCATCTCCGCGCTAAATGGCTTGCCCCTTATTCTTGAACTGTGGCCCCTGGTTCTGGACTGTTAATGTCCACTGATAATGATTCACTAATCTTTTTTCTTTGCCTGCAAATACTTTTTAGAATCACTATTCTGGTTCTTGCTGAATGCATGAAATTACCTGTAATTGAATACTGGAAGAAGTGATTTGCTAGCAATATGGCACTTTGCTGAATGCTAAAACCACTCATTTCACTTACGCACCTGGAGTTGCCTGACAGTTGTACTGATCGGTCAGATATTTTGTTTCAGACCACCAGATTCCATTACCCTGATTACACTACTGATCATTAAAAATAAAATGCCAAAAATATAAAAATTAAATTAAATGACAAAAGTTATCTTAAAAACTGAATTTAAAAAAAAACTGCAAGTGGAGTCGAGCCACAAACATGTGCAATTAATATTTGCTTGAGCCTCAATGTAGGAAATGCTCCCATTAACCTCTATATTGAAAATAATTTGAGTAACATTGACTAAAAAAAATGGATTGAGTTGAGTTTGGGTATCGTCATATGTCCCGAGGTACAGTGATAAGGTTTTGTTGTGTGTTAACCAGTCAGCGGAAAGACAAAACATGATTACAATCAAATCATTTGGTTTTTAAACAAATACTTGAAAATTAAAAGACAGAATGAGTAAAACAGAAATGGCTGGAATAACTCAGCATGTCAGGCAGCATCTCTGGAGGACATGGATAGACAATGTTTTGGGTCCTTCATAAATGCTGCCTGACCCACTGAGTTTCTCCAGAACTTTGTGTTTTATTTGAAAGTTAGTCATCTTCATTCTTGGGCAGTTTCTAAGAACACGGATCTTTTGCTGAACAAGTGGTGAGAGAATTTGAGTGCAAAGTTAACTCCTCTTTTAAGTTTTGGGTAAAGTTAAACACGCTAAGTAGAATTTCATAATAAATCACTAAATATGGACTGTCATGCTCAAACAAGGTAGCTGGCCAAATTCTGAAATGTATTCTGTCATTTCTACTCTCAGAACATACTACAAAGGTACCGGTGGCTTGCTTCTCAAAGCACCACTGACTTTGCAACTGTCCGGGCAGGTTGTTTATTTGTAGATACTATAAGTCAATGATCCACTTTCAATTACAACTGATTGAAACTTTATTCACAGCTCAATTTAATCCCTTGCCTCGTTTTTGTCTAACTGGCTTGCATCGCCTTTGATGTCTTCTAAATGTGGCGATCATGTTAATGTAGTTTCTGTCATTAATACCATTTGCATTATGTTTGTCTTTCATTCTCGTGCAACCAATTTTAATCCAGCTGGAAAGCCAGGTCTAAGTTGAAAGCTTCATAAAGACTTGCTGTGTGTCTATGCATTGTATTCTGGTCGATTACATGATCAATTATTTAGTCAGCCGAATTTAGTCAGCTGTTGATAACTTTCAAAATAATTTTTGTATGGTTTTAGTGAACTGTGAAGATTAACTTCTGTTCTCTTCATTCGATTAGGTTTTCTTCAAAGAAATCTTTCTGAATATTTTGGAGACATCCTCAAGTACCTTTGAGCATAAGTGGATGGTCATTCAGACTCTGACCAGAATTTGTGCAGGTTTGTGTCTTACTCTTTCCACCTTTGGGTTCTAGTTTGTTTTGAGACCAGTGTTTCAAGTTTAATTTGCTGTACGTGAAAATTTATATGGTGTAATTGTGTACACGCCTTGTAGGTTACCCACAATCTTTATTTAAATATTGTCCTCCAATATTAATATATTAAATGTTGAAAGTATGTTGTCACATGGTCCAATATGCTGTATATGTAATTAAATAGTCCATTCTCTTATTTCTAGCTCGTCACTTGAAAGAAAATTAAATGATTACCTTAGGAAGGACGAATGTTTTTATACCAAAAATTATTTTAATTGGGCCACTTTTAATTTTTGCCTTGTTTGAAAGAAAATCTAAATCCAACACCTTTAAGGGCCTATCCCACCTGGCGATTTTTTTCGGCGACTGCCACCATCACTTGACTGACGTATCAGGTCACCGAAAAATACGCGGTGTGATGATGTATGACGCGCGATGTTTTTTCAAGTGTCGCAACTTTTTTTGTCGCCGCTGGATTTTGAAATGTTCAAAATCTGTTGGCAACGCTGATATGACGCCGGCAGTCGCCAAAAAAAATCGCAAGTGGGACAGGCCCTTTAGACACTTAAAATATCGGCTGCCAATTATCCATGATGTGCCTCGAGTTGTTACGATGCAATGTACCCATCCTAGTCCGTCCATCGTTACCCATCCACTTACTGCACAGAGATGTTACCTGACCCGCTGAGTTACTCTCGTTCTTTGATTTCTATCTTTGGTGAAAACCAGCATCTGTAGTTCTTTGATTCCATGATCGACCTGTTCCTTGATTCTGAATGTTTACATTTGATATTTAAAATATAGAACTGAAGTGACTATTTAAATTAAATGTGCAAATTTGACAACTTTATTGATTGATATTTTATTGTCAAATGAACTTGGTACAGTAAAATTATTTTGTGTTGCATACAATTCACATGTTTGCAAAGAGACGACACGTACTAGATGCCGAGAAAGTTACAAAAGTAGCCAATCAGTCCCTCGTCTTTCTCCCCTCAACACCCCCCAATCCCTCTGTTCTCGGCAAGCCCCCCCCCACCCGGGTCCCTCTTTGATCTCGCTGCCCCTACCCACGTCTGTGTTTGGATTTGAGAGCCGGCTTCCAAAATGAAAAGCACAACATGGGGAAATGGTAGCGTGCTAGAAAAATGAAGGTTAAATTCCTATTTCTTTTGTATTTCAGATGCTCAATGTGTGGTCGATATTTATGTCAACTATGACTGCGATTTAAATGCTGCAAATATATTTGAGCACCTTGTAAATGATTTGTCAAAAATTGCTCAGGGTCGAAGTGGACAAGAGTTGGGGATGACACCCCTGCAGGTAAACTTTATGTTATTGTCTGATCATTGATAACAATTTACGCACATGTCATGATCCCCATCAGCAGTCACAAATGTCAAAAGTATATTCTGCTTAATTCCATAGGGAAGTATATATTCTTGCCTGGGCTAATACATGTTTCCACATAATAAAGGACAATATCAAAATAGGACTTTCCTTAATTCTGCTAACTTCTGATGAGGATTGTATACATATGAAATGCCAAAGGGACAAAACATGGTGTGCATTTTGTTGTTTGGGAAGTAAGAAATTGATTGGAGCTACAGGTTTTTAGCCATTAAATCTTGCTTGTCCATTTCTTCTGCACATACAAAGATTTAAAATATTTATGCTAAATCCTGAGCAAGAGTTTGGTTGAGCTTATGCTGAATAATAGCTGAGGAATAAATGCTGTATTCAGAAGAAAGGGTTGCATCTGGACATTTGTCCTTCAAACCTCAGGCAGAGAAGGTAGACAGTGTTTCTGATAACTGAACTCTTAAAGGAATTTTTTTTGAAGATTTTTTAAAAGTAAAATATTTGATATTTTAAACCTAAATATTTTGAGCAAGTACAAAGCGCACAAACTGATTCATGTTTCTGAATTGTTTTGAAAATATACTTGTATATAGACCTGAGCTGATGTTACTTATTTACATTCTAGGAGCTGAGTCTTAGAAAGAAAGGATTAGAATGTTTGGTTTCCATCCTAAAATGCATGGTCGAATGGAGTAAAGATTTGTATATAAATCCAAATTTGCAATCCAATCTCGGTAAGTTGATAAATGGTTGATTATGGACTTTCTACCATGTAAAGTCCAATAATTACTCTTTTCTGAAATATACAATTATATTTGCTGCCAGTGGTGCAGCTGGTAGAGCTGCTGCCATACAGCACCAAAGATCTGGGTTCGATCCTGACCGTGTGGAGTTTGCCCGTTCTCCCTGTGACTGAGTTTCCCTCGAGTGCGCCGCTTTCCTCCCACATCCCAAAGACATCCGGGTTTGTTGGTTAATTGGCCTCTGTAAATTGCCCCCAGTATGTAGTTGTGAAAGTGGGCGAACATAGAACTTATGTGAACAGGTGATTGATAGTTGGCATGAACTCAGTGGGCTGAAGGGCCTGTTTCCATGCTTTATCTCTAACCTAAACCAAATACATTTTCTAAGTCAGGTTTACAACTTCTAAACGGAAGCTGTCCATTGGCAGCAGCTGAAATATGCTTTGCTTTCTTGACTTGTGCAGGGCAAGAGAAGCCGTCCGAGCAAGACAACAGTGAAAGCAAGCGAGCAGAGGCAGCGCGAAGGCGAGGGAGCATAAATTCCTTTGACTCCACAGTGTCATCTGGTGTTGGGAGTGTCAGTGCTCAAACATCAGCAGCCGATGATCCTGAACAATTTGAAGTCCTAAAGCAACAGAAGGATATAATAGAACAAGGAATAGATTTGTGAGTTATCAAATATGAATATATCAGTGCAATATTTGTCATGCTCAGCTTTGCAAATTATCAAATTAACAAATATCTTAGCCACTGCGCATTATGTTCGTTCCTTGTTTATAGACAGGAACATTCAAGTTTATAGACAGTAGTCACAGTAACTAAATAAAAGACAAAGTGCTGGAGTAACTCAGCGGGTCAGGCAGCATCCCTAGAGAACATGGATAGATGACATATTAGGTTAGAACCCTTCTGCAGATGTAGGGTGCCGACCCAAAACGTCACCTATCCATGTTCTCCAGAGATGCTTCCTGACCCACTAAGTTACTCCAGCACTTTGTGCCTTTTTTGTAAACCAGCATTTGCAGTTCCTTGTTTCCACAGTCTCAGACGACTCTTTCTTTCTAATGTTCTTCAAATTAAATTTGCTGCTAATGCGAAGAACCTTAGAAAGAAAGAATCGCCTGTGCAGTTATTTTATCACATCTCACATTACGGATAAGAATTCAGTTAAACAATGTGTTTGGCAAGTGGTCGTTTAACATAGCTCCCGGGAATTGAATTATTCTGCAAATCATTGAGTGCAGTAGCATAATAAAACTTCTGAAGAAGGGTCCCGACTTGAAACGTCACCTATCTATGTCCTCCAGAGATGCTGCCTGATCCACAGAGTTACTCCAGCAATTTGTGTCCTTTTTAATAAACTCTCATGAGCCAGCTGTTTCAAAGGATCATAACAGACAGAACCAGGTGGGCAACGTTTTGGGTCTGGACCTTCCCTCAGTCAAAGGGGAAAACAGGAATCGAGGCCTTGGTGTTTTGGAGGAATTGCTGGAATCAGCATCCCTGAGCCAGATGCCGAGCGATTGGGATTCATGTATAATTGGATCGTCAGATTTTCAGAGTTTTAATTCCCTGTCAAGTTTTCAGAAAATTCTGATCTCGTTTAGCTTTGTATTTTTACATTTTCAAAAGGTTAGTGCTAAATAGAGTAAGGTTGACTGTCTGTCTGAGAGGCTCATTTGAGATACAATTCTCTTCAACAGAACTGCTCGTGTAATTAGTCTATAATAATGGGTTTGAGCCGTTTGACCCTCGACAAACGATGGTGAGAACCAGATGCATCTACACACCTACAGTGTAAAATCTGAGCTCAGCCAGGTTTTGTGGCACTATTTCACTAAAGGTTGTCTTCAATCTACAATCTGGTTGCCTATTTTCTTGCACTAACGATTTTGTTTTCAAAGCTTCCTTTTGGTAAAATATAATGACCCTTTTTAAATCTCAATAACCTTCAGTGTTGTTCCCAGCAGATTCTAAACTCGTCCCTGTAATCAATTCTGCGTCTAAACCAAACACCTTTAAATGACAATTTATCATTTTAACTTTGCTCTGCAGATTTATATTGTAAACATATTATTTGTGACAGTATGAAAAATAGTGAGCTTCATTTCTTACTGAAATTTAAGCAGTTTTCTTAACAGCAAAAAAAAGTGGTTTGTTGCATTTGTGTTTTTTTTATAGCTTTGATTTCTTACCCTGTGTGCATGTAGTTAAGGTAATATTCCTGCACATTTTACTTCCAAATATCAACCTTTCACTGGAGTGTAAGCAAGTAGTTTCCTCTAACATTGTAAAGCCCTTCTTTCACCTCTTTCCTCATTCCCTCCCCTGATCCCCCGCCACAAAAGCAGATTCAGCAGAACACAACTCTGATGAAGGGGTACCCCTTATTCAGGAACGCAAGGTCTAAACCCACCTGCCCTGACCTGCACTGCATATCAGTTGTAAATACTAAACGCACTACATTGGCTTCAGGGGAATCTCTAATTGCTTAAGTCTAGCTCAAACTAGTGCTACCTCTACTGTATAAAATATATTGCAGGCACTTAAATTTCTTGGCAGCAACTTGTAAATTAACGAGCCATGTTATCCTGAAGCACCGTGGACATGCTGTCACTTGGGCTAACTGTTCAGATCTGACTCTCTTATTTTTGTGAGATTATTATTAATCTATATAGTTTTATAGCATTAATTATAGAAATCGTTATAATTCAAATCCTGTCTTCAGATTTAACAAGAAACCAAAGAGAGGTATACAGTACTTGCAGGAACAAGGAATGTTGGGCACAACAGCTGAAGACATTGCACAGTTTCTTCTACAAGAAGAAAGATTAGATTCGGTGAGATGTGTTTAACATATTGACTCTATGAATGTTTTTATCATAACCAGTTATTTTTGACAGTGCTTTAATGAAGGATTCAAGGGAGTTTCCTTCCCAACAATTTTAACGTGTTCACCATTCTTAATTATCAATTATTTTAGAGGATTGTGAAACTAAGGATAATATTTGCTTTCTCAAGAAGAATTTTTTGGTCATTCCAACTTAATCAAAAATATCACCTGGTTAGAATCTTCAAACTTCACTTCATTGATGTTTATATTCTGTGCCCATGAATATAAATGTATGTTGATTTAGCAACAGTTATGTCACTTAATTAAGAGGTGGAGTTCAAACTTGGCTCGTATGATAATGTCACCCTCCCCACCCTCCCAAGTACATCCATGTCCAGTAGTTGGGTCTATTATGTAGTTTAGTATCGAGGTGGAAGCAGGTTCTTCAGTCCACCGAGCCCGTGTTGACTAGCGATGCCTGTACGCTAACTATCCTACACACAATTTACAATTATACCAAGCCAATTAACCTACAAACCTGTACATCTTTGGAGTGTGGGAGGATACCGGAGAAAGTCCACGCAGGTCACGGGGTGAACGTACAAACTCTGTACAGACAGCACCCACAGTTAGGATCAACCCGGGTCTCTGGCACTGTAAGGCAGCAACTCTACTGCTGCGCCACTGTGCCGCCTGAATATACTGGAATTTTTATTTTACTTTACTCCCTGGTTAGCATAATTTTAGAATTTCTGTCATTTCTGATTTTTTAAAATACAGACTCACCAATTTTGTGTTACCTGGTGCCTTTTCAGTGAAATAAATGTCCTGCCTAATACATTTTATATTTAGCTGAATAACTTGGCATCTTTTGACAGAGCCAAGTGGGTGAGTTCGTGGGAGAGAACAACAAGTTTAACAAAGAGGTGATGTATGCGTACGTTGACCAGCTGGATTTCTGCGAGAAGGACTTTGTGTCAGCGCTTCGAATATTTCTGGAAGGGTTTCGCCTGCCTGGGGAAGCGCAGAAAATCGACAGGCTCATGGAAAAATTTGCAGCTAGATATTTGGAGTGCAATCAAGGGTAATTCAGAAATCTCAATGTTTTAAAAGGGGTCGTTTTTTTTTTGTTAAACTGTACTTTGACGTCTTAAGCATCTATTTCATTAAGTTGTACACTTTTTGCGTCTTCCCACCCCACCCAGACAGACACTGTTTACAAGTGCTGATACCGCATACGTTCTGGCCTACTCTATTATAATGCTGACCACGGATTTGCACAGCCGTCAGGTAATGAGCTTCAAGAGATAGTCCGAGAGCTGGAATATCTGTATTAATTATATAATTTAAGAATTTTCTCAGGAAGGCAAATTAAAGCAGTCGGTGTTCACATTGACTTGGGATTTGCATTTTTTATTATTTTGCAAGCCACCTAATCCCAAGTTGGCAGTTTCAGTGCACACAACGATAAAATGCAGACCGAGAAACAAGGACTGTAGATAGACACAAAATGTTGGAGTAACTCAGCGGGTCAAGCAGCATCTCCGGAGAAAAGGAACGGGTGGTGTTTTGGTTCGAGACCCTTCGTCGGATATTTAACACCGACTCGATAATTTTGGCACCGATTATGATTGTCGAGGCCAAACATCAGTTCATGGTATGAACGGTAGTTATTGCAAATTGGGCCATATCAAAGAACATAAATGTAGCAACTGATTGAGAATAGACATAATTTGTATTGCTCTTTCAAGATCTTCCAAGTGCAGTCTTTTGCCCAGAGTCGGGGAATCAAGAACCAGAGGACATGGGTTTAGGGTGAGAAGGAAAAGATTTAATAGGAAACTGAGGGCAACTTTTTCCACACAAACGGTGTGGGTATATGGAACGAGCGGCCAGATGTGGGAGTTGAGGCAGTCACGAGAACAACATTTAAAAGACAAAATTCTTCAGTCTGAAGAAGGGTTTCGGCCCGAAACGTTGCCTATTTCCTTCGCTCCATAGATGCTGCTGCACCCGCTGAGTTTCTCCAGCACTTTTGTCTACCTTTGATTTTCCAGCATCTGCAGTTCCTTCTTAAACAACATTTAAAATGCATTTGGATAGGTACATGGATAGGAAAGGATTTGAAGGGATATGGGCCAGACACAGGCAGTTGGTCCGATCATAGATAGGAGAGTCATGGTCGGCATGAACAAGTTGGCCGGAGGGCCCTTTTTCATGCTGTTTGACTTTTTATGACTTTATGCAGCTGTGAGAAAAATGATGAGGTAAAATAAAACTATGCTATGGCTAGGACAATGGAAGAACTGCCCTACCTTTCATTTGAATAATGCCATCTATTTTGGTGGAGTCTTGGTTTAATTTCTCATTCAGATAACGGCATAATTCCCTCTGAGCTGCATTGCAATGTATTCCGTGATGTTGTCTAAGACTCTGGAATGGGGCCTGAGCTCACTTCCTGCTGAACCCACCGAGCCAGGGTTGACCGAAATGAATGTTTTTGCTCCAGTACTAATAGTTTTAAATTTTTAATTAGTCTCCTTGTTTTGAGAATTAAATAAAATTTCAGTGATTTGAAGTGTTATTACAAGGTTCAAATTATTTTATACGTTAAACAGATAAAGAACAAAATGACCAAAGAACAATACATTAAGATGAATCGTGGGATCCATGACAGCAAAGATCTGCCAGGAGATTACTTGTCTTCCATTTATGATGAGATTGCAGGCAAGAAAATTACATTGAAAGAGACAAAAGAGTTTTCAATGACACCAAAATCCACAAAACCGAGTGAGTCAGACATGTTTAACTACAGTCATTTCAGTCGACAGTGCTTGTTAATTTGGCATTCAATGCATTATATAGTTCATGTCCAAAAAGACAATTGTATTTCATAATCATAGATAAATCTTGTAAATATTGTTTCTGGTTCTGAGCTGATGTTCCATGTTATGCTCTATGTGGATCTGCATTCAGTGAAGCATTTTTTTCAATGTGTTCTATTATGTGTGCATGGAGGATGTAGGGTCAAGAGTGTTTTATTATCACATATACTGAAACAGGATAATGAAATACTGACTTGCAGGTTTGTAAACACAATAGATAATGTAATACGCAAGGAAAAAAAATAGCAATAAATGAAAACAAAACAAGATAGTGCAGAGACAAAATAAAGCCAAAATGTCATGAGTGCAACCCAGGTAGTTCGGAGTTTGTTGTGTTCAGTAACCTGATGGTTGTTGGGAACAAGCTCTTCCTGAATGTGGACATTACGGTTTCCGACACCTGTGCATTCCTTCCGATGGCAGGAATGAACTGAGCGCGTGACGATGCTGGCTGCCTTATTGAGATGATGCTTCTTGTAGATCCATTTGATGGTGGGGAGGTCTGGCAGTGTTCACCACTTTTTATCATCTCATTTGTTCCCGGCATTCGTGTTGCTAAACCACGCCGTGATGCTCTCCACCGTGCGCCTATCGGAGTTCAGGGGAGTATTTGTCGACATGCCAAATCTCCTCAATCAATCCCCATTTCCATTCCCAATTTTTTTTTTTTGGGCTAATTTTTATTTATTTATTTTTTATTAGAATCAATTGTACAAGGATAAGACGATCGGCATAACAATTATACAATTATTGTACAGCTTCATTTTTAACCTTATAAACTAAATTTAAAAGAAATTTAAAAAGAAAAAAGAAAAAGAAAGGAAAAAAGGAATGAAGAAAAAAAAGAATGAAGAGATGAAATAGGAAAGAGCAGGAAAAAGTCCCCTAAGCTACCAAAGTAGTGCAGAAGAGAGAAAAGGAAATAAGAAAAGAAAGATGAAGATATACTTTCCCCCCCTCACCCATCATGGCATCTGATTTAAATTTAAATTTGTGTTTAACCATTCTGTTGTAAAAATTCAGTAAAGGGTATCCATGTCTTAAGAATTTGATCTGGTTTTTCCGCCAAGATAAGCCTAGAGTTTTCCAAATGTAGTGTGTATCTGTAATCCACATCTTCACTGTGGGGACTGTTGTCTGTTTCCAAAATTTAAGTATTAATTTTATTTTGCTGTTATTAGGCCGTAATTGAGGAAACATCTTTGAAATATCGTTAGCTTAGAGCAGGCCTCTGACATACCTAATATGATCCGTTTTATATCTGGGTCTTATTTAATTTTAAGTATTTTGGAAAAGGTATCAAATATTCCCCTCCAGAAGTTTTGTAACTTTGTACAGGAAGCAAAAGAATGGGTTGTAGTCGCTTCTTGGAGGAGACATTTATCACAAATAGGAGAGACATTTGGGAAGATCTTGTTCAATTTGGACTTTGAATAGTAGAGTCTGTGCGGTATTTCAAATTGTATCAGGGAGTGTCTAACATTAAGAGAGCAGTAATATATGTATAAAAGGATTTCCTCCCAACTATCCTTTGAGATTAGTAAACCCAATTCCTCTTTCCATGCTCGCCTAAGCATTTCAGAAGATGGGATGTGTGCAGTTAAAAGGGTATTGTAAATGTAGGATATTAACTTACTTGTATCCGCCTTTCTATTCATGCATTCGTCTAATATATCTGGGCCCATAGAATGAGTCTTGTGTGTATGTTTTTGCATAGTCTTGGATCTGAAGATATCTAACAAAATTACTAGCTTTCAAATGATATTTCTCCTGCTAAATTCAAGATCTTTATATTGGTTTATCAAAATATTGGACACTAGTAGATACGGCACAAGTGTCTCAGAGTTGCAAACTATTCTAACTATTCAGAGTCTAAACTATTGAAGATCAGTTCAACGGAATGAGTCCTTGCCTTTGGAGATTAATGATGTATGAATCAAGTGATTGAAGTTACCTAAAATGGAATTTGCTTCATTAGTCATCTTTAATTATTTAAATACATGAGCCTCAAGATCTGGGTAGTTATAATTGCAAGTTTTAGGCAATTATAGGCAGCAATGAAAGCATTGAAGGTCATGAGTTGTGGAGTGTGAAATAGACTGGTTGTTCTTTAATGTATGCATTCATCATTGTGTACATGTGGAATACGTTGAACAATAGTCAACTATTTCAGTAATACTGCTGCTAAGTTGTAACTCATGTATTTCTGCATTTCATCTACTCGGTATAATGCCTGTGAGTGCTTGTAAGAAATTGCAGTCATGATATTAATAATGCCAGTTGCATCAAAGATAGCTCAATTAAGGGATTTGGATAGCATGAGTTTTAAAATGATCGTTCATTATTGTTAGTTCCTTTGAATGATTAATGCCTTGTGCAATGCTACTTTATATAGAATACATTTAATTGATACCAAAAAAAGAGTGCTGATTTCTGTCATCTTGGTCCGTAGGTGTAGCTACCGAGAAACAGAGAAGGCTCTTGTATAATCTTGAGATGGAACAAATGGCAAAAACTGCGAAGGTTTTGATGGAAGCAGTAAGCCATGCACAGGCGCCATTTACCAGCGCAACACATCTTGAGCACGTCAGACCAATGTTTAAAGTAAGCTGTTTGCTAAACGTGGAATCAGTTTCTCCCCTTTGACAAAACTGACTGGGGATATTACCAGAGTGACTCCATTACAAAGTGCCGACTGTCATGACTGATGGGCTTACAAGTAATTTCACAAGAAATTGTAACTAGTAATGTTGAATGCATGCGGAAACCAGGATCTGCATTTGCAAGTTTACACAAACGGACACAAAGTGTTAGACTCAGTGGGTCAGGCAGCATCTCTGGAGAACATGAACAGGTGATATTTTTGGTTGGGACTTTTCTTCAGACCCTGTCACCTGTTCATGTTCACCACAGATGCTGCCTGACCTGTGGAGTTGCCATAGTTTTTTGTAAAATGGTTTATTTTGCAATAACGTTTAATATTATTTGTCTCATTGTAGACAAATAATATTACAGGTCAGGTCGGGGGGGGGGAGTTCCCACCACCACGGGTACCATGTAATCCCATGCTACCTGCTCCATGGTCAGATGGTCGGCGACCAAACAGTCTCCCCCACCTGGTTTTCCAGGTGAGGAGGGGACTGTGGACCAAATACAAGACCTGTCTAAGGGCGGATGAGCTCCTAGCAAGTCAACGGCCATCCACACTTCAGTAGAAGCTGCGATCACTGTCGTACATAGCATTGTAAGGCACCGTGCCCATTGATGTTTTCGATGATGATGATGATGATGATTATAGACAAATTGTCCCATCACTTTGTTTTGAGGTGATGAATGAAATATTGTGAAGCACAGTAATTGCTCAGGAGCTAAATGTTTCTATTTGCAGTTGGCATGGACACCATTATTAGCAGCGTTCAGTGTTGGCTTACAAGACTGTGATGATCCAGATGTGGCTTTCCTTTGCTTAGAAGGCATCCGCTGTGCAATTAGGATAGCATGCATTTTTGGGATGCAGGTATGTATTTTCATGTCCACTGCCCTATTACTATGTTTTCTTGGAATTATAGATTTGTTCTTTGGACTTTGTACAACATTTTGCATAATGTTTTTAATCCAACAAGTTGTTTCTTCCAAGCATACAGGCATTGGGTGTCAAGTAATACATGTTTAGACAGGTTGGTAGAGATGATGCATGGTGAGAGCAATACAATGGGATTAGCTTTGGATTTTCATAAATGTAGGATGCTCAGTGAGCATAGGGGTGTTGGGTAGAAAGCTAACACCATAGACTTGTTTTTACCCTAAGTCCCCTCGTATCAATGGGTTGCACATGGTGCAGCGGTAGTTGCTGCCTCACAGTGCCAGAGACCTGGGTATGGGTGCTGTCTGAACGAAGTTTGTACTTTCTCACTGTGGCCAAGTGGGTTTCCTGCAGGTGCTCTGGTTTCCTCCCACATTCCAAAGACATGTAGGTTAATTGGCTTCTGTAAATTGTCCTTCATGTCTTGGATAGAACTAGTGTAGGGGTGGTCGACATGGACTGAGCAGGCCGAAGGGCTGTTTCCACGCTCTATCTCTAAAACTAAATTGGCATGGGACAGATAGCTAAGTTTGACATTTTGTTTAATTCGTACGACTTTTGTTCAGCTTGCCTTTACAATCCATCTGGTTTCCTGTTCTTGTAGCTTGGGTTTCTAATTTTGAGTTGAATTCTAGTTTAGGGAGGGTGGAAATGAGAGACGCCGGTCAGAATATGATTAGAAGAGTAGAGCCCAGAGGTAATATATGCATAGATGAATGTTTAAACAATGCTACATTGTAAAATATGTGGTTTAGAGCCAGGCCACATTACGTGGATGGAGGTAACCATATAACCATATAACAATTACAGCACAGAAAGAGGCCCTCTCGGCCCTTCCAGTCCGTGCCGACCATTTGTTTTCCCCTAGTCCCATCTACCTGCTCCATTCCCTCCATACCCCTCCATTCCCTTCACGTCCATATACCTATCCACTTTACTTTTAAATGTTAAAATCGATCCTGCCTCCATCACTTCTGCTGGAAGCTCATTCCACACAGCCACCACCCTCTGAGTAAAGAAGTTCCCCCTCACGTTACCCCTAAACTTCTGTCCCTTAATTCTCATGTCATGCCCTCTTGTTTGAATCTTTCCTCAATGGGAAAAACGTATCCACGTCAACTCTGTCTATCCCTTTCATCATTTTAAAGACCTCAATCAAGTCCCCCCCTTAACCTTCTGCGCTCCAAAGAATAAAGACCTAACTTGTTCAACCTTTCTCTAGGTAGATTTTGCAATGGTGAATGTTGGGTTAAAATTGTCCGAGTCAAACAGCTTGTTTCATGCTGGGACAGTGAGCTGGAAGAGATTGTGCTCAGTGACACTAAATGTTGAATGTCTTTGGTTGAATGTTTTTACCAATGAGAAATTATGCTTCTTCATGGCTGGGTAGGATGTTAATCTTGACATTGCAGAAAAAAATGACTTTCATTAACGTGGAATAGATATTTGTGATTGAATTCAATGTACTTCAATCATTTTTGCATGCCTGGCTCTCTGAACAGAAAATATCCATTTGCTTATTCTTGTAGATTGAGAGAGATGCCTATGTGCAAGCTTTGGCCCGTTTTACGTTATTGACAGCGAGTTCTGGCATCACAGAAATGAAGCAAAAAAACATAGATACTATTAAGACTCTTATTACTGTGGCGCACACCGATGGGAACCACCTTGGAAATTCCTGGCTTGAGGTAAACTTGTGAGGGCCTGCATTTTTATTTCCGTTTTCGTTCAGTGAGTAGAAATAAAGATCCATTAAGCAAAATGTTTTGCATTCAATCTTTGTGTTCATTTCAAATTCATAGAACATACTCCAGACTTGTAACTTTCTCTCCCGTGTACTTATTCTTTACCCCCAAGACCCTTCATATCATTGGCGGCAGACATTCGGGTGCGAAAATGCTTTTGGACGAAGGAAACGAGACTTTGATTTTGTGTGTGAATATTGAACAAGGGGGATAATTAGGCACACATTGAACAATAGGTCGTCTCTCCGCAGATACTGCCTGACCTGCTGAGTTACGCCAGCACATTGTTCCCTCATGAGTAGACTGCAAAGTTTTTTGTAAACTATAGGAGCCATGGAAAATCTGGACTTCAGATTCACTGGAGTGATATTGGGATGAGAATGTAAACAATTACGATTATGTATAAAAGCTACATTTATTCAGCAATTATTGAATGAAATGTGAAGTCTTGTAAGGTGTTAAGAGGACTAAAAGTGAAATAGTGGTAGCATGAAATGCCATAAGCAACAGAGAAGTAAAATATCATTGGAAGATGGTGTAATGGTTATTTAATAGGCAGGAAATTCATTTTATATGATTTTCTAATTTACTGGTTGCATGAAGCACCACCAACTTCATACCTTGTTATTTTTATAATGACAGCTCCAATGATAAGGGATTTAAAAGTCAGCTACAGTAAGGTCCAAGGTTCCCTACATTACTGAATACCATTGAAATATAATTAGGTTATCACCAGGCATATGTGGGGGTAATTGAGGTTTAGTTATGTGTTCAAAGGGACAAAGGGTTCATTTTTTAAATGGAGACTATTTTCCTAGTCTCAACGAGCACCTGCACCTTAGTCCTTGAATTGGTTTCCAGCTTCAAAGAGTGATTCATTTAGTTATCTCCTGAACATAACAAGACAATTGACAAAAGCTTGACTATATTGCTGAGATTAAAGGATGCCTATGGAGACACAGAACATGTCAGAAATGTGTTATTCTGTCGCAGTTCTCAAATGACCTTGAACATCTTGTTTAAAAATATATCGGTCAACATTGAAATTCTCAAGGCTTTACAATCTGCATTACTCAAACCAAAACATTAAAAACGAGGGTAGAACAATTCTAAAATGCAACCTCGATTTTCTTTCGCTTCATTAATGCGGGCTTGATATTTATTGTTATACATCAAATACCCATTGTCTTCATTTAACATTTATCTCAACTTGTGTTCAAAGTTCACTGTTTATTTATCTTCAAAAGCACGATGCATTCATAAACGTAGAATTTGAGTCGGCCAACTTTTGGATTTAATGGGACCTTGCAGTATTTCAACTTGATTGGAGAAATAACTTCAGTACAAGATTTTTTTTCCATCTAAAGCTTTGAAACTAAGTGTGAAATTTCAAAAATAGAATTATGGAACTTGTCCAATATCATATTCGACTTTCATTCTCAGATGACTGACTTCAAATTACAGACAAGAATAGTTTTCTTGCACAAGTCCACTTCAGTTTCTCATGTTGCATCTTGAGAGGACTTTGTTTGGGCCACAGATGGGCCGAGTATTTTGTGCAGTTCACCATCGCAGGAAGGATGTAGAGGCTTCGGCGAGGGTGCAGGAAAGGCTTACCAGAATGCCGCCTGAATTAGAAGGTGTTACCTATAAGGAGAACTTGGGCCAACAGATTGCTTTCTCTGGAACATTAGAGATTGAGGGGAGACCTGATAGAGGTAGATAAAATTATGAGCACAGATAGGATAGGCAGTCAGAATTTTTTTCCCCAGGATGGAAATATAATAAATGGAGGTGAGAGAGGCAAAGTTTAAAGGAGATGTGCGGAAAACTTTTTTTTTTTAACGGAGAATGATGGTCCCTGGAAAACGCTGCCCGGGATGAGATGGAAGCAGATATAATAGTGGCATTTGAGAGGCTTCCTCTTATCGAGTCCACACACAAGATTAGAAGTGTTTCAGCCAGAGCTGAACACACTTCTCGGCATCTGCATACAATGGTGTCTGTCTTGTCGCTTCTTGTGCGCGGTGGTGGAAAGATTGGTGGAAACATGGCCGTGACCGCTCTTTCCTCTTTGAGAGGCTATTGGGTAGGTACGTGAATATGCAGGGAATGGAGGGATTTGGATCACATGCCGGCAGAGGAAATTATTTTAACTCTGCAGCATATTAGGCACATTGTGGGTGAAAGGTCTGTTTTTGCTCTGTATTGTTCTATGTTCTTTATAGTCACACATGAAAAATGTCTTAAACTCTAATATTCACTTAATATTTTATTTTAAATATTACAAGAATAACATCATTATTTTAAGTTCCAATCTTCTGTTTTTAGATCCTGAAATGCATTAGCCAGCTGGAGTTGGCACAGCTAATAGGTACAGGGGTGAAAACAAAATATATTTCTGGTTCTCTGCGTGCCAGAGACGGGTTCACTGGAAGCTCTGGAACTGGAGGAGAAGAATTCTTAGGACTGAGTAAGTTTTTATTGTTTCCACCACTGTATAGATGGTTCAAATGTTTAGAAGTAGCTGATAAGTTGCAAATAAAGATTGTACGCCTGTCCCGCTTACGCGATTTTTTTTTTAGGCGACTTGCCCGCACCCGTCATGGTCGTAGCAGGTCGCCGAAAATGTTGAAAATCCAGCGGTGACCAGAAAAAGGTACGACTCTTTGGGCCACTACTCGCGTCCAAACAGGCGTCACCCCGCCGTCATGCAGAGGTTCTGGTTTCCGAAGGGAACGGTGACGGACGCACCACACATCTCTGTCCTCCAGTTCATACAGACTTCTGCCTCTGGAAGTATAGGATTTTGGTGTGTGTGCTTTATCATCATTCCTTACAATGCTATGTCGACAGTGATCGCAACTTCTACTGCAGTGTGGAATGCTGTTGGCTCACTAGAAGCTCATCCGCCATTTGACAGGTCTTGTTTTTGGTCCTGCTGGAGGTCCACAGCCCCCTCCTCACCTGGAAAACCAGGCAGGGGAGACAGTTTAGTCGCCGACTATCCAACCATGGAGCAGGTAACACGGGATTACATGGTACCCATGGCGGGGGGAACTCCCCTGATCTGAACTCAATCGTTTCATGCAGTGTGCTAATAGGAATTTAATGGCAGCTGTGGAAGCCAAGTCATTGGGTTTTTTAAAGCAGAGATTGATAGGTTCTTGATTGGTAAAGGCAGGAGAGAGGGAAGGGGAGATCAGCTATGATTGAATGGCGGAGCAGACACGATGGGTCAAATGCCCTAATACTGCTCCTGTGTCTTGTGGTCATTTGCTCCTCATGAGTCTTGTGATGTATGCCACATTGTTGCAATATGGCAATAATAAAATTGTAGTAAATATGTCATTTTTAATGGGGGGAAAAATGATGGGGATATGCTTAATAGGAATGTAAATGCATACCTTGTCTGAGAAATCGGAAGAGTGGCCAACAATTGCCCTTCTGACTGATTATGAGATGATTTGGAACTTTCTGCTCCCCTCTTTTCTATTTGCATGAATGGTGATTTGGTAACCACGTTTTGTTTTATTTTGGGATTCCAGGTACCTTTGGCAGTGCGGATAAAAAGCAGATAGCCAGCATTCAGGAGTCTGTGGGGGAGACCAGCTCTCAGAGTGTCGTAGTTGCTGTTGACCGGTAAAAACAACATTAGTTTATATAATTATCTTAAGTTAATTTTCAAGTGTTTAAAATTATTGATGCAGAGTTGTTTTGCAGTGGTCTTCAGGACTGCACAACATGTCATTTTGTTACATTGCCATCTGAGTGAAATCACACAAGGGATTGGATGGGCCTTGATCCAGCCCGCTGCCCACATACAGCAACCACAGTTGCCAGCAGCTGGGATATATTTTCTAGGTGCTGAGACTAAATCAAGCTGATTCCTTCAACTGGAATGCTACAGAGAAGGGAGACAATGCTCTGAATGATAAGTACGTCTCGGATTCCAATCCTGAAGTTAGTCATGTAGCGTGGAAACAGGCCCTTCGGCCCACACTGGCCAACATGACCCAACTACACTAGTCCCACCTGCCTGCGGTTGGCCCAAATCCCTCCAAACCTGTCCTGTCCATGTACCTGTGTAACAGTTTATTAAACGTTAGGGTAGTCCCTGCCCCAATTACCTCCAATGGCAACTCGTTCCATACGCCCACTACCCCTTATGTGGAAAAAGTTCCCTCAGATTCCTATTAAATCTTTTCCACCACTTTAAATTTATGTCCTCTGGTCCTCGATTCACCTACTCTGGGCAAGAGACTCTGTGCACCTACCCGATCTATTCCTCTCAGGATTTTATACACATCAGTATGATCACCCCTCATCCTCCTTGCATTCAAAGGAATATAGTCCCAGCCTACTTAATCTCTCCCTATAGCTCAGACCCTCAAGTCCTGTTAACATCCTCGTAAATCTTCTCTGTACCCTTTGACAGCATCTTTCTCAAAGTTGTCCAGAAAAACATTCAACTAAAGGATACGGAACAGTTTTTAAAATGCTTCCAATAGCCAAACACATCAACTTTTTTAATTATATGACATTTGACAAAATAATTGCTCATTAAAAATGTCAAAATAATTTAATGCTATTAGAATTAAAAATCATAATCATTGAAAGCACATTATAGAACCAGCAAATGAAAATAATTCAAACAATTAACTTTTTGCTTTTTCCCCACTGGTTATTTAACCCCATCAAATGAAGGGCTGTGTTTTGTTTTTAGAGTTAAGGGGCTGTCCCACTTGGCCGTCATTTACGCCTCTATTTACACGTCATATGTAAAATAGGTCGATGCGTGGGTGACCCACGCATTGCGCATGGTGAGGCGCGCAGTATTGCACAGTGCTCCAGGATTTCGTAGTGTAATGAAATCCTCGCGCGCCACTTGCGTGACGTATCGCGTACACACGTTGACATATTGGCTACGCACGCTGGCGTCCCGACATCTCACGTGTATCGCGTGGTGAAGCATGGTTACTTCACCGTGCCTTAACGTCCGTAACCATGCGTCGCCGCGCGCTGCAGGGTATTCTAATGACGTCATGCGCACCAGACGGCTGTGCTGACACGTGATTTGCGCGCGACACCGCACATCACATGGACGACCTATTTTACATATGGCGCGTAAATGAGGCGCACATGTCGGCCAAGTGGGACAGGCCCTTAAAGAAGACAAGTAATTGTCTCTGGCATTCAGCATGCTATCGTTCTGCTGCCGAAGAAAATGTCAAATTTAATGGCATGTCAGATGATCAGATGCATTGTGATTTTACCTACAGCAATTCTCGGATTTGTACATTTAAATTGTGTGTATGTGAGAGAAATGTAGATGTAGTGGAGATTAAACTACTGATAGCTGGCTGCTCCCTATGCACAATTCAGCTCAATCGCACTTCAAAGTGATTCCCAAGCTCATGGGACCCAGTCCAGAAATTTGTATCCCTTTCTCCCCTCATTTTTAAGAAGCAGTAATTGTGCTTTATTTCCACGCATCTGTCATTTTCCATTTACATTTTTGATTTAACAAACACCAATTATCCATACGAACAATCATTGGGTTTGTGTTTTCAATTTGAGAGCAAAAAAGGTTTTATTTCAGGCATAGTGTCAGGAGAGAACATTCCTCAGTTAAGTATACTAAATCCCTTCCTTATCATTGCAAACTATGAAAGACAATTTGCAAAATATTCCATGTATGAAATTTTAATAAGTAGCACTCCAGTGATTCTGTCGTCACTCTGGATGGAAGTGTGAATTTAAAGCCATTTGAAGGTAGACACAAAATGCTGGAGTAACTCAGCGGGACGGGCAGCATCTCTGGAGAGAAGGGAAAGCCATTTGAGTTGTCTCTGCTCAATGCTAATCACAGAGAGTCTGACAAAATGAATTTTGGTTTGGAACCCGAATGCTTGAGGAGAGAGACCACTGTAAAACATCAGCATCCACTCTTGTTCCATATGCAGTATCAATGACATGAAGCCACAGTAGCGATCTCAGGGAGGAACTTGTAGTTATGCCTAATTCATACGGATGTACACTTTGCTTGTTTAGACTTTAGAGATACAGTGCGGAACCAGGCCCTTTGCCCCATCGAGTCCGCGCCGACCAGCGATCGTCCCGTACATTAACATTATCCTACCCCTAGAGACAATTTACAATTTTACCGAATCCAATTAACCTGCAAACCTATACGTCTTAGATGTTTGGGGGAAAAGCGCAGCACCCAGAGAAAACCCACGCTGTCACAGAGAGAACGTACAAACTCTGTACAGACAGCACCCGTAGTCAGGATCAAACCTGGCGCTGTGAGGCAGCAACTCTACCGCTGCACCACCATGCCTCCCTACTTTTATATATGTGCTTTATTTCGCTAAAATGCGCCCCATCCTAATGTTTTGCTCTGCAGTTTGGTTTAATGTGGCGTATTATGCAGTGACTAGTTATGTTTCCCTGTGCTGTTTTTATTGAAGGATATTCACTGGATCAACAAGATTGGATGGAAATGCTATTGGTAGGTTTCTCATTGTTCATTCTGTTTGTGCTATTTATGATGCAGGGCCTCAACTCAGAATATTGACCACCATCCATCCCCTTACCTGCACAGTTGCTTCTTGACCCGCTCAGTCTGAGAAAATAATCATTTCAATTATCAATAAATGCGGTCCCAGCGGTTAAATGCAGTCCCCGCTTCTGTTAATGTATTGGCATTGCAGTCATTATGAACAGAACGGCCTGTTTATGTGCTATACTGTTCTATGTTCTCTCACTGTGCATCCACCAAGGACTGTAGCATTGAGGATTCCAGTGTACAGTGTCACCATGAAGACTCCAGTTTCTCGTTCATGATGTGAAAGTTATTTATCATGCATGCTGAGGGATTTGATTGCCAGGGATTGCAACTCAAAAAGGAACGTGCTACATTGCCATGCTTCTGTGCTGCCACTGATCTCGTGTTAGTTCCTGTTTCACTACCAGCAGGTGCAAGAATTAAATTCTGTTTTAACCTTGGGCACCTGATCACTGCACATGGGCAACTCTGCCGGCTGTGGTTTATTTTGGATACGATTTTGCATTAGAGCAGAATTACCTATATATGAATAGATAATTGAACAAGCCAAGTGATTTACATGGACAAAGTCATGATTGTAGTATATTCAATACAAGATTAGCAGAACATTTCCAGAATACTTGTTGATGATGGCAAGCAATTTTCCCAGTATTATCGTCTTTCTTTAACCAACACCAACCAAATCTCAATAATTTGTTACCACCTCCTCGTATATTTTCTTATCTCATCATATCCTATTTGACTTGTGTTAACTTCCTAAATAGTGAATGCATTTCAATCATGTCAGATTGTATGGCAAAAAGAAATAATGAAAATAAATGCAGAACAGGATTATAAAGATTGGGGAAGAAAATCACTGAGATATTTGAGCAACAAAATGGGTTAATGAGTTTTCAAGAGAGTTGCATTCAGCTTTTAGGGCTAATGGAATCAAGTGATATTGGGGGGAAAAAGCCAGAATGGGGTACTGATTTTGGATGATCAGCCATGATCATATTGAATGGCGGAGCTGGCTCGAAGCGCCATATGGCCTACTCCTGCACCTATTTTCCATGTTTCCAATTCATAAGGCATTGTGAAAAGTAAAAACTTATAATTATTTTCCATTTTCCAGTTGATTTTGTGCATTGGCTCTGTGCTGTGTCCATGGACGAACTCGGTTCACCTCTCCATCCAAGAATGTTCAGCCTTCAAAAGATAGTTGAAATCTCATACTATAATATGGGTCGCATCAGGCTTCAGTGGTCAAGAATCTGGGAAGTGATTGGAAACCATTTTAATAAGGTACAATTATCTTGCATTTGTCTCGTGTGAAGTTTTGTGATGTCTTGGGTCCAAAATTTACCTCAGCATTTGAATGTTTCATGGGCAATACTTTAAAGTTCAGTTAATTCTTGCAGAAATAATTCAAACAGACGAGTTGTGTTTGCAACAGAACCTGGACATTTTGTTCGTTGTTAACTCAATGTGTCTTTATGTTGGCACAGGTCGGATGCAATCCAAATGAGGATGTTGCTATTTTTGCAGTTGACTCTCTGAGACAGTTGTCGATGAAATTTTTGGAAAAAGGAGAGTTGGCGAATTTTCGGTTCCAGAAGGACTTTTTGCGACCTTTTGAATACATTATGAAAAGGAACAGGTAAGCATCTTCGGGAGACACAAATGCTGGAGGAACTCAGCGGGTGAGGCAGAATCTATGAGGAGAGAAGGAATAGGCGACGTTTCGGGTCGAGACCCTTCTTCAGACTGATGTCAGGGGAGGGAGCGGAACAAAACAAAAAATGAATAATAATTTTTCTCTTGGAACCCCTAGCGACCTCTTGTGGAACCCTAGCGTTCCGGGGAACCCCGGTTGAGAAACGCTGACCTATACCATAGCCGCAGAAAAACAGGCCCTTTAACTGGCTCGGTCCCTGCTGATCATCAACCACCCATTTACACTCATCCTACATTGATCCCATTTCTCATTGCTGTAATTAACACATTAGTGAATCGGATAGATTTCAAGGCACGCAAGTTGGTGACGATCTTTGGACTGCACAGTATCCAATAGAGAAGCAGCCTCATGGCGCCAATGACACAGGTTCAAACCTGCCCTCGAGTGCTGTGCGTCTGGAGTTTGCAGATATTTCTCCAGGTGTCCTACCTTCCTCCCACAGAGGAAAGATGGCTGGTTGGTAGGTTAATTGGCCACTGTAGATTGCTGCTAATGCATGCTTGTAATGAGATGAGGGTCTCGACCCGAAACATCGCCTATTTCTTCTCTCCATCGATGCTGCCTCACCCGCTGGGTTCCTCCAGCATTTTTGTCTACCTTCGATTTTTCCAGCATCTTCAGTTCTTTCTTAAAAAGGTATGCATCTTCTATCACTGATAGTGGACAATAGGTGCAGGAGTAGGCCATTCGGCCCCTCGAGCCAGCACCACCATTCAATGTGATCATGGCTGATCATCCACAATCAGTACCCCGTTCCTGCCTTCTCCCCATATGCCTTGACTCTGCTATCTTTAAGAGAAAAATAATTAAAGATAGAAATAAGGTGGCATCTTAAGAACAACTCTTAGGTACATGTCCATTGGCAACATTTATTGTCTATTCCCAACAATGTTGTTTCGTGTATAGACACAAAATGCTGGAGGAACGCAGCGGATCAGGCAGTACCTCTGAAGAAAAGGAACAGGTGACGTTTCGAGTCGGAACCCATCTTCAGACACTTCAGACAAAGTTACAGAAAATCATTGCGTTGCTGAAACAACTTAATGATCCTGGCTTCCTTTGCCAGAACACAAATCAGATTTCCTCGTGAATTGTTGAGAGTCAAAGTTGTATTGAAATGGATCTGGAGAAGTCCTTGAAGAAAGGGGAAGGAACTAGTCTCCAAATTATGAAGCCCCTCAAATTGGATACGTTCTTTATTGCAAATGTTAAAGTGGGGAGGAGAGAATTCCATATCATCTCGTACAGTCTGCGAGTATGGTTGGATTGGGATCATTAAGCAGAAAGTTGAGGCAAAGAAAATGAAATCAATGGTATCAACACACTGTATCTCGGTAGCTGTGACAATTATAAAAGCCTGATGCTGCAGAAAGCAGTATTACATAAATGTGGGAAATAGAGGCCAAAGATGATACTTGGAATGTCTCTGAGGGGATTTGTGGGGATGAACACTGATGACATTGAGGACCAGGGTTAATGAAAATATGGTTGCTTAACTTGTGCTCGCAGGTCACCGACGATTAAGGACATGGTCATTCGGTGCATTGCGCAGATGGTGAATTCACAGGCTTCAAATATCCGCTCAGGATGGAAGAACATATTTTCGGTATTCCACCAAGCTGCTTCGGATCACGATGAACCAATTGTGGAGCTGGCGTTCCAAACGACAGGGCACATTATCTGTAAATGTTCCTTGTTTTCCTTATCAAATAGTTGTACTATTTATTTTAATCATCCCCTAACAAGTTTTTTTAATCATATATTAAATGGCCAAATAAGTGTTACAGATAATTGCATTTACAGCAGGGTTTAATTAAATAAAATAGATCAAAATATGTTATAAATGACAATAAAGAAACAGTGTTGGAGTAACTCAGTGGGTCGGGCATCTCTGGAGAACTTCTTTGAATAGGTGATATGTCCTTCAGAGATGCTGCTTGACCCGCTGAGTTTAATCCAGCACATTGTGTATTTTGTTAATAATTTGTAAACCAGCATCTGCAGTTATTTGTGTCTTCTTTACGAATGGCAATGTCAGATTTTCTTGATGTGGTGAAAGTTTTTCATTAATGCCAGAATATTTTGAGTCTTTTCATGGCTGCAACGTCTGTAACTGTGGTGCGGTGATGAGCTTTCCCCGTGTGAATTGGATTTTGTCTCCTAGCGGACATCTTCAAGAAACACTTTCCAGCAGCAATTGATTCATTCCAAGATGCTGTGAAATGTTTGTCAGAGTTTGCTTGTAATGCTGCTTTTCCTGACACCAGTATGGAAGCTATAAGATTCATTCGTCATTGTGCCACATATGTGTCTGAGCGACCACAGGTGAGATTGAGGAAGACTGTAATATGTTTAGAGCTTTTGGTGGTTTGAGCAGATGCCAGAGTGTCTATTAAGTACTCTTACTGTTGCCTTGTGATTATTAGTTTGTGCGCAGTGAGATTTTGCAAACAAATATGTGACTATGATCAGATCTGTTTTGGAGATCATGGGTGATGGCTAGCTACTGTTTGGCCGTCAGTGAGAACTTCACTGCTTTTCATCCGGGTCTTGGGTCCAACTGCAACAACAGGGGTGGCATGGTGGCGCAGCGCTAGAGTTGCAGCCTTGCAGCGCCAGAGACCAGGATCGATCCTAACTACGGGGGCTGTCTCTGTGGAGTTTGTACATTCTCCCCGTGACCATGTGGGTTTTCTCCAGGTGCTCCGGCTTCCTCCCACATGCCAAAGACGTACAGGTTTGTAGGTTAATTTGGCTTTGGTAAAATTGTACATTTTTCCCTGG
This sequence comes from Okamejei kenojei, assembly GCA_035221665.1. NCBI lineage: Eukaryota > Metazoa > Chordata > Chondrichthyes > Rajiformes > Rajidae > Okamejei > Okamejei kenojei. The sequence goes on from CM069150.1 coordinate 43,343,083, forward strand.
TGTATGAGTATAAACAAAAATTGACTCCAGGCCACAAAAGTGATACAAGGACAGATGGCTAAAAGTTAAGACAGATGGATGTAAGTACTCTTAAGTCCACTCAAAAAGATGTGTGAATAGAAATGAGCCCCCCCCCCCCCCCCCCCCCCCCAAAGCATGTAGACAATTTACAGGCAAGTTTTTCTGCTCGTTATGAAAATACTGTTCCTTAAAGTTCCTGAATAGAAGTCAAATAGGTTTCCTGTAATTTGGTGAAAGAAAGGTAACATGAGTAGATATATTTTGGCATGACTTGTTTGTTCTTGGCTCTGAACAAAACCTGTCCCATGCTGCAAGGAACTGTTACCGCGGACACAAACAGAAGATGTCGTGTATGATTGTGATTTAAGTAAAAATTGACTTTTCGGTAAACTATCAGCGCATTGTGAATTGGTGCATTTTGTATTGACATTCAAATGTTTCAACAGGTGCTGAAGGAATACACCAGTGATGACATGAATGTAGTTCCTGGGGACAGAGTGTGGGTACGAGGATGGTTTCCAATTTTGTTTGAGCTTTCTTGTGTTATAAATCGGTGCAAATTGGATATACGCACAAGGTAATAAACTCTGAATATTTTCACACTTGTCTCAGAAATGCTTGGCTTTTGTTTTAATAATTTGTGATTGTTTTTACGAAACTTCTTTTGCAGAGGGCTCACGGTGATGTTTGAAATCATAAAAAGCTATGGTCAAACATTTGAGAAACATTGGTGGCAAGATTTATTCAGGGTTATCTTTCGTATATTTGACAACATGAAGCTTCCTGAACAGCAGACTGAAGTAAGGCATAAGTGGTTACTCTCCAAGTTTCAGTGTTTCATTAACCTACTGAACAGCCTGTCAATAATGGCGTTGGTTTTAATAATTTGTATTTTTACTTAATTTAAAAAATGACAAATTGTGCATCAAATTATGAATGCCAGTGAAATGGTGATGGATGCAGATAACACAAAAGCTTGAATTGTTTTCATTTAATACTTGAAGGACAAAATTTGTTGTCTTGGCTAATACCACGGCTTCACAAATAACTGGTAGCTCTTAGAATTAGCTGGCACAGACATGATAAACATAGTGGCCTGTCTTGTAATTGTATCATGTCTCCAGAGAAAAAATACAGAATTTAAATTTGTGTGTGATGTTTTCATAGTTAGAAACATAATCGTCTATCTTCAGTTAGTTTAACTTAAATTGGTAATGCACCTTAAGACTTTGAAAATGTTGTTAATTGTTGATTTTAATGTTTCATTTATTAATTCTAAGAACTCAAAATCATGGGCAATACATGCTGGTGATTCCAGCCACAAATCTTCCTCTTGAAGGACGTTGTGAGTCAGCTCCAACTGCAGCAGTCTCGGGTGGCGCAGTGGTAGAGTTGCTGTCTTACAGCGCCAGAGACCTAGGTTCAATGCAGACGATGGGTGCTGTCTGTAGGGAGTTTGTATGCTCTCCCTGTGATCGCAAGGGGTTTTCTCTGGGTGCTCCGATTTCCTCTCATACCCCAAGGCGTATTGGTTTGTAAGTTAATTGGCTTCTGTAAATTATCCCTAGTGTGTAGCATAGTGTTAGTGCATGGGCGATCTCTGGTCGGAACGGACTCGGTGAGTCAAAGGGCTTGTTTCCACGCTGTATCTATAAAATCTACAGTTGTCATGTTTACAAAACTGGTCCAGTTAATTCTCCAGCCACTGCTGATAACCCCAGGACTTTTTCCTTTGACTGTACGCACTAGTACAGTATACCAGCACTTCTAAAATTATTTTTAAAACCTATTAATATTACAAAGAGAATACTAAACTTAAAAAACACAATGTTTATTAAATAACCTTCAGTAGTCAGGCCCTTAAACAGTTTAAGCAGCTTATAAGGTTTGAACCCGGAGACCCGGGTTCGAACCTGACCTCGAGTGTTGTCTGTGTGGAGTTTGCACAATCTCCCTGTGACAGTGCGCGTTTTGTCCAGGTGCTCCAGTTTCCTTCCACATTCCAAAGATTGCATGTTAATTAGTTGCTGCAAATTGCTCCTAGTGTTTAGGGAGAGGATGCAAAAGTGGGATAACATAGAACTAGCATAATTTGGTGGGCTGAAGGGCTTGTGTCCATGCTCTCTAAACTAAAAAAGAAATAAACGTACAAGGTGGCATATTTTGACATTTTAGAAATGTGTCATATTTAAAATGCAATAACAGCACATTTTGTCTTGTTTATGCCTTACATTTAATTCAATAAATTTCAAAAAATGAATTCAAGTTGAAAAGTTGCAAATGGAATTAAAAGTTGTGAAATTATCAGTGAACATTCCCAACACCAATCTTATGAAGAAAGAAAGGTAATTAAAGCAGTTGAAGTTGATTGGGTGTGTGACATTGCCCTGAGGGCGTCTTCCAGTGATTCTAATTGTGGTGCTGAAATACATTATTCCATTGAGCAACTGGAGCATTCATCAGTTCCCACTGATCTATTCTTAATTGGTCTTCGAGTCATACAGTGTGGAAATAAGCCCTTTGGTCTAACTTGCCCACACCGACCAATGTGTCCCATTGACATGAGTCCCACCTGCCTGCATTTGGTCCATGTCCCTCTAAACCTGTACTATCCATGTCCCTGTCCAAAGTTTCTTAAATGTTGCGATGGTACCTACCTCAACTACCTTCTCTGGCAGCTTGTTCCTCTACTCTTTGTGTAATAATATTTTTATTAAAAGGAATCCATCATAACAACGGTATAACATCTTTTCAAATACACAACCAACTTATTTCAATAAGTATACGAATGTTACGAATACTTCTTATAAACTTCTATTTTTTTGAAAGTAGAAAAAGAAAAGAATAGATTTTAATCAATAAGAATGGTGATTAAATAATAATTTTGATTATAAAGAAAGAGAAAAGAGAGGAGAAAAAAAAAATATATATATGTACATATTCTTGTTATATGTATTTAATTAAAATAAAGTATTATATAGAAAAAAAAGAGATTATACCATACATCTTAATAGTGAATAACACAATTTCAAATAGCGATATTAATGGAGACATGTTTACAAATCAAAAAGAAAAACAGAGTTAGTTTCATCTAATCCTGCTGGGTACCCATTGAGTTGTGATGCTAAGAACAGCTACCCCTTCAAATATTCTGTATATGGAGACCATATCTGTTCAAAGAATTTGTATTTGTCCATTAGGACAAATCTGATTCTTTCCAAATGCAACGTCTCCAACATTTCCACTGTCCATATTTTAATTGTGGGGGATAATGTTCCCTTCCAAAATTTCAATATTAATTTTTTCCCTATTATCAAACAGTAATCCAAGAGATTTCTTTGGTTTACTGTTAATATTAGATTTGAATCCGGAACTCCTAATATTATTAATTTTAGATCTGGGTCTAGTTTAATTTTAAGAACTTCAGAGATAACTCTAAAGATTTCTGTCCAATAATAATTAAGTTTTATACATGTTACAAAGCTATGCGTTAAATTAGCTTCCAAGTTCTGACGTTTATCACAAATAGGAGAAATGTTAGAATAATTCTACTTAATTTCGTTTTTGAATAATGTAATCTGTGTAATACCTTAAATTGTATCAATATACGTCTAGCATTTAATGAGCAACGATGTATACATTGTAGGTTTTCTTCCCAAGTTTCCTTCGTTATAGATAAACCCATTAAATTTCCCATGTTTGTCGATATATTTCCGAAGTTGGGATTTCCTTATCCAAAATAGTATTATATATATATATATATATACGCTATTAATTTTTCTGTATTTGGGTGTTTATTAAACAATTCATCTAATAATCCTGGTTTTCTATTTTTATAGTCTTGCGTATTTGACTTAATATAGTTTCTAATTTGTAAATACCTAAATATGATATTTGACTGCAATCCATAGATATCCTGTAACTCTTGAAATGAAAGAAATTTTCCTTCCTTGTAAAGGTGTTCTATCCTTTTAATTCCTAAATCATTCCAATGTTTAAACCCCTTGTCCAATACAGAGGGCTTAAACAAGGGATTATTCATAATTGGCAAACAAAGTGACAAATTATCCATATGTCGGGTCTTAACTATTTGTTTCCAAATACGTCTATTGCTATGAATTATAGGGTTGTCACCATACATTTTTTTTGTACTTCCCTTGGTGCAAAAATAATCTAACCTACATCAAAAGGCAAACAGTCTTCCTTTTCCATCTTTAGCCAGCTTGGTTCATGATCTAAATTTACCAACCAAAAATTCATATTCTTAATCTGAATTGCCCAGAAATAATATAGGAAATTTGGTAGTGCTAGTCCACCATTTATTTTAGATTTACATAGATGTTTTTTACTTATTCGATGGTTTTTATAGTCCCACATAAAACTATTAACCAAAGTATCTATATTTTTAAAAAAACATTTTAGGGAGATATAAGGGGATTGCTTGAAATAAATATAACAATTGTGGTAAAAAAATCATTTTTATAGCATTTATTCTACCGATCATTGATATAGGTAGAGTTTTCCAATTTAAAATATATATTTTTAGTTTATTTAATAATTGAGGGTAATTATATTTAAATAGTCAGTTATACGATTTAGATACATTAATTCCTAGATATTTGAGTTTGTCCGTGACTATTTTAAGTGGGAATTGTTCTAATATATTTAATTTTATTCAGTTATAGGCATAATTTCACTTTTATTCCAATTAATTCTATACCCAGAAAATGTACTAAACTTAGTTATAACATTAAATAGATTGGGAATACTAATCTCCGGTTTTGTAATATATATTAAGATGTCATCTGCGTATAGAGATATTTTATTCGTTGTAGTGTTGGTATTATATCCATATATTTCTGGTTCTGATCTAATCATTTCGGCTAATGGTTCTATTACCAGAGCAAATAGTAATGGTGATAACGGGCATCCTTGTCTACAACCCCTAAAGAGTTTAAATTTTGCTGATAGCATTTGATTTGTTAATATTCTTGCAGCTGGATTCGAGTATATGATTTTTACCCATTTGGAGAATATCCCCCAGTTGAAATTTCTGCATTATTATAAATAAATATGGCCATTCAACCTGGTCAAATGCTTTTTCAGCATCTAAGGATATGACAGCTAGTTCAATATCATTCACTCTTTTTGAGTACATGACATTGAATAGACGTCTCAGATTATAGGATGAATAGCGTTTTGGAATAAAACCTGTTTGGTCATGATGTATTAATTTATTAATCACTAAAATTAGACTCCGAGATAAAATTTTAGTTAGTATTTTTTGATCAGTATTTAAAAGAGCTATTGCTCTGTATGATCCAGGGTCTTCCAAATCTTTATCAGCTTTAGGGATAAGGGAATTGAAGGCAATATCTCCAAGTTTGCGGATGACACTAAGCTGGGGGGCAGTGTTCGCTGTGAGGAGAATGCTAGGAGACTGCAAGGTGACTTGGATAGGCTGGGTGAGTGGGCAAATGTTTGGCAGATGCAGTATAATGTGGATAAATGTGAGGTTATCCACTTTGGTGGCAAAAACAGGAAAGCAGACTATTATTTAAATGGTGGCCGATTAGGAAAAGGGGAGATGCAGCGAGACCTGGGTGTCATGGTACACCAGTCATTGAAAGTAGGCATGCAGGTGCAGCAGGCAGTGAAAAAAGCGAATGGTATGTTAGCTTTCATAGCAAAAAGATTTGAGTACAGGAGCAGGGAGGTTCTACTTCAGTTGTACAGGGTCTTGGTGAGACCACACCTGGAGTATTGCGTACAGATTTGGTCTCCAAATCTGAGGAAGGACATTATTGCCATAGAGGGAGTGCAGAGAAGGTTCACCAGACTGATTCCTGGGATGTCAGGACTGTCTTATGAAGAAAGACTGGATAGACTCGGTTTATACTCTCTGGAATTTAGGAGATTGAGAGGGGATCTTATAGAAACTTACAAAATTCTTAAGGGGTTGGACAGGCTAGATGCAGGAAGATTGTTCCCGATGTTGGGGAAGTCCAGGACTAGGGGTCACAGCTTAAGGATAAGGGGGAAATCCTTTAAGACCGAGATGAGAAAGACTTTTTTCACACAAGAGAGTGGTGAGTCTCTGGAACTCTCTGCCACAGAGGGTAGTTGAGGCCAGTTCATTGGCTATATTTAAGAGTGAGTTGGATGTGGCCCTTGTGGCTAAGGGGATCAGAGGGTATGGAGAGAAGGCAGGTACGGGATACTGAGTTGGATGATCAGCCATGATCATATTGAATGGCGGTGCAGGCTCGAAGGGCTGAATGGCCTATTCCTGCACCTAATTTCTATGTTTCTATGTTTCTATAAGTGTAATTGTAGACTCATTAAATGATTCTGGTAACTTTCCTTGTTCATAAGCATATTTATATATTGTATGTAAGCGTGGAGAGGTCAAACTACTCTTTGTGTGGGAAAAGCTACCCCTCAGGTTTCCATTACATCTTCCCCCCCTCACCTTAAACCTATGTTCTCTGGTTCTTGATTCCCCTACACTGGGTAAAAGACTCTTGGCAAGAGATTCTGTGCGTTTACCCAATCTATTCCTCTCATGGTAGACAAAAGTGCTGGAGAAACTCAGCGGGTGAGGCCGCAGCTATGGAGCGAAGGAAATAGGCAACCTTTCGGGCCGAAAAACGTTGCCTATTTCCTTCGCTCCATAGATGCTGCCTCGCCTGCTGAGCACTTTCGTCTACCTTCGATTTTCCAACATCTGCAGTTCCTTCTTGAACAACTATTCCTCTCATGATTTTGTACATCTCTCTAACTTCCATAACTTAATATAGATTTACCCTTGCTTTAACTTTAGGTGGACAGTTTACCTTGTGCTACAATACTGGAGTACACAAAACAGAAGCCATTATGTTCAGTCATGTATATTTTTGGCTTGATGTTGTGAATTGTATGAAATAGATGTGATTTTTTTTGCGCATAGCACAGAGTACGTTTTTGAAGAATCAACTTCGGCGATTAAACGTTTTCTTATTTTTTTCCAGAAATCTGAATGGATGACAACTACCTGTAACCATGCACTTTATGCAATTTGCGATGTTTTCACACAATTTTATGAAATCTTAAATCAAATTCTATTGGATGACATATTTTCTCAGTTACATTGGTGTGTGCAACAAGGTAACTCTATTTCAGAAATATTTTAAATCTTTTTTAAAAATTTGTTGGAGTACATTTAAATTCCAGCTGCAGGTGTTGAAATGATGTACTCAACATTTTATCTATTGGCCTCCAAGAACCAGTGTTTAGTTTAGAGATACAGCATGGAAACAGGCCCTTCGGTCCACCAATTCTATGCTGACCGTCGATTACCTGTCCACATTAGTGTATGTTTAGGAAGGAACTGCGGATGCTGGTTTACACCTGAAATGCTAAAGTAACTCAGCGGGTCCGGCAGCATTGCTGGAGAGAAGGAATGGGTGACATTTCGGGTTGAGACCGATCTTCAGATTTATTTTATGTTACCCCACTTTTGCATACACTCCCCACACACGAGGGGTAATTTACAGAGGCCCAGTTAACCTACAAACCCACACGTCTTTGGGATATGTGAGGAAACCGGAGCACCCGGAGGAAACCCACACTGTTACAGGTAGAAGGTGCAAACTCCAGACAGACAGCAGCTAAGATCAGAATCGAACCCATGTCTCTGATGCTGTGAGGCAACGGCTCTACCAGCTGTGCCACTGTGTTACATAGATCACTGAACACATTTAGTTTGTTTGGTGAGAATGAATCCGTTTGCTAAATTTATGCTTTGTGAAATAAAAATGAAAAGCAGCTAGTCAATCTGGACCTTGAATAATTTTCTTCTTGGTCCCGTTCTTTCATCTAGATAATGAACAGCTGGCCCGTTCAGGGACAAATTGTTTAGAAAATATCGTGATATTAAATGGTGAAAAATTCAGTCCCTTGGTGTGGGATAAAACATGCGACTGCATGCTAAATATCTTCAGGACAACGATTCCCCATGCGTGAGTGTTTTCTAATCTTAAACTAAACAAGTTTTTGTAATTTATTCTCTGAACATTGGAAGTGCAACTTTTGTGCAATAATGTTAACACATCGTTCTCGCTTAAACATTAAGTGATGCCATAATCTACCCAAATCGACTGACAAACATGTTCTGCTGTTTACAGCCTTTTAACATGGCGGCCTGCAGGGAGAGAGGAAGATTCTTCAGAGAAGGGTTCAGTGAGTGTAATTTAAAATGGTTGTATAAATTTAGAAGATATTTAAAGCACATTGGTTGTGGGTTGTAATCTGATGTTATGTCGAATGTTTTTATAGGATCTGGAAGCTGACAGGCAATCTATCTGCAGCACGGAGCGAAATGCGTCAGAGAAAGGTCAAAGTCAATTTAGCCAAGTATCTACAACCAGTGATGAAATATGGAAACATAAACAGAATGCGAGTAAGTATTGTGGTTATATCAGTTAAGGTACTGTAAGTTTGCAAACTGATAGCTTCTCAAAATGGAATCTTAAAATGCTTGTTCTTAGACAATAGACAATAGGTGCAGGAGTAGGCCATTCGGCCCTTCTTGCCGTGTCCCATTAAGTGACAAAATTCCCCACAGCACTCGCAACTTAAAAATGATATTTAAACTCATCTTCGGTCTTCATTGAAATGTAGACTTAAGTCTGAATCTTGACAAAAGTTAAAAGTGACTTCAGGTGCCCAGCGCAAATTGGAGAAACAGCACCTCATATTTCGCTTGTGTAGCGGTATGAACCACCCTCTGAGACAGAGAATTCCACAGACTCACAACTCTCTGTGTGAAAAAGTTTTTCCTCATCTCCGTTCTAAATGGCTTACCAATTATTCTTAAACAATGGCCCCAGGTTCTGGACTCCCCAACATGGGAGCATGTTTTTTGCCTCTAGCGTAATCGGCCCCATAAGGCAATGGAGGCCGGTTCTCTGGATGCTTTCAAGAGAGAGTTAGATAGCGCTCTTAAAGATAGCGGAGTCAAGGGATATGGGGAGAAGACAGGAATGGGTTACTAATTGTGGATGATCAGCCATGATCACAGTGAATGGCAGTGCTGGTTCGAAGGGCCGAATGGCCTACTCCTGCACCTATTGTCTATTTGTAATTAATGAACATCTTGAAATGGATACCATGGGAAATGAAAAGCAAAAAATACATTTTAAATATTAGCACAATTTAATGCCAGATCTGAAATTGAATGCATTATGTTTTTTCTTTGATTTAACATTTCTTTGATTTCCTGGCAGTATCCGATCAGAAGCTCTTTGCCACCCTCCTCATCAAATGTGTTGTGCAGCTCGAATTAATCCAAACAATAGACAACATCGTATTCTTTCCTGCAACTAGCAAAAAGGAAGATGCTGAAACATTGGCAGCTGTTCAGGTAAAATAATAAAAATGTTTGCGTGTTGCAATTGCCACTTATTGCTATATTAGTTTAGTTTAGACATACGCCGTGGAAACAGACCCTTTGGTCCACCGAGTCCGCGACGACCAACGATCACCCGTTCACACCAATTCTATGCTACACACAAGGGACAATTTACAGAAGCCATTAACTTACAAACCTGCACATCTTTGGAATGTGGGAGGAAACCGGAGCACCGGGAGGAATCCTATACAGTCACATGGAGGGCATACAGCACCCGAGGTCAGGATTGAACCTGGGTCTCTGGTGCCGTAAGGCAGCAACTCCACCGCCGTTCCACTACATGCCATGCCATAACTGAGCACAGAATATAGTGTTACAATTACAGCAAAGGTATTGATAAGAAAAAAGCTCAAGTGGCCTAAAAATAGATTCATCCTTGGCAAATGCGCATTGTCTTCAGGAGTCTGTTAACAGTGGGGATGATGTTGTTCTTGAATCTGGTGCTACATGCTTACTGCCCAATGGGAGAGGGAAGAAGAGAGAATGACTGGGGTATGAGCGATCCTTGCTTACTTTGGCTGCTGGGAGGCATCCTGATGTTTTCTATGGTGCGTCTATTGAAATTGACATGAGTCATTGGAGACATGTTGAATTTCTTTGTCTTCTGAGGAATTGGAGACAGTGGCAGGCTTTCTTGGTGGACAAAATAGTCAATTATATTTCCTAACTAATATTTCCGAACAAGGGCAATTTAAAATAATAATATAATGCATTTTAGTAGTAGTTCAATAGAGGGCAAAGCATATGTCAATGTTTGCAAGTTCTGTTGGCTTGACTAAATGATATAAACACATTTTATTTTCATGCATGGGCTGAAAGAACTAGAAGGTTGTCACTAAACAAAATTGTTCTTTTATGCAGAAGGATTCGATCATTCCTGAGATTCATATTGATACCGAAAACCAGGGAATGTACCGATACATGACCTCTCAACAGATATTCAAGCTTTTGGATTGTTTACTGGAGTCGCATTCATTTGCAAAATCTTTCAACTCGAATAATGAACAAAGGACAATGCTTTGGAGAGCAGGTAAAAATCTGAAACTTCACAATTTTAATTTGTATATATTGAATTAACACCCCACCCTCCTTCATGTGTTTTGTGTTTTATGACTGTTGGCAGATCCATTTCCCTCCTGGGATAAATAATGTTCTGTCATATTGTATTGTACACTCTGGAGTTTAGAAGGATGAGAGGGGATCTTATTGAAACATATAAGATTGTTAAGGGTTTGGACATGCTAGAGGCAGGAAACATGTTCCCGATGTTGGGGGAGTGCAGAACCAGGGGGCTACAGTTTAAGACTAAGGGGTAAGCCATTTAGAATGGAGACGAGGAAACACTTTTTCTCACAGAGAGTTGTGAGTCTGTGGAATTCTCTGGCACAGAGGGCGGTGGAGGCCGGTTCTCTGGATACGTTCAAGAGAGAGCTCTTAAAGATAGCGGAGTCAGGGGATATGGGGAGAAGGCAGGAACGGGGTACTGATTGTGGATGATCAGCCATGATCACATTGAATGGTGGTGCTGGCTCGAAGGGCCGAATGGTCTACTCCTGCACCTATTGTCTATTGTCTATTATCTTACTTGCATTTATATAATAAAATTCCATATCTTTATTCCCGTATACTTGGGAATAAAAGTGTGTAAATAGTGTAGAATTAGTGTAAACTGGTGTTGCTGATCAGCAGAGTCCAGGTGGATTGTAGAGCCTCTCTGCTGTATCTCTCTGACTATAGAGACATCAACTATATGGCACCAACTATAAATGCACCAACATCAACTTGCATTGAACAAGACCTGAGGAAGTTTATCAAAGGTTCTAACAGTATTAGCTCTCCTTAAACAAGGTATTTTATCCCCTTGCATGCAGAGCTTACATCTCTCATATTAACTATGCATCTAAAATGTTCAAACGTTTACCACGTTGACTTTCACAAGTTAATTTACTATTGGAACGTTGAACGATACAGCAGAGTAACAGGCTCTTCGGCTCAAAGGTCTGTGTCAAACATGGCAGGTTCAACGAACCACCTCTGCCAGCACGTGATCCAAGTCCCTCCATTCCCTGCATATCCATGTATCTCTTCAAAAGCCTCCAAAGCACCTGTGGCATCTGCCTCCGCCACTACCACCCCTGGCAGCACGTTCCAAGCGCCCACCAGGAGGCAACTTCCAGGGAAAATTATTTTTTAAGAAGAATTTCACGCATAACTGGGGCAGTGCAGCGGTAGAGTTGCTGACTTACTGTACCAGAGACCCGGGTTTGATCCTGACTATGGGTACGGAGCCTGTACGTTCTCTGCGTGACCGCATAGGTTTTCTCCGGGTGCTCCGGTTTCCTCCCACGCTCCAAAGACGTGCGGGTTTGTGGATTTAGTGGTGAATGCAAACTGTTAATTGTCCCTAGTTGTGTGGTGATCGCAGGTCGGCACGGACTGGGTGGGCCAAAGGGCCGTTTCTCTGCTGTATCTCTAAAGTCTAAACGACTAAAAGTCAACTCAAAGCAAATTAGTAAAACCTCTTGCTGATGGTTGTGGAAATTGATATCCTAAAGAGCAGAACAGGCTCACCTCTAAATGACTGTTTTTTAATAACATGACCTTAAAGGATTCTCTTCTGTTTTACACTCTAGGATTTAAAGGGAAATCCAAACCTAATCTTTTGAAGCAGGAAACCAGCAGTCTTGCGTGCTGCCTTCGCATACTGTTCTGCATGTACACAGATGAAAATCGGCGGGATTCTTGGGATAATATACAGAAACGACTGTTGAAGTATGAGAATTTAGTTACAGTGTATTTTTGGTAACTCTATGATATATTTGTCATGGAAGTGGACCAATAGTAAGACTAGTGACTGAAAACAATGTGCTTAAAATTCTGTGTTGTAACTGGAAATGTTTAGTGTTTAATATTTATTAGTAGATTGGGAGCTCTATGTACCACGTGTAGGAAGGATCTGCAGATGCGTAAGAAAGAACTGCAGATGCTGGTTTAAATCGAAGGTAGACACAAAATGCTGGAGTAACTCAGCGGGTGAGACAGCATTTCTGAAGAGAAGGAATTCCTTCTCTCCAGAGATGCTGCCTCACCTGCTGAGTTACTCCAGCATTTTGTGTCTACCAAAGATCTGCAGATGCTGGTTTACGCCAAAGATAACACACAAAATGCTGGAGTAACTCAGCGAGACAGGACCCCTTTCTTCGGGTCTTGACGAGAAACGTCACCCATTCCTTCTCTCCAGAGATGTTGCCTGTCCCACTGAGTTGCTCTAGCATTTTGTGTCTATCTTAGCTATATGTAACAGTCTGAATAAGGGTCCTGACGTAAATCTTTACCTATCCATGTTCTCCAGAGATGCTGCCTGTCATTACCATTCCAGTAACTTCCAGCAGAATAGTATGTGGTATCCACTGCAATACACTTGCACAATATGAAAGTCAGGGTGGAGGAGACTTGTGGATGAAGGCAGACGAACCACTTGCTTGGAGCTTGTAGCATCGTGCTCTTCAAACCCTGTTGCAGATGGATACTGCCGCCTACTGGTAGTACCTTTTTAGAAATCAGGAGGTGACGTGCCATTTCTATAAAGGATAGTTTAGTTTACGTTCACAAGTTATAGAAGTAGAATTAGGCCATTCGGCCCATCGATTCTCCTTCGCCATTCAATCATGGCTGATCTCTGCCTCCTAATCCCATTTTCCTGCCTTCTCTCCATAACCCTTGTCTCTGTCTTAAAAATATCCACTGACTTGGCCTCCACAGCCCTCTGTGGCAATGAGTTCCAGATTAACTACCTTCTGATCTACCCTCGTTTAAGAGATAGATCGTGGAAACAGGACCTTCAGCCCACCGATTCCACGCCGACCAACGATCCACAAGCACTATCCTACACACCAGGGACATTTTTCTTTGTACCACCTGCCCAAGACAATTAACCTGCAAATCTGTACGTCTTTGTAATGTGGGAGGAAAGCGTAGCACCCAGAGAAATCCCACAGGGAGAATGTACAAACTCCATACAGACAGCACCCTTAGTCAGGATCGAACCCTGGTCTCTGGCGCTGTAATGCAGCAAATCTACCGCTGCGCCACTGATAGTTAACAAAATTACCACTGGTTTACCTCTGTGATTGCGCATGACTTAATCTACAATACAAGATCAAAATGAACCAACTCCAATCTGTTTAGTGGAAGGAAACATCATTTGAAGATTAAAAGACAACGTATGATTTGTTTTCTACCCATTTATTGTACTGATGTAGGATTAAATCTGAGTTTGTCATTAAACTGGAATGGTGAAATATTACATTATAAGTAAGCAATGTTTATCATGTGCTTAAGGATAGATACAAAGTGCTGGAGTAATTCATCGGGCCAGCAGCATTTCTGGAGAAAAAGGATGGGTGGCATATCGGGTCTTCCGACTTCTGAAGAAAGGTCTCAACCCGAGACACCACCCATTCCTTTTCTCCAGAGATGCTACCTGATCCACTGAGTTACTCCAGCACTTTGTGTCTATCGTTGGTGTAAACCAGCATCTGCAGTTCCTTGTTTCTACAATTTATCGTGCGGCTTTCAGTTTTAAACCTTGTTATTCACGGAAACTGTTTGTCTTCCTCCACAGTGTTTGTTGTGAAGCGCTAGCTTATTTCATAACCTTGACCTCTGAAAGTCATCGTGAAGCTTGGACAAACTTATTGCTGCTCTTCCTCACGAAGACCCTCAAAACTAGTGATGAAAAGGTACGGAAATATCTTTTCAGATATTCATCGGCTATAATATGAAGTGAAACCTGGCCTATTGGTCTCCCAGAAAATCGTAGTTGTGACAAGTAACAAAGAACAGATATTTCTGATCCAAGAGCTGGAGGTTTGCAGACCAACACCAACTATAGCCACTTTGCTGTTGGAATGAAATGTATCCCAGTGGCCGCTGCACAGGGGCTTCAATATGCTTTGTTAAAGAACTTAAAGTATTTGTAAAACATGCATACAGCGATAAAACGTTTCAGAGTAAAAACATTAAACTTGGTTCATTTGAAGAGAAAGCAGATGAGACGACCCAAATTATCTCCTTCGGCTGTCACTTCTATGATAGGAAAATTTACTGGTTTCCAGATAATATTCTGTCCGTTTTTGAAACAAAAGTAGAAAAGGGTTAATATTCAAATTTTTTTACAAAGTACCTTTTAAATGATTCTCCAGTTCCTAATCGAAAATCCCTTGTGACCAATTAAATCCACACAATACAAATAGTGGTAATAGATGTAGCAGTGACATTATACCCACTTTGTGTAATGAAAGTGCATGTTGTAGCAGGGCTGCCTGTATGGGTATTAATGTCGCGTTGGCCTGCCTAGCTCTTTATAGATGGAATATTGAGCACCATCAAATTGTTTGACTTGTGGCGCATTGCATTATTCTGCCCATCAGCAACATTTATTGAAGCTGGCAGCAGAAAAAAAAGAGTAAAAAGTATGATGCAGATGAACTTTACAACCAGTGAGAACTGTGTAATATTTAAGACAGTAAGAGCCGGGGCGACGCGGTAGCTCAGCGGTAGAGTTGTTGCCTTACAGTTCGGGTTCGATGACTACAGGTGTAGTCTGTACATTCTAGAAAGGGCTCTTATACTTTCAAGAGAGAGTTAGATTAGGGCTCTTAAAGATAGCGGAGTCCAGCCATTTGGCCTGCACCTATTGTCTATTCTCCCCATGGATTTTCAACAAGATCTTCCACCCACACACAAAGACGTACAGTTGTAGGTTAATAATTGGCAGTATAAAGTAAATTGTCCCGAGTCTTGTGCAATGATCGTTGGTCGGTGCGGACGATGTGCTGTATCTCTAAACTGATTCCAGTTCTAATTTGATTTTGTTCCTGTTGCAGTTTAAGATCCACGCGTCTGCATACTACCCTTTTCTGTGTGAAATTGTGCAGTTTGACCTGATCCCTGAACTGCGGGTGGTTCTACGCAAGTTCTTTCTTCGCATTGGCGTGGTATTCCGAATCTGCCATCAGGAGGAGCAGCCAAAAGAAGCTGTTGCATAACAGAGTGGGAATGCATTCCCGATTTCCCCCCCCCCCTGTCAATGGGAAGACATCCTGGTAGCTAAAGAATATGGTTCATCTTAGAGTAAATTTTGAGCTTTATTTAAGAGGATCCTCAAATTAACGGTGTTTATCCTGTATTTTAAAGGGTATTTTATGAGGCAGTTATCCTGACTCGCCATGTAATCTAAAGTTTGACTTTATTTTTGTTGTCTTGAAGGAATATCAGCATTTTCCTTCCTCGTGTATTTAGTATCTGAAAAATACCCAGCGAAACCATTTCAGGGATTGAATTGTTATATATTCTGAAACACTACAGTCTTAAACAATAAATATTAAAGTTGAATGTATAGTCAGCAAACTGTACAGTGTAAACTGCAGTCATGACATTCGTAAGTTGACTTGTCACACTGTCAATGCTTTTAAATTGGTAACGTGAGTATGTTTTTCAATTGCAGTTGTGAAATAATGCTTGACACATTGGTATGAATTACTTATTGTGGGAATTATGGTAATTGATAAAAGCTAAAAGTTTTGCTGATCCACCAGATCAGAAAAAAAGTTATCAGGTTTTTGCATCATTACTTGCCTGTCAGCGAAAGCACTTCAATTTTGTGTTAGCTGGATGTGAAGAATCTGAAGGCTTTGATTTTTGTTCCTTGTGTAATTGCAATGGAGTTTGCACACTCAGTTTTTCTTCCCGATGATAATCACAATTATAGATAATAAGACGAGCACAATTAGAGTAAAACGCAAAGTACTGGAGTAACTCTGCTGGTCAGGCAACATCTCTGGAGGACATGGACTTGTGACGTTTTGGGTCGGGACTCTTCTTCAGAATCTGAAAGGTCATCTGTCCACGACCTCCAGAGATGCTGCCTGACCTGCCGAGTTAGTTCAGCACTTTATGTTTTGCTCAGGTTTCCAGCATCTGCTGTTCCTCGTGTCTCTGGGCACAATTAGAAACACACCGAACAGAAAAAAAAACCAATGAAGCTGAATTTCAAAGCTAGTTTAGAGCAAGCAAAACTGTCTTTTAAAGTAAAATATACAAGTTATACAAAAATATAATGAAATAGATCGATTACCTTGATGTCCTCTTAACATGATCAAACCTCAATTATGGTGAATGACCAGAAAAATAAATGTCTCGCTCTTGAATTATAATTTAGGTAAGGATCCTGAATCCTCTGGGGCACATCCTTTATCAGATAAATGCATCTTAATGTTCAATCTGCAGATTTGGTAACAACTCAGTTTCGCCAGAATGATTTGAAATATGGTGTTTAAAAATGCATCTTTCTGTTGAGGAGAATGAGTTTTTTTATATGAATTAAAATCAGTCACGTTGCGTTTAGGCTCTGCTGCCCGCAAGTTTATTTAATGGATAGGGTTTAATACCTAACTTTGCACAAAAAATATTAATGAGCCATTTGGGATTAAGTAATATGACACTTAATCATAGGCAGAATTTTGCTCAATCACACTTATTGTGGCATCTTTTTTGGTTGATTTGCTTAAACCCTCTTGGGCTTCATGTCGTGCGTGTATATTTGGTTAACTCGGATGAATGATTATCTTAAAATCCACAAATGTGGAACAGAGAACTACTTTAACATGGCTGTCAATAGGATGCTAATGCCGTCTAAGGTTCGAGTTCAGATCTTGGGCCAGTTATAAAGCCAATATTAATTTGCAGCATTTAGCAAATCTGGTAGGTTTGCTTTGGGTTGGCTCCTAGTTGGCGACCGTATACTATGTACTGTCAAATGCTGCATTGAGTCCACCAGCAGTACAGGCACTAAATCGTGGAAAGGCAAATCCTACATTTTGCGACTCATCTGTTTGTGGATTATACATGGGATAAAATGGCGAGTGGGGTCACAAGACTCATAAACCTGATATTGATGTCAACACGGCTTGATGAAAGACTGAACACGGGTAAAATAGCATCTTGCTTCCAAAGTTGACAGGAAATGTAGTGATAATGGCTGTGAAGATGTGACACACTGCAAAGCCCTGCACAGGCGATCAGTCAAAGGTAACAATGGGGTGTGTCTTGCTGTTGGGACTCCGGGTGGTAAATGTTCAAATGTCGTTGCTCAAGGCATAAAAAAAACCACGGTGGATTAATGCGAGGAGATAATTAACGAGATCATTGAAAAGATCATTATGTTGTCTAGTTAACTTGCACAATTAATTATACTTAATATATTTCTTTGAAGGTGGAGGGGTAATTATTGGGATCATTTGGATGATTTTGTTTGACGACTTTTCAAAACTGTTGGAGTGTTTAACTTTAGGGACAAAATTTCAATTAATTTTCTCAGCTGTCTTTGTTCTAAAAAAATGTTTTATTGATGCTGGAAAACAATTCCACATGCCCAGTTTGTAATTTGACCTAACGGTTATTCTAAATGTGCTATTGGGTTGTTTGACTTTGGCAAGTGCTGTTAATGGAGCTCCATGTTAGTCAACCAACCTCCAGTTGAGAAGAAACTCGGCTAACATTGGGAAGAGTTAATTTCGATTCTATCCATTCTTTCTGGCTGGTTCTGTGCTGGGCATCATGTTTAGATGTTTTTCTACCTGCTTTGTTGCATTAGCAATACGTTGGTAGTGATGACCAAGTAGGAGACTGATTTGGATGGAGTCATTCATTTATCCCAAATCAGAGCAGTTCTCAACTAGCTTTGAGACCTTGTGCTAAAATGTCCAACGTGTATTTACTCTGCATATGTAAATAAATTCCATGCAGTGAGATTGATGATGGAGAGAGGATAGTATTTATTGTTAAGACCGGACTGCTATTGACAATGTGTGTTTTGTCAAGGGATGAAGACATCACCAAATATTAAGCAATGTGAGGTAATAAAGTCACAGTCTCGCTGTCAAGCAGACTACAATAATGTGTTAAATTACATGGACACAAAATAACTATTTTCATGCCTCGACCAAATATTTAATTTGGCAGGTGTGTGGAAATTGGTAGGAGCATCTATATCAATTCTCTGTACCTTTTTTTTCAAAATAGTGCTTTGACACTATTCAAAACAAAGCAAGAATAAACAGAACGTTGTATTTGAGGTCAAACGCGTTAGTTTACATTGTTCAACAATATTCAATGAAAGGTGTAATATTTTTAATTAGCTGCAATGTTGGTATTTGTTTCCTCCTGATTCCAACATTTGGGCTAGAATGTGCTTTGGTGGTGAGGATAGTGATATGTTTAATTATGTTTCTTTGAATAATTTATTGATTTTTTAATTTTCATTTATAAATCTAGAGACAGAATAATAGCAAATCTATTTAAATACATTTATGACCAAAGTTTATTAATTAATTCTAAATATAATTGCTGTGGAAAATTCTTGATCACGCTGATGCATGAGAGAGTTCAATGGAAGGTTATTTATTGGCATAAATGTTATATGTTCACAGATATCTAACACAAGTAATTTCCAGCATAGATAGACACAAAATGCTGGAAGAACTCAGCGCATCAGGCGGCATCTCTGGAGAAAAGGAACAGGTGACGTTTCAGGTCGAGACCCTTCTTCAGACTGAAGAAGGGTCTCGACCCGAAATGTTACCTGTCCCTTTCTCCAGAGATGCTACCTGACCCGCTGAGTTACTCCAGCATTTTGTGTCGATCTTTGGTGTAAACTAGCACCTGCAGTTTCTTCCCACTGATTTTCAGCATAAGTCTGTAAGCCTTGTTTTATGTTCTCTTCTGGTCACTTGTCAAATACAGCTTTGTGGTTTGTGCCATATTTGAGTTACTGTTCTTCCTTAGACTGCTCCAGATCACATTATTTGTAATTTAGCAACATCAATAGCATTGCTGCTTTCAGTGTGAACTGTTGCTTTCATTGAGAAAATGCTTTATATTCATGCAGCCTGGTGTCAACAATGTGTACTGATTTGTTGCACCGACCCTTTTTGATCATCACACCAGTTGGAGGTTGTATGCCGGCAATAGCAGTTCATGATGTACCCCAGTGATCACACTGAGATGTAGCACTCTCTCCATCTTGAGGCACTGCCAATTGCTTCAGTTAATGTGGCAGCTTAGAGGTGACTGGTGATACTGTTGGAGATGCAGTGTAACTTCTGCAAGTGTTCCACGCTACCTTAACTCATAGGAACAAACTCATTGGAGAATCTCTGGTTGATGTAAAATAACTAATTTTACTATTTTATGGACAGACGATGACTTATCTTTCTGCTGTCATGGCACCCAATACACTGGCTCAGTGTACTTGCTACTTATGTTTTGAGTTTGTATCTGAATTTTCTATGCAACGGAAAGTGTGGTAAAAGTGATTAATGAATGACAGTCAGCTTAAAGGTCCACTGTTTTAACTTGCTCTATTTTTTGCCATGACTCCCTTGGATGCTGTTAGTCCATGCAATTTTATAGACTGAGACAAAACGCTGGAGTAACTCAGCGGATCAGTCAGCATCACTGGGGGAAATGGAATAAATGACGTTTTGGGACGAGACCGTTCTTCTGACCCGAAATGTCACCTAATTCCTTTTCTCCAGAGATGCTGCCTGACCCTCTGAGTTACTCTAGCTTTTTGTGTCTGTCTTTGGTTTAAACCTGCATCTGCAGTTCCTCCCTACACAATACAGTTTTGTATCTTAGTGGTATTGGTATTTTAAATGCATTGCAATTACTGTTCCATGGTGCCCTCCAAGTCATTCATGGTACCAGGTCACGATAGCTGGTCTTCACGTGTAACTTTCAATGGTGGAAGCTGAGAGAGGGTGTCATTCAATGTACATAATTTCCACTGGGATCGCTGGATAGTGATTCTCAGCGACTATATCTTTCTTTGCCAGCAGTCACTATAGATCCTTCAACTCTGAACATGTTCATGAAAATCGAACCTTGACTTAGTACCAAGCTAAATTATGTCTTTTCATCAGGGAAGACAAATCTCAGGTTATTTTCTTCGAATTCACCTATTGGCCGGGAAAAAATAGCTAGCTGACTCCTTACTCTGTTGTAGAATAAATCTTTGTTCTCCCATTGTTAATTTAAAATGTTGCCGTATTTATCTCCTATTTACAACTGCTGTTCAAACAAAATTCCATTTATTTTCTCGTACCTTTGATAACAAATAAAATAATAATGTATTTTCCTTTTGCACCAGAAATTTACTTAACGAGGCTACACCCATGACACAAAGTAGACAATCAAACTGAATTGTGAAAATTAAACTGATCTAATTTATCCAATCATAGCTCCATTTCAATGTAGTAACTGAGCAGTTTATATGCTGAATGTTTACATGTTTAATTTCGATAACATTATGAAGAAAAGTAAAAATTAATTATTCATAAATTTTATGAATGAGATATAGTACTGTGAAGTGCATTTAAGAAAACATAATTTAAGAGCATTCCTTGCCACTGTGGATGTATAAATATTTTGGACGAACAAATTAAATATATAATATGAAATAACCATGTAAAGTTTTCTATGTCATTCTCTGTATAATACAACTGATTATCCTATTCCAATCTGTTAATAAATCAGTGAGGTTTTACACCTATTTTGCTTCATTACTGAATCTTAATTATTTGTACTATCATTCTTTACAATGTGAGTATAATTGCAGATGTATGTGACAAATGAAAAGATACTTGCTGTTTCCATTTGTAGTTGAGAAAACTAGGATTTCTTCAGTAATCTAATATAGCAAGTATGCATAAACTAATATAAAGTGAGGGGAAATGACGGTAGATAGAAGCGAAAGCTGAAGGGACAACAACAGTCCCAGTGTTTGGTGAACATTGGCCGTTAGCTCACTGCATTTCATCAACTAAGGCATTATTTGTGTTTTTTCTTGAGTCCATTGGCATCTAAAAACTTTCAGAACTGATAAATCTGGCTGTAAAATTTTTAAATCGCCCATGGTTCTCAAATGGGTTTTTACATACAAAAAGAAAACGCCTCAGAAGCAAAATTTACAGCCACATTTATCACTTCTGAGATTTTTTAGATACCAAAAGAATAAAAAAAAACCACAAATAAAGCCTTACTGTTGATGAAATGCAGTGAGCAAACACGATAATCCCAATATTTTCAATCCCGATATCTGCACGGCCAATGTTTGCCAAGCACTTTAGCTGTTGTTGTCCCTTCAGCTTCTCTTTACCTTCATTTCGCTTCACTTTTGGGATTCTGAAGTTGGGTACATGTCTCTCACACTTACCCCGACTTCCACAATTTTTTACAGCGCAAAAATCCAACATTTTGGTGGTTTTTAACAGGTAGGAAAGTACGCGATTCGTGTATTAATAATATATACCGGAGGTTATGTATGTCCTCCGGATGGATTGTGCGGCTCCATGCTTCAAGCCCTATGACCCAGTGACCTTACATGCAAACCCCCTATAAATTCATGACAATGAGATTTAAAAATCATGTTATATTGTGAATTCTTGTGTGAATGTTATTTGGACACTTAGGCTATTTAAAAATGTTAATCTTTTCTTAAGAAATGGATAGATGTTTAGATCTAGTAATTGAATTTTGTAATTAGCTACAATTGGGTAACTAACTAACTAATGTGAGATACCCTTTATGCTCACAATTAATACTCAAAGACTAAATCCTGGAAGCAAGAGATTTCTTTATTTTACGAGTCTGCAGACCGGGTGCCTCTCCAACTCGAGACACACCGAAGCCAGAGAGATCATCCCCCTTTATACACAAAATCTTACATTCAATCTCCCCTCCGGACCTTTCTCCAATCAGGGTCGGAGGTGCACAATCTGTAGGTACAACCCACCGTACATCCCCTCGCACCTCCCATATCATACATTGCATGTTCAAACATGTTCATGGTAATGAGCAATTTCTTGACCAGGGGTGTGTTGTAATATTCATTTATTCTATTAAGCATGCTCAATTGCTCATGACCTGGCCCAGTTTTACTCACCTCCTAGTGAACCCTCTCAGTTTTCCTATATCAGTACTAAAGCTAAGCTATAGTGACAAGGGTCCCATCCATCACTCCTTTCCACTGATAGGGATCTCTCTACATCACCCCCTTCTCTAGCTATACAAAGCTATCTCTTCTTACTCAAGGCCTCAAGGATGGGTCTGGCAACCTTCAGACACTGCTGTGTCAGAATCCTTTCTCCAGCCCCTCTCTGTTTGAATTCTCTTTAAAACTCCTTTCTTTAATAGGGTTTAATCACTTTATCCCTCACACTAATTATATGCTTTAATTTCAGGTCATCCAAGTAAGATTGTTTCACATTTGTTTCAGAATGCTTCAATCTATAATAACTGAAAATGTATTTCAGTTCTCTTAATTTTTAAGAAAGTTATGGGCTTTTGACAGCTTTTGTGTTAAGTCAATGGAAAAGCAATGGGGAACAAGATGCTAATTTCCGAGTATGAAAATGGCCATAACTTGTTTTAATACTGAAGATATGAAAGTGAATTAGGTGTCAAATTAAACTTCTTTGTATGCTTTATCTGATGGGATAAATTGCAGACTTGATTTTTTAAATCTCAACATTTTGTAACATTGCTACCTTTTCTCCAGAGATGCTGCATGTTCGTCTGAGTTACTGGAGACGTGCAGTTAACTTGGGCAGGTCAGGCAGCGTCCATGGAGCCACACTTGCCCTGGGCGCGGCTGTGGAAGGGGTGATGGACGCTCCAAGCAACTGGGCCCACCAGGCCCATCACCACGGGCTCCAGTGCCGCGCATGCGTGAGGCGGAGGCGCCCAGCGGGTGTGCGGCCGAGTCGGCGCATGCGCAGTGCTGAGCGGCGGAGCCGGCCGGCCGGCCGAGCGTGCGCGAGTGCGCAGGCGCCGCACGCAGGGAGTGGGGCGCGCATGCGTGCGGCGGGCAGCGCGCCATTTTCCTTGTGTTTGAACTGTCGGCGTCTGCGGCCGGAGGCGCGGGGACGGAGCAGGTAGCGCGGGGCTGGGCGGGCCGGGCTGGGCACCGGGCACCGGGCACCGGGCACGATCGGTACCGCGGGGCTGGGCCGGCGCTGCTCGCCCTCGGTTGCCGCGAGCGGACGGCGACTAAACTGAACCTGAGGGGGGCGGCCTGGCGCCGTGTTTCATCGCTGATGGCGGCCGGTTACTGAGGGCCCGGGCCCGGCCCCCGGGGGGGGGGGGGGGGGTGTGAGAGAGCGAGAGAGAGAGAGAGCCGGCCCTGTGTGCGTGAGAGTGAAAGTGAGCTGTGTGTGAGTGTGACGGGGCTGTGTGAGTGTGACGGCTGTGTGAGTGAGCCGTGTGTGTTGTGGCCCTGTGTGTGTGTGTGTGAATGAGGGGGTCCTGTGTGTGAGAGTGAGGGGGCCCCTTGTGTGTGTGAGGGGTCCTGTGTGTGTGTGTGTGTTGCACCGTGCTTATCTCGCCACTGTCATTGGCCGAGGCTGCTGTCAAACTTCCTTCCGCAGGTTTTAGTGACCTGCAGGGCCTGGTGTGGGATGAAGCCTTGCAGTCTCCCCCTTCACTAACAGCACTCTTACACCCACGTACATGCAGGATGAATACTTGCAGTCTCTCCCCTGCACTATCAGTGCCTGCTTCAGTATTCTTGCACCCAAATCCAGTGTAGAATAAAGTCTCAACCTCAATGGCTAGGAAGAAGCCATAGTTTCTCTCTCTCAATATCACTGCCTGATTCTGCATTCTTGCACCCAACTATAGTGCTTGATGAAGCCTCGGCTTCTCCCCTTTCACTATCAGCAGTCTTTCACCCACATACAGTGCGGGATGAAGCCTCGCAGCCTCTCACTTTCTGCTTGACTGCTGTCTTTCTGCTAACTTGTTTGCATGCAACAAAAGCTTTTCACTGTATCTCGGCACATGTGACAATAAACTAAACTGGATTCTCCCCCATCACAATCGTTGCCTGCTTTACCATTCTCATGCCCAAATACAGGCTGCCCACATAACTGTATAATACAATGCATGGCTGCCGGGAAATGAGTTGGAATGGACTGAATTTACAATAAAGCAAAAACTACTTGAAAGAATCAGCTCAAACTACATGTGGAGAGTGATAGAGGGAATTAGTGTTCCCACATCTGGCTTATATATCTATACTGAGGTCCCAATAAGGCCATGTTTTGTTCTCTGATGCATATTAATGAACCAAAATAGAAAATGCTGGGAAGATCAGACAGCATCTGCAAAAAGATAAAGTTAACATTTCAGGGCTCAAGATCAAAATTGGGAAATGAGGAAAATGACTTTTCAGTTGTGGGGATGGTTAGAACAAAAGGAATGCATCTAAAGCTGCATCTAGAGGCACATTGGTTCCTTATGTCAGATTTACTAAAAGTGGGCTTTAGCTTTATGAGTGGAGAAGGAAAAACACACCTACAAATGGATAACAGGCAGAACTGGCCAGGTTTAATACAGAAAAAAATGGTGAGTTAGCAAAGTTAGAGATTTGACAAAGTCTGAGGATGTAAGGTGGCTTGATTCAATCAATGCCACCAAAGAGAAGCTAATCATCTCTCAATCACCGTTTGACATCGTTCACATCATTTCTAACTGATATTGCGTACGTGCTTGTCATTAGAGCACAATGGAATTCACCTTTGAGATAATACAAAGGAATGTAATTCAATAGAATTTAGACAATGCTCTGTGCTGACACCCCTACTGTTCAGACAGCCTGTTTGTAATATTGCCCAGTTTGAGCTTCAGCATTACATTGGCATTGTCTTGATGTGCTTTTTTTTATAATCCCAAATATATTTGCTCATAGTGCAGAAATATTTTTATCCACTATTCTGTTTGTTTATCCTTGTATTTTTTTTAATTTTTGCAAGTAAGCTGACGACATTGGCATAGTCAGACTCTAAATATATGCTATTTTACAACAGTACTAATATTGTGTTATAGTTGCATTGATTATCATACAATCAATATTATAATTAACTGGATTATTGTCTTTCTATACATCTATTAGCACCTGTGGGGAAAAATATTAATACTTTGAAGATGGATAAATCGAGGAGGATTATTGTAACGGGCAGGTTTGAATGGCAAAGGGGCCTATCTCTCATAGATAATGGAGTTGAAAAGGGAATTAAAAATAAGCAAAACTGCAATAGGGAATGTGGTCTAAGCATAATTTTAAAATTAGGAGACCAAAAGCAGTGCAGCGTAGGTTTACGAGGTTAATCCCCGGGATGGCGGGACTGTCATATGAGGAAAGAGTGGGCTTGTATTCACTGGAATTTAGAAGGATAATAGGGGATCATAGAAACGTATAACATTATAAAAGGACCATTAAAAATGTTCCCAATGATGGGGTAGTCCAGAACCAGGGGCCACAGTCTAAGAATAAAAGGGAGGCCATTTAAAACTGACATGAGAAAAAACTTTTTCCCAGAGAGAGTTGTGAATTTGTGGAATTCTCTGCCACAGAAGGCAGTGGAGGCCAATTCACTGGATGAATTTAAAAGAGAGTTAGATAGAGCTCTAGGGGCTAGCGGAATCAGGGGATATGGGGAGAAGGCAGGCACGGGTTACTGATTGTGGATGATCAGCCAAGATCACGATGAATTGCGGTGCAGGCTCGAAGAGCCAAATGCCCTCCTGCACTTATTTTCTATGTTTCTATCTCAACTTTCACAGGGCAGATCTTTGAACAGGAAATGTTAATCCCACGTACATGTCCACAGATTACTTTGACATCAGTGAGCAAAATACCTAATTACTTAGAATAAACTTGATTCAAATGTCTGCCCATATCAGTACATAAAAATGTAACATTCAAATAGGACAATTATTCAGAGGATTGAGAGGGAAAAGGAAAACTTGGAAAGCATGTTGTTACTAACGCACAAAGTCGGAGAATCCATTGGATTTGATTATGCGATCATGGTGAATATAATTGTATTAATGGGATGACAAAGGGAACAGGCTGACTAATAAATCTAACTCCACACTTTTGGAAAGGATGGAGAGAAAAAATGGGACCTACATACTGTTTAGCCTGAACTCTATGATCTGTATTAATAAGGAAAAGGTTTTGGAAACATTAAATCAAATGGGTATTTGTGTGGATATGAAGACATACTGACTTACCTGGATTTATTCTTTCTGTGGAATTATTCTAGAATTCTCTATAGCTTCCTTTCTTGTTCTGCTGTTCACACACAACTTACACAGTGCTAGTTCAGTTCATTAATCTGCAATTATGAGATGTTCAAAAAGTTAAAGGATTTACTATTTTCATTTAATCCTTAATGTGTTTGCTACTGGAATAAGAAGATATTACTTGTGTTTGAAACCTTTTCTTATCTTTATTCATAATTTATGTATAAAAATATATTTAATCTGAGGCAGGCATCGACTGTATCAGTGTGATGTGGACTGATGCTACCATTAAGGCAAATATTAATCTCAGAGGAAAACTGAGTGCAAGGTTGACCCTGTGAAGGAGCCGCCAATCCAATATAAAACATTTAACTGCAAAATGCCTGCCCTTTAGTATTGGATAGATTGAGTGGAGGGTGTGTGCTGTTCCAAGTCAGCGGTGGTTGCGGTGCGTTTCTTCCAGCCACCTCGCCCACTGCACGTTGACCAGCACAGTTTGCCAGCCCTTGTTAGCAGAGGCTCTTTGTGCAGGTGTTACCTGAAGCCCGAAGGTTTTGTGGCGGTATTGCGTTAGAATCAAGCACGCAGCGAGCTAGGTAGAGGGCTATCAGATCTGATCACCCCAGGTTGCCGAGTGGCTGAAGGGCGGATTTTAATGGGTCGTTATTAAACTGTTCCGCCTGTGCGGCATCGCCAGCTCTCTCTCTCTCCCTGATCCCCCACCCCAACTGTCGACAAAGTCTGACTGGGAAAATGCTCCCACTCAGTTCCACTTGGTTCCGCTTTTGCCCACTCGCTGGGGTGGGCGGCGTCCCCTTCAAAGAGAGCGAGAACAGGTCCCGTCAGCTGGGGAGCTGCAACCCACTCCTGAGTGAAGCGTCTAGTTTGGCTGCGGATCAAATAGCTGCAAATTCTCATAATTATCACTACCCGGACCCGGCTCCAAACTGTGTGTCCTGACAGACTGGAACCAACCCCAGAGGTTAAAGCGACAGCATCTTCATTTAAGCCAACCCACCTCGAAAAGTTGAACCAGCCTGTTCGAATCCAATTTGAACTTTCCAACCTACCCCCCACACAGCACATTATCCTCTTTTCCTTCAATGCAGGAAGGTTGTTTAGATAGCAATGCAAGGACTGTCTCAAATTGGTTGACCACACAACTTGTAATTTGTGTAAATCAATATTGAATTTGAATGGCTGTGACTCAGGGATTAATGCCAGGGATTTGATAATTGATAGGTTCATTCCAGACATTCTTGCATTTTCAAAGCTGCTGCTGTGTTGAGTCAATAATTTGAATAGATACAATTGTGGATTTGTGCAGCCTGCAGTACGCTGTGGCTTACTGCTGACACATTTGACGGATACATTTATTTATAAATCTCATGAAATGAATACCCAGGTCCGTACAAATACAGTAGGTCAGCTGGCGAGAATGTTTATCCCGAATAACCCTTTACCTGGGCATGCGCAGTTGTAATACCGAACTCGCTTATTAGTGCATGGATTCAGCTGTTCACATTCAGTGATTTGGGTGAAGGGAGAAAATACTATTTCCAAGTTTGGTAATGGTGGCAATGTGAGTTGTATGGAGGATACAGCGAGGCCTAAAGGAGAAGTTGACTAACTAAGTAAATTGGTGAGAGATGACAGGTGGAATGTGATGGAGAAAAGTCATCCACTGGTGCAAGAATTAGAAGAGCAGAATATTTCTTGACCTCAGAAAAGCAATGGCATGGAGAAGGTGGCTCATTTGTGCTGTAGAAGTAGTTTTCTGGAAAAATTCTTATTTAATCTGAAGGCTAATAAGAGCACATGCAAACAGATTATCGTTTACAATTCATGTCTTTTTTGTTCTTGGGAATAGCCTGTCGTGTAAGTTCTTGCAGTCTTTGAAAGTACAGGACTCTTATATGTTAAGTATTAATTCCATGTCATGAATATTTTCTATTTTAGAATTTGTGATCATGGATCTCAGTGATGCCAATTTGCAATCCTTGTCTGAATTTCTGAAGAAGACTCTTGACCCTGATCCTGCAGTTAGGAGACCAGGTAATTATTTATTTTAAAACAAAATTGAAGTCTGTTGTGTCCATTCTTAATTTATGCATTGTTCTTCAGAAAAACTGACCACTTATTTCAAAACCGCCATCCACATAAAAATATATTCCGATTGCACTGTTTAGCGTTTCAAGTAAAGTTTACTGAAATTAATGGCTATTAAAAGTGTTAGTCTCGGCCTACGGAGTGCAAGTGATTAAGTACAAGTGAATCACTGCTTCACTTGGTACGGCTGATCCCCTGGATGGTGGGAAAGGAAGAGTAGAAAAAGTTGTCTCTTTCCTTTCCATCATCCAGGGATGGGAAAATGTCTTTGCAGGCAAAACACTAATTCACTTGCACTTCAATCTCGTGTACTGCATTTTGTGTTTACAATATGGTATTAAATTAGCAGGATGTGCCTGGTGGTATTCTGCAAGGATCGGTATTTAGGTAGCAACTGTTTGTTGTATTGATATACGTAGTTTAGATGATGAACTAGAAAACTATGTAACCATGTTTAGCAAATGACATACCACCCCTGCCCCAGGTATTTAACCTTGCAGGAGAAACAACACCTGTCCCGATACCTCCTCCATTGACTCCGTCCAAGAACCCCGACAGTCCTTTTGGATGAGGCAGAGGTTCACTTGCACCTCCTCCAGCCTCATCTACTGTTCCAGGTATGCAGGACTTATTTATGCGAGACCAATGCAGACTCGGCGATCGTTTTGCTGTACACTTCCGCTCAGGCCGCCTTAACCTACCTGATCTCCTGTTTGTTAAAGGCTTAAACAACTCCTCCCATTCCAACACTGACCTTTTTGTCCTGGGCTACCTTCACTGTCAGAGTGATGCCCAACACAAATTGGAGGAACAGCGCCTCATATTTTGCTTGGGACAGCTCACAACTGAGGGGTCTGAATATTGACTTCTCTAACTTCAAGTAACCTTTGCTTTCTCTCTCTCTCCATCCCTCCCCCATCCTAGTTCTCCGACCAGTCTGACTGTCCTCTTGGTTAAATTTTATCTTTGTATGCTTCATTGACACCTTCCCCTAGCTAACAATGATCTATTCTACATTGTCCTTGATCTTTGTCCATTTTGATGTCTCGTTTTGACCTCACCCTTCCATATCTCTGTGTCTCCCTCTCCCTTGACTCTCAGTCGGAAGAAGGGTCTTGACCCGAAACATCACCCATTCCTTCTATCCAGAGATGCTGCCTGGCCCGCTGAGTTACCACAGCATTTTGCATCTTAAAGAAAGGCAGCATTGTTGTAATATCAAGACCAAGAAAATTGGCAGAGGTTTGCCAAGATATTTATCTCTGGGACCAATGAAATCCTCAATTTTGCAGAAAGAAATGAAAGGAGAAAATGCTAAATAGAGGATAGAAAATAGCAGAATTTACTTGTATATAATACGAGAGAGGCAGATGCAGGAATCATTTAAAAAGACAAATAGAAAGCTCACTTCTTTTCTGGGAGACTGGACACGAGGGAAGTTGTTTTTCTAAGTACATAATTAAATCAAACCGCTTGTTTTTCAGCTGAGAAGTTCCTCGAGTCAGTGGAAAGAAACCAAAATTATCCATTGCTGCTGCTAACTCTCGTTGAAAAGTCTCAAGATAATGTCATGAAAGTGTGTTCAAGTGTAACTTTCAAGAATTACATCAAAAGAAACTGGCGAATTGTAAGTAAGCTGTGGGAGTTATGTCTTGTCTTAATCATACAGATGGTGTTCAGATATTACAGTTCCCATGGCAGAAACGGGGAAATGACTGCCACAAGAGAGGAAAAAAAAAGAAATTCCTGACGTTTTTATTTCTTGGATGTGCTACAGCTCTTGTACTGAAGCGAAGGTGTAAGTAAGGGAGTGAACTTCAACTTGTCATGGTTGATATGATTTCCATGGAGTTCAGTAAGGCCCGTGACAAGACCCCACAGGGAAGGTTGGGTAATTAGTAAATGTGTTGATTACATAATATTTTTGATTGTTAGACTTGGGTGGCAGCATGATTTGATCAGGTGGTAAATTGGGCAGAAATAATTTAACTCTGATATGTGTGAGGTTATGCATTTTGTGGGTGGGGAAGTGAGACCAAATAAGGGTAGGACTTGTCCTTTGCTCCTTGTTTGTTGTGTAAGTCCAATGAAACATGGAGGAGGCAGTACAAATAGATAGGATGCTGAGTAAGTTGCTTGTTTTATTATCCAGGACATGGAATATAAGTACAGGTGGAGTTTTTTTTTTTTGTAAAATATTTTTATTAGAAGTAAATACATATTAAGAAGGAATAACATAAAATAAAAAGAAAGAGACATATTATTCGTCACAAACATTCTTAATATTTTTAAAGTTTACAATCATTCTTATTTATACTTCTATACTTTTTATTATTTTATAACAGAAAGAAGATAGTAAAGAGAAATAATAAAGAAATAAAATAAAAGTAGAAAATCAATAATATGAGTGGAGTATTAAGCAGGCTATACTTTATTGGAGATATATCAGTGGTCTATTATATATAGTTCTTCATCTATTCCTTCATTCAGGTTTCAGTCAGGCCCTCGAACCGGACCACCTTGACCCTTTAAATATTCAATAAATGGAGACCATATTTCTCTGAATTGATCTAGCTTGTCCAAAAGGACAAGTCTTAATCTTTCCAGATGAAGTGACTCCGACATTTCGGTAATCCACATTTTGATTGTGGGGGATGTAGGACCTTTCCAAAATCTTAATATTAATTTTTTACCAATTATTAAACTATAATCGATAAAAAATCTTTGCTGTGTTGTTAGTAGTTGATCAGTTTCTAATATTCCTAGTACATGTGGAGCTTTGACCACCTTTGTGTAACATTGGTTAGGCCAAAGCTGGAATATCATGTGCAGTTGTGGTCACACTCAGATAGTAAGAAAACTTTTGGAAAAGCTGATATGTTTGAGACAGGAAGGTGTAGGTTTGGTGATATGAGTAGGAGATTTAGAAGGGATCTGAAGAACATTTTCACCCTGAGGGTAGTTGAAAATCTGGTATTCCCTGCCTGAGACGGTTACAAAGGCAGGTGCTCTCACAATATTTTAAGCAGCATCTGGATGAGCACCAAGGCTCAGTGGGCTATGAAATTAATGCTGTTAAATGGAATTGTTATCTAACGGTGGTTGGCATGGTGCCACGGATCAGGTTCTGAGCTGTATGACACTATTAATACCTTCTCAAGGCATCAAGAATAGGAAACGTTTGCCATGTTTTAATAATCTGAAGGTAAAACGGAATAACTTGAAGTAATTAAGTATTTTTAAACATTATCTTTAACAAGACAATAATGATAATCAGAGTTACTACCACCTGCATGTCTGTTATATATTTTTCAGATTGAAGATGAGCCAAACAAAATATGTGAAGCAGATAGGGTAGCTATTAAAGCCAACATTGTGAATTTGATGCTGAGTAGCCCTGAGCAGATTCAGAAACAGGTAATTATTTAGTTTCTACATGTACGAAAATAATTATGATGTACTATTCTAGTTTCTTGCTCACGTATATTCTTCTGCAGTTGAGTGACGCCATCAGTATAATTGGACGCGAAGATTTTCCACAGAAATGGCCCCATCTTCTAACAGAAATGATTAACCGTTTTCAAAGTGGAGATTTTCATGTAATTAATGGCGTACTTCGAACAGCGCACTCATTGTTTAAAAGGTATTTGTCTTTTCGTGCATTGGTGGTGGAGTTAGGTTGCGGGGGGTGGTCTGATATTTCAGCCCCAGTAAACTTGGGTGACTGCAATTTTTTTTAAATTATATGTTAATCTGTGTCCTGGTACGCAGTCACGGTGGCACAGTGGTAGAGTTGCCGCCTTACAGCAAAATGCAGCGCCAGAGACCCGTGTTCGATCCCGACTACGGGTGCTGTCTGTATGGAGTTTGCACGTTCTCCCCGTGATCTAAGCGTGTTTTCTCCGAGATCTTCGGTTTCCCCCCACACCAAAGACGTACAGGTTTGTAGGTTAATTGGCTTGTTTAATTGGCTTGATAAAAATGTTAAATTGTCCAAGTTGGCGATATACAGAGTGCTGTCCTGCCGACTACAAAATTCAGAAGGTTCAGAAGAAGGTAGTATTGATCTCACAAGGCAATAGATCAAAACTCTGATTTAGTAGTTCTTATAAATTCATGTCCAGCTGAATGAGTATTTTTGTCCATTTCGAAATATCCTTGAGAAAGAAGAGGTGAGCTCTTGTCTTGCACCACTGCAGTCCTCTCCCGTTTGTTGGTCAGAGGGTTCCAGGATTCCAACCCAATAACACAGAAGAAATTGTTTCACATTTGACTCATTCCAAGTCGCGATGTGGCATGATTTGATGAACTTGCAGGTGGTGACATTTGCCGACTTTATCTGGTCTTGATGGAAGAGATTTGGGTAATCCTGATGTGTTAGTCCAGTGCATTTTGCAAATGATACACAACGGTAAAGTTATGTCAGTGATGAAGGGAATGAATGTTGAGGATATTGGATCACTGTCCATCAAGTGATTGCACTGGTGTGTCTTCTTGACTTATTGGAACTGCACTTATGCAGTGATGTCCAAGTGACGGACATCCAACAACATCTTCATTGCAGCCCGTTTACCTGCAATATTTTCCCCTTGATTTCAAAAAAGTTTTACCAGTGTTTTTGGACTCCGCACTCAGCGTTGATATTCAGGATAATCACTCTAGTATTCTCTTGACTTCAGCTGTTTTGCCCATGTTTGGTTTAAGATCGTAATGAAGTCTGAAACCCAAGTATTTTTTTGTGAAGTCCAAGCTTAGTATGGTGATCAGGTCTTTCGTGAGTAATTGCATTACATTTGGCTGGGCTTGGATTTGGCCTGCTTTTTCGGGGACAGGCTGTTCCTGGTTAATTATCCATAATCTTGACCAGATGCTGATGGTACACTGCATTGGAATGGTTTGAAAGTTGTGTAGCTTATTTAAGACCATTTATTGATCTCATGGGCTGTACTGATTAATTTTGAACTGGAGTTAAGTAATCTGAAGGAGAGGTGCATGATTGAGACTCAAATATTCAGATCAAAATCTGAATTTCAACTACATGGAATTTTTCTTGGCCACATATCTTAACATTCTTTTTCCTGAGCCTACATTTAAAGTAGTTTGACACAGAAAACTGGAGTAACTCAGCAGGACAGGCAGCATCTCTGGAGAGAAGGAATAAGTGACGTTTTGGGTCGAACTGAAGAAGGGTCTCGACCCGAAACGTCACCCATTCGTTCTCTCCAGAGATGCTGCCTGTCCCATTGAGTTACTCCAGCTTTTTGTATCTATCTTTGGTTTAAACCCGCATCTGCTGTTCCTTCTTACACATTTAAAGTAGTTTGTTGAGAGTGAAAGATGTTCAGGTGTTTTTGGTCATCTATGTTTTCCATGGAAACATAAATTTATCTCTTAATTTGTCCTGCTATTAGGTATCGACATGAATTTAAATCAAATGAACTGTGGACTGAGATTAAACTGGTATTGGACGTTTTTGCCGAGCCCCTGACTACACTCTTTAAGGTGACTGCACAGTGAACATCATCGTAATGGCTAGGATTTCAATTTTTCTGAATTGTATTGATGCCTTGCTTTGATTTCAAACTTGACTTTCAATTGAGATTTGAGCACTGTATGTTTATTGTCCAATATAATGCAACTTTTTGCAGACTACTATTGAGCTGTGCCACACACATGCCAAAGATGTAAATGTGTTGAAGGTCCTCTTCTCATCCCTTGTTTTGATTGCCAAGTTATTCTACAGTTTAAATTTTCAGGTAAGTCTCCAATGATCCGAGCTGCAGTTTATGACCTGCCTCCAGGTTGATGTGAAGTTAATATATTTTTTTCTCACCAGGATTTGCCAGAATTCTTTGAAGACAACATGGAAACATGGATGACAAACTTTCATAGTTTGCTCACTTTGGATAATAAATTACTACAGACTGATGTAAGTGACAGATCCAGTTTCGTACAGTTAGAGATGTTTAAGCAGAGATTCACTTGTGCTTTGAAAATCTGTATCTGAAAGAGTTTTGCAACACATAGTGTGCACTTCTAATCATGTTATTCCTCAGATTATAGGACACTGAGGTAAACACCTCTTTTCTTGTGTTCCAAAACTGTTTTGTATTGTCTTTGCTCTTTACTGAAATGCTATTGTGATTAAGTTTACTTTATGCAATGTCCTTCAATCATCCATGCCACCTCCTTTGATAATGTTTGTCTATAATTAGCCTACAATTAAAATCAAATAGATTTTATAATAGCATCATTAATTGAATAGATGTGTCGGAAGGAACTGCAGACGCTGGTTTATACTGAAGACGGACACAAATTGCTGGAGTAACTCAGCCAGCGGGTCAGGCAGCATCTCTTGAGAAAAAGGATGGGTTTCTGGTCGGAAGAAGGGCTTCAACCTGAAATGTCACCCATTCTTTTTCTCCATTAATTGAATAAAGTTCGATCCTTGTCTCTTCTCGTCCAAGCCCTTCAGCCTCGTGCGAATAGACACCTCTAGACGGTCAGCAGGTGCTACCCCAAAAGATCGACACACTCTCATGTGCTCTCCCCTCTTTTATACTATATCGGACCCTTGGCACGAAATATACGTGGGGGGCAACCCTGACAAGCCAATCATAAATAAAGATCATACAATACATGAATTGACAGTTCCCTAACCCAATCTCAGAACATCCCATAACATTGTTTCTACAGAATGTTCCTAATGGAAGACAGTTCCCTTAAGTAAAGAAGCATTTTATCAGATAATGTAAACAATTCGGGCAAAGCCCCTCTCCTTGACCAATCACATATTGTGGTGCAAAGACCATGCAACATATTTAACAATAGTATTATAACATACCATTCCTTCTGCAAAACCCTCATACATATTATTAATTAAAGAGATTTAGATTAAACCTTTATTGTCATTCAAACCTTTCGGTCTGAACGAAATTGTTTACCATACAGTCATAACACATAGTAAAAAAACAAAACACACAATAAACACATATCCAACATCCACCACAATGAGTTCACCAGGCACCTCCTCACTGTGGTGGAAGGCAAAAGTCTTAAGTCATTGTCTTCATCCCTCCTAGTTCTCCCTCTGCGCTGAGGCGATCCAGGCCTCCGACGCCGCTGGAGCACCGCAGCTCTAAGCAGGCCGCTGCCCCCGCTGGAGCAACGCAGCTCTAAGCGGGCTGCCGCTGCTGGAGCACCGCAGCTCCAAACCAGGCTGCCACTGGAGCACCGCAGCTCTAAGCGGGCCGCCGCTGGAGCACCGCAGCTCCAAACCAGGCCGCCACTGGAGCACCACAGCTCCAAACCAGGCCGCCGCCGTCGCTGGAGCACCACAGCTCTAAGCGGGCCGCCGCTGGAGCACCACAGCTCCAAACCAGGCTGCCGCCACAGCTCCGCCATTAGGCCTCAGCACAGACGGTGCTGGACATAAAGGACATCTGGACATCACCCTGTACTCAACTTCCTCCCAGGCCACAGACATTCTCGAGCCACGATCCTCATGGTCTTTGCAGCCTTTGCAAAAAGATGCCAAGCAGGTTTTGCAATGGCAGAAATCATCCATTTTGTTAGGCACCTAAAATGCGCAATATTATCAGAGTTGGTTGAAATAATTTTAGCATTTCTTAATTCAACTTTCTTTCCTGGCTTAACTGGAATACCTATCAGTGGTATTTGATGAAACTGCAGATACTGAACAAGAAACTGCAGATGCTGAAATCGTCATCAAAACATCGAGTGCTGCAGGAATTCACGGGTTCAGGCAGTATGTGTGGAGGGAATGTTGGACAATATTCAGGTCGTGACCCATCTTCACACCTGATGATGTCAGATGAACATCTTGTTTACACATCTGTAATGACAGTTGATCAATGATGCTTAAGTCTTGCCTTGAGGCGCGAATTTACTTTATTCCTCTAGTATGAATACAGATATTCTGTGGTCTGGAACACAGTTGTAGTTTATTTAGCTACCAATGATCTATTCCTAGACCACTGCATGAAATGCTGCGTGTGTCCAAAGCAAAAGTAAAAAACTTTAATTTTCAACTATTCTTCTCACAGTTCTAAGGCTCTTTTTGTTTGCAGGATGAAGAGGAAGCTGGTTTACTGGAGCTGCTTAAATCTCAGATTTGTGACAATGCTGCTCTCTATGCTCAGAAGTACGATGAGGAATTCCAGCCCTATTTGCCGCAGTTTGTAACTGCTATTTGGAATTTACTAGTTACAACCAAACAAGAAGTTAAATATGACTTGGTAAGTATTCAATGGGTGCAACACGTTAATTTCTAAAATGCTCTCTTTTGAATATTTTTATTGTTTAGTTTAATTTATTGTCAGAACTACTGAGGTACAGTGAAAGACTTTTGTTGCTTGTTCAGAAGTTGAATTTTCGCATTTACGTATAATTTCTGTGGCTTTCTCCTTTCTGGAATTGACGTCTGTAGTGGGTCTATTTGGTGAATTGATACTGTGTCAGATGCCTGTGCCACTGTGCTGCCCATTATAGCTTCTTTCTGTCCACATATCGTTTATTTCTGCTTCCTCCATGGTGTAACTCGTTCAAGATCAATAACTCTAAAAGTTGAATAGTAGCAAAGCAAAATTTGTCAGTCTTCATCTTCGATTGTAAGCAGCTCTGATTGTAAACTTTCCTTCTCAATGCCATCTTTAAAATGAAATTATAATATGTAACGGGTACTAAATTCTTTTAATATACAATTTCTTTTTTGGGGAAATTCTCTTTTGTTCATAATTTTCGCAAAGTTACTGGCCCTAAATGCTTATCCATGATCTCTGCATAGTTGAGTACTCTTGGGTTTTCCTTTCTTCTTGAGGAGGATACTTGCCAGAGAGTATTTCCACACTCTCTAAGAGTATAAACTATGCTCTGCTTTAAATGTTACCAAGTAGAAAGTTAATTATTATATGTATCTTTTTCAGTTGGTAAGTAATGCTATTCAATTTCTGGCATCGGTTTGTGAGAGACCACACTACAAACATCTTTTTGAGGATCAGAATACTTTGACTAGTATCTGTGAAAAAGTGATTGTCCCTAACATGGAATTCCGAGGTAAACACCTGCAAAGAAGTTTTCGTTTTCAAATACAGAATGTTAAAGATGTCAAGATTGAACTCTTTTCTGGAAGAGTTGAAAAAAAAACATAGCACCTAAATTCATGAGAGTTTTGAATGAAGATACAAAGGGCCTGATGGGGGTAGTATTTAAATCTGACTGAGGAATTGAGTGAAAGTGTGCATGAGTTTAGTAATTGCCAATAATATGTAATTGTTTTCAGGATTTCACCAGTGTGTCTATAATTAGCCAGTATTCCAATTTAAAGTTGAATTTCAGATTTTATTTATCAATCATAATTTAAAATATGTATTTGTAGCTTAATATGAGTAAACTTCAAACGAACAGTGCAAGAAAGGGCGTGTTTCAACAACTGCATATCTAAACTAAGTCTTCCAGAATCAATTGCAATGACCAAAAGAAAACCAGTTCCAAATTTACCATCAACAAAATGTTTTTATTTATAGCTGCTGATGAAGAAACATTTGAAGATAATTCTGAAGAGTATATACGGAGGGACTTGGAGGGATCAGGTAATTTTTGTGTTGTATTTGTCATAATGAACATGTTGGCACAATCCCGTTGCTTTCATCTTTAAAATTGATTTTGATAAATGTCAAGAAATAGTTATTCATGTTTATTCTATGTTTCATTACAAACATTCAGCATCAGACCTTGTAGCTCAAACCCAGGCATGAACAAAGGTTAATTGCCAAAAACAATTCCTTTGCTTGGAAAAAAAATTAAAGAGGATGAACCTTAGTTCTAAGGGAGTAATATACTCTGATTACAGTTTTTGTTTGCATACAGTTTGCCAATAGTATTGGTTATACAGTCATTGTAGTCCAGGACCATAAGAATAGTAGGATATTGGTGGAGAATGCAGAATAATGTGTAAAGAGACAATTAAAACTGTCATTGAGTTGAAAACTTGAACAGCTTATGGGGTAGGATAAAGTATGCTGTTTTTGGTTTGTAACATTCATCATTCTTATATTTTGTAATTTTATAAACTATTCTACATTCCTATTTTCATCCAATCTCTTGCAAAAATTATCTATCAATTGTGAGTGAATTGATTTATAATTTTGGCAGACATCGATACCAGACGAAGAGCAGCTTGCGATTTGGTGCGTGGTCTTTGCAAATACTTTGAAGGGCCGGTAACAGCAATATTCTCTGGCTACGTCAATTCTATGTTGCAACAATATGCCAAAAATCCTTCTGTTAATTGGAAGCACAAAGATGCTGCAATTTATCTTGTGACGTCGCTTGCCTCCAAAGCTCAAACTCAAAAGGTATTGTGTTTTTGATCCTTTCAAGCATTTGCATATTCTTGTGCCTTGTTGTAAATATTAACTGGTGTCCTTTTTTTCCTCCCAACCCACTCATTATTTTCAGCATGGGATAACTCAGGCAAATGAGCTTGTAAATCTGGCAGACTTCTTTGTTAATCACATACTGTCTGACTTGAAGTCGCCAAATGGTAAGTTGAAATGTTCCATGAAAAATCTAAGTACTTTTTGAATGCAGTTTTGTAAACTGCAGTAATATGTAACTTGCTCCGTAGAGAAGCCTGTAACTTGAATCCACTTATTTACTGATGATGCACATGCAAACATAGAAAATAGGTGCAGGAGGAGGCCATTCAGCCCTTCGAGCCAGCACCGCCATTCATTGTGATCATGGCTGATCGTCCCCTATCAATAACCCGTGCCTGCTTTCTCCCCATATCCCTTGACTCCACTGGCCCCTAGAGCTCTATCTAACTCTCTCTTAAATCTATCAAGTGACTTGGCCTCCACTGCCCTCTGTGGCAAACAAAAAAATGACTGATTAATGCAGCTTGTTTAACATTGTTTGCTCCACTGGTTCTGGTGCTTAACTAGTAGCGGTCACAAATAATGTATTACGATGTGAATATATTGTGTATTATAGATACTAAGTTTGTTTTTCTGGCGAAGAGTCTTAAACTCTTCCTTCATCGCTCTGAGAGTAAAACTGTATCTGGCCTAAGTGCTGTATTTTTCGTTCACAGTGAATGAATTTCCGGTACTGAAAGCAGATGCCATTAAATATGTTATGATTTTTCGGAACCAGGCAAGTTTTACAATTCCGTGTAAAATTTTAATCTGTAAATAAAAGATGAATTCCATAAATACATTTGTAACAATATGTTATGACAATTTTTCCGAAACTATGTTAAAGTTTAATTTGTAAATAGAGATAATGCAACCTCAATTAGATTTTTAAAAACAATTTGGGGTGTTTTTCTGTCTGTTAAAGTATTGCTACTGTAAAAGTAATATGTTAATTTAACAGCTTCCCAAGGAACAACTTTTGGTCTCCCTCCCACTGTTAATTAACCACTTACAAGCAGAAAACATTGTTGTTCATACATATGCTGCTCACGCTATTGAAAGGATATTCACTATGAAAGGACCTAACAATGCCACCTTGTAAGTATCTCAATATTATATAGCAGTTGAGGTCTATTTGTCTAGTGTGCAAAGATGTTGAATTTTGACATGCTTTCATTTGTTTTGAGTTATGTTAAATAAATCGATATCGAGTTGCTAAACTATTTGGTGAAAGGTGCCGGTTGTGTAAGTGGCAAGTGATTGTTTTTCCCTTTCCAGAATATCTCCTGTGGAGTTGGCCCCTGTGGTTGAGCACCTGTTAACAAACCTTTTTAAAGCCCTGACTTTACCTGGGTCTTCTGAAAATGAGTATGTTATGAAAGGTGAGAAGAATTTAACAGTGATATTTTAATAGCGTCACTTGAGTTCATTGAACTTCAGATGATGCTCCAAATACTTGTACTGAACTGTATACAAAAATGAATGTCACTGTACCTCTGTACATGTGACGAATAAATGATCATTCATTGATCATGTGTTCCTACTTTGAAATTCATTGAAGTTTTAGAGATGTTTTCTGTAATATACTTCAATGGGGTCCTTTGTGTACAAAAGAAAATAGTTCCGTTTTTTAAGGTGAAAATGACAATTAGACACAGTTTGAACTTGCTTTGCAAACATAAGAGTATAACATATGCTTTGTATATTTGTAATTAAATACCTCAATAGAATTAAGATTGCATTATAGCGTACTCAAATAAATAGCTGCCCTCTTCAGTTCCTTCAGCTGAATTCCCTTCTGCTTGTTGGAATGTAAATGATGAATTAGTACAAAAACTATCCAGCCTTTTACTGGACAGTAAAAATTATAAATGTTGCATATTGTGCATTCCGTAAGACTTGATAATGCACGTATCTTTGTTGTGTTTTCTAACCACCTTATTCAATTGAGTTAGCATGCCAGTTGGCCTATATGCCATGGGGAGGATGTTTAAGGAAAGAATGTCAACTTGGATTCATGGAGTGTGGAAACAGGCCCTTCGGCCCAACTTGCCTACACCGACCAATATGTCCCATCTCCACTAGTCCCACCTGCCTATCTTTGGCCCACATCCCTCTAAACCTATCCTATTCATATACCTGTCTAAATGTGTTATCTTTGTGTTGACAGCTATTATGAGAAGCTTCTCACTTCTTCAGGAAGCAATTGTTCCTTACGTTCCCACACTGATTACCCAGCTAACACAGAAGCTATTGGTCGTTAGCAAGGTAAAGTAACCTGTTCCAAATTCACTATGTATCTTGTTTATCCTAAAATTAAATTTCAATGTTCAAAATGCTTCTGTTTGAACAAGCAAGTTTAATATTATTATCTTTGATTATTTCAAATTTGTTTTAAGAATTATCAGCTCTCATTTTGATTGATATAGTTCAAGTATCCATCAGATTATAGACACAAGGAACTATAGATGCTAGTTTACATGTTTAATAATGGAATCACTCAGCAAGTTAAGCAGTATCTGTGCAAAGATAAACTTAACTTTCAAGTCTATTCTGATGTAGGGTCCCAGCCCTGAAACATTAATGCTATTGGTACACAAAATGGCAACTTATTTTCCCCGCAGATCAGGGGTTGGCAACCTATGCCCCCCGGGCCGAATGCAAATGTAACCCAAAATCATCTGGCCCGCAGGCGGATTTATTTCCCCGTAATCATCTGGAGCGCCGAGCTCTGGCTGTACCGCATCCTGCGCAAAGCCGCCGGCACTGTCGCACACCTTCTGTGAACACTTTTAAGAAAGAACTGCAGATGCTGGAAAAATCGACAGTAGACAAAAATGCTGGAGAAACTCAGTGGGCGAGACATGCAAGGATTGCATGAGGCTGCCTCACCCGCTGAGTTTCTCCAACATTTTTGTCTACCTTCTATGAACACTTGATTTGATACCTGCCATCCAGGGCGGGATCCATGTGTACACGTGATAGATGTGGCCCGCCATCCGCTCGCAGACATGCGTCCTGGCCCCTATGCAGAACAAGGTTGCTGACCCTGCCACAGATGCTGCTTGGCCTGCATATTAAAACATTTCTCACATCTGTTATATTTTGTTTTCCGATGTAGTGGCCTAAAGATTTAATGAATGATGTTTCTGTACGATGTTACCATTCCTTTTTGTTCTTGCATTAATATATCACCTTGAGATGTTGCTGTCTGTACCGAGAGG
Organism: Okamejei kenojei; assembly: GCA_035221665.1. Classification (NCBI taxonomy): domain Eukaryota; kingdom Metazoa; phylum Chordata; class Chondrichthyes; order Rajiformes; family Rajidae; genus Okamejei; species Okamejei kenojei. Next base: position 43,385,478 of record CM069150.1, read on the forward strand.
GGCTATGTGGACAGCCACTATACAGTGGATGAGGTATTAAATTGAGGTCCTGTTGAATATCTTGAGTGAACATTATATGTCCATGCCACTTAAAAGGAATGTTCTCTCAGCTTCTAATCAATATTTCTCACTCAATTAATGGGTCACTTGATCAGTTGTCGACATAATAATATAAAAGTAAAGTATAAGTCTTTAATTTGCTTATTTTGTTTATTACACAGTTAACTTGAATTTGGTCTTGTTCTAGAATCCGAGCAAGCCACACTTCAACCATTACCTATTCGAGTCCCTTTGCCTTTCCGTGCGCATAACATGTAAACCAAACCCTATAACTGTGAGGAGTTTTGAAGAGGCTCTCTTCCAGTGTTTACTGAAATATTGCAGAATGATGTGCAAGGTGAGTATTGTTCCTCATAGTTTCAATTGTCGCACAGTTCACTTAAGGGTTACAGTTTAAATCGGAGACCAGCTATATCTCTTTACCAGCTTCAATAAGGAAATTATGCACAATCTGGAGGTTAGATGTAGTCTATTGCTATGGTCAGTTCACTTGATTCAGAAGGTACTGAAGTGTTGTGGACCTTGGATCTTTGACATTATCTATGGAACTGGTATACTATATAGCTGAGATCTATGTTTTGCACTCTGTATTTTCCCCATTGCTCTACCTATTGTATTTGGGTTTGGCTTGATTGTATTATGTATAGTATTATCTGGTACGTTGGTACATGTAATAATAATAAACCTATACCTTTAGCAGATCTAGGGATGCACAGAGACCTGTTTAAAGTTGATTCAAGTAGGCAAATATATACACAAAGACTGCCAGATTTTAAATTGGTTGTTCCCTCATGTTCACTGGTTTCAGTAATCTTCTAAACTGACTTGAAAATTTGGATAACTTGGTTGCTTTTAACCATATAACATATAACAATTACAGCACGGAAACAGGCCCTCTCGGCCCTTCCAGTCCGTGCCGACCATTTGTTTTCCCCTAGTCCCATCTACCTGCACTCAGACCATACCCCTCCATTCCCTTCCCGTCCATATACCTATCCACTTTACTTTTAAATGTTAAAATCGATCCTGCCTCCACCACTTCTGCTGGAAGCTCATTCCACACAGCCACCACCCTCTGAGTAAAGAAGTTCCCCCTCACGTTACCCCTAAACTTCCGTCCCTTAATTTGCATGTCATGCCCTCTTGTTTGAATCTTCCCTACCCTTAATGGGAAAAGCTTATCCACGTCAACTCTGTCTATCCCTTTAATCATTTTAAAGACCTCAATCAAGTCCCCCCTTAACCTTCTGCGCTCCAAGGAATAAAGACCTAACTTGTTCAACCTTTCTCTCTGCTACTTTTTTAGAATTCCTCCCATATGTGTTCCAAGTGATGTCGCTGCTCCTTGAGATACACAATGCTGATGTCTCCCCGTGCTACATGGGTCTTTTCCCGCACTTGTTGCAGCCACTGTTGTGGGAACGTATTGGGAACATCCCACCTCTTGTCAGACTACTTCAGGCTTTCCTGGAGAAGGGGGCAAATTCCATTTCCACAAACGCAGCGGATAAAATTGTACGTATCGTCTTTAGCCTTTATTAAAAATATATACTTCAAAATAAGGTTCAAATAACATCTAGTTAAAACTCTGGTACTAAAATAGAATAAAATAATTAAGAAGTATCTGCTTGTGTTGTGTGGCTTATTTGGCTAAAGAATCATAAAATTAATTTGAAGAGATCATTCCAATTTAGTAGGATTTGGGTGTGGGGGGTAGTGGGTGGCACAGTGGTTGCACAGAGTTGCTGCCTTACAGCACCAGAGGCCCGGGTTTAACCCTGACCAAAGGTGCTGTCTGTGCGGAGTTTGTATGTTCTCTTAATTATTTTATTTGGTGCTGGTGTAAAGTAGATTGGGGATGGATCTTACAAAACAGTCTTTGAAATTTGTGATAGGAGGGATGCACGGACAGGAAAAGATCTGACATAAAACAATAGTGGTGAAGAGCTGAAACTGATAACCAGATCAAGACCAATATGGACTCTTGATCAGTATTGGTCTTTAGTGCCGTGAACAGATTAAAGCAGACTTGTACAAGGCTGTAGACTGCATCTTTTCTGACTTTTTCTGTTCTTTTTAAATCATAGCCAGGATTGCTAGGAGTCTTCCAGAAGCTAATTGCTTCCAAAGCAAATGATCATCAAGGGTTCTACCTGCTTAACAGTATAATTGAACACATGCCTCCGTAAGTAAAGACCAGGTTTACACAACTTCTTGGGCATTGACAATTAAACAAGCTCTTCTAACAGTTTGTTCTTGTATTTTTCATCTGTCAGTGATGTCATACACCAGTACCGGAAACAGATCTTCATTTTGCTTTTCCAACGACTTCAGAGTTCAAAAACAACAAAATTTGTTAAAAGTAAGTTTGTGGTTCATTGAATTTTTTTTTTCTTTTTGAAAAATGTCAAAGCCTTGTGTTTTCTTTCCCACTCAATAATTCCATGGTTGGGTCAATAAATGCGAAGCTGTGATAGTAGTATAGTACCATCACTATATTTTTGAAAATCTTGAGAGATTAATATTTTCCATATGTTGAATTTTTTGTCTCCTAGGTTTCTTAGTGTTTGTTAATCTTTATGCTGTGAAATATGGGGCAATAGCATTGCAGGAAATCTTTGATGGCATTCAGCCAAAGTGAGTATAATTTAGTTGAAATATAAAAAGTAATATGAAGTTTAAATATCCACCACCTTTTGTGTTGGTGCCGGTAAAGTGCATGAATGTGGATTTCAGTCTCCTTGCTCCTCACCCACCATTTATATACACACCAGTGGATAAAGCACCAATATTTGAACACTAATTGAAAATGAAAAACCATCAGATGCCGGAAACATGGCAGTCAGGTAGCATTACTCCACAATGCTGCTTGACCAACTGAATGGCTTAATGTTTGAATGTGGCAAATATTGTTCATGCAAAGGGAAACTTCCATTCAACTTGTTCAATAAGTGGATGTGGAGAAGATGTTTCCACTAGTGGGAGAGTCTAGGACCAGAGGCCATAGCCTCAGAATAAAAGGACGTACCTTTAGACGGTGGGCAGGTGCTATAGACCTGCACGGGAAGGTAGACGCTCCCGCCCCCATGAGTCTCGGGCAGATGGGGCTCGTCAGCCTGGGAAGGCAGTCCATCTAGGAGAAGGAAAACTCTAATTTAAAACCTCCACTGCCTTGTGGCCATATCGAGTCATGGAAAGGGCTCCTGGAGTAAACCTCAAGAAAATCCAGAGTCGGAGCTCATAAGGCAGTTCGTCGTTGTCTACAACCTCACTCTGGCAGCTCCTGTGACGGCGCTGCTGCCAAACTGTAACGGCCCTGCTGTTCCTTTGGATCGATCTGCGACATGGAAAGGGGGGACGTGCTGCATGGGCAACAGCCTGTCCTCCATATGACATCGCCCAGGCTTGCATCCGACCACACAGCACCTGCAAACTAGGTTGCATCACCCATGGTCAGTCATGACCGAGGGGGGGCTACTACTGCCTTTAGAAAAGAGATGAGAAGGAATTTCTTTAGTCAGAGGGTGGTGAATCTGTGGAATTCATTGCCACAGTCGGCTGTGGAGGCCAAGTCGATGGATAGTTTTTAAGGTGGAGATTGATAGATTCCTGATTAGTACGGGTGTCGGGGGTTATGGGGAGAAGGCAGCAAAGGTTGAGAGGGAGAGATAGATCAGCCATGATTGAATGGCGGAGTAGACTTGATGGGCGGATGGCCTAATTCTAGGACTTATGAATTTAGATGTTGAAAAGTATTGAAAAACATTTGATTTGGATGTTCCTGATTATGCTTTATGTGTTTGCACAGCTGTTTAATGTTTATGTCCAATTTGCACTTTCAAGCTATTAATAGTTCTCAGCTGCATAAAGTTTACATCTATGGTCTGTACCTTTACTTTCCAAAATAATGAACTTGTATTTTGTTGCAGAATGTTCGGTATGGTGTTAGAAAAAATATTTGTTCCAGAGGTTCAGAAAGTATCTGGGCAAATTGAGAAAAAGATTTGTGCAGTAGGAATTACGAAGATCCTAACAGAATGTCCTTCGATGATGGACACTAACTATACTAAACTGTGGTAAGTTGCTTGAGTTTCATCCTTTGATTATGTCACACAGCACAGAAACAGACCCTTCGGCCCAACTCGTACCTGCAGACCACTAAGCTCGTCTCATTTATGATACGATACAATAGCACTTTATCCCAGGAGGGTAATTGATCTTCCAACAGTCATAAAACACAAAATATATGAAACATGAAATTAAAGTTTCGAGTGGAAAGGATTGGGGATGTGCACAGATTTTTTTGGGAGGGGGAGGAGTCAATCTGCCTCACGACAGGAGGGGGAGGAGTTGTACAGTTTGATAGCCACAGGGAAGATGATCTCCTGTGGTGTTCTGTGCTGCATCTTGGTGGAACCAGTCTGTTGCTGAAGGTGCTCCTCAGGTTGACCAGTGTGTCATGGAGGGGTTGAGCTGTATTGTCCAGGATGCTCTGCAGTTTGAGGACATTCTCCCCGCCAGGCCCACCTCCCATGAATCCAACTCCACCTCCAGGATGGAGCCAGCCCTCCTGATTAGTTTGTTAATCCTGTTGGCGAATGCGGCCTTCGCCCTGCTGCCCCAGCACACGGCAGCGATGAAGGTGGCACTGGCTACCACTGCTTGGTAGAACATCTGCAGCATCTCACTGCAGGCGTTAAAGGAGCGGAACGTTCTAAAAAAGTACAGCCTTGTACAGGGCCTCAGTGTTCCTGGACCAGTCCAGTTTACTGTCCAGGTACACTCCAAGGTATTTGTACTCCCTGGTAAACTGCACATCCACACCATTGATGGAGACGGGACAGGGGTATTTGCCTGTATTTGACCCAGATCCCTTTGAATATTTTCTGTCATTGTTCCTGTTAAAGTGTCATTAAAATGCCATTATTGTACCTGCCTCGCCAACCACCTCTGGCAAAGATAGACACAAAATGATGGAGTAACTCAGTGGGGCAGGCACCATCTCTGGAGAAAATGGATAGTTGACGATTTTGGTCGAGGCCCTTCTTCAGATATAAAGCAACACCTGCAGTTTTTTTTTACCTCCTATTGCTGCTCCTTACCGCTGGGGTTCCAATTAAATCTAGCCCCTCTCATCTTAAACCCATGTCCTTGATTCCATACCCTGGACTCTGCATTCACCCTATTTCCCTCATGAAATTGTACATCTCTATAAGATCACTCCCAGCCGCTTGTGCTCCTATGAATAAAGTCCAAACCTGACCAACCTTTCCCTCTAGCAGAATATCCTCATTAATCTTTGCACTCATTCCAGCTTAACAACATCGTTCCTATAGCTGGGTGACCAAAACTCAATACAATACTCCAAGTGTGGCCTCGCCAACGGCTTGTACAACTGTAACAGAACGTCCCAACTCCTGTACTCAATTCCCTGATGATGAAGGCCAATGTACCAAAAGTTGCCTTGGTCTAATGTTGTTTCAGAATAGGTTAAACGGCTAATCAGCTTCCCAAATGTTGCTGATATTGTGAATATTTGGACCCAAGCATTTTTTTGTTTTGATGAAAGTAGTTAGATCCAGCACAACTCTGTTGCAGTAAGTGGCATTCCTGTTTCATTACAGCCATCTGAGTGAGGAAGATACTGCATTACTTGTGTCTATGTTACCTGGGAAGTTATTAAGGGACCAAGAGTTCCCTTAACAACAAGTCCCTCAATAAGTTAGTCATGAGTAATCTCATAAATTGAAATTGTCACTTTTTCTCTCAGACGGATTCTTGGTGTGTTGTTGAAGGACAGTAAAATGTCACTGTAAATAGTGAAAATAGAAAAAAAAACTTACAATTGAACACTGATTTTAGACTATTATTCACTCTTTTGTATTGCATTGATTTTGTATTATCACTCTCATAAAGTCAAGACTAGTATAGTTTCAGGTGGTGGCAATATCGTGACTCCCAACTGTTCAACATTATTCCTTTCATAAAATATGGAACTGAGTGTTCACATCTTCTGCTCACCTGGTAAAGGGATACAGGATGGACCCATCTTATATACTCCACTTTAATCTCTTATTTTTCCTTTTTATAGGTTTATGTTAATTATTGGTACAGGTCCACCACCGATTTTCCAGCAAATGGTGGTCCAACGATTTTCCAACCAAATGGTGTTGAAATTCCCCCCCCCCCCCCCCAGAAAGCCCCCTCAAAAAAGTGGTGCCTCGACTGGGTGAAGCGGCAGAGCTTGATCGGCGGGTTGAATTTGCCCTCTGTGGCCGTTCTCATTGCCGGCTCGGCGGGCCAATACCTCTGCGGCACAGGTGGACTGTTGCCGCGCCGTTTGATTCCTCTCGGAGGTCGTGACCTCTGTTGGTCCAGCAAAACGGATAATCCAGCAAGGCTTTGGAACCAAAGGTGCTGGAAAATCGGTGGGTGGACCTGTAGTTATTCGAGAATGTTTCACTGTTGTTTCTCACTAAATATTGATTTCAAACAGGACTCCTTTGCTCCAAGCTCTTATTGGTTTATTTGAGTTGCCTGAAGATAACAGCATTCCTGAAGATGAGCATTTCATTGATATAGAAGATGCACCGGGCTATCAGACAGCTTTCTCCCAACTGGCCTTTGCAGGAAAGAAAGAACACGACCCCATTGGTGCAACTGTGAATAATCCAAGAGTTCATCTGGCCCAGTGCCTTCACAAGCTCTCCACGGCATGTCCAGGCAGAGTGAGTAATTAGACTTGCCATTGAGAAGGAACTGAATAAATCTCCTCTATAGTGAATGCTATAAGTGAATGCTATAGTGAATGCTATTGTACAAGAGTGAGGAAAATCATTTTATCATTCAGTGGCAGCAACGAGAAAGGGAGCTGAATAGGAGTTTTTTTTTTTTTTTTGCTGCTTTGATTAAGTGCCATATTGAGCTTAATGTTATTTCTGAAAATGTAGATTCCTTACTGGAACGGGCTGTACAGATACTAGAGGCCTGATATAATTTGCCCCCAGGTAGAGAATCCCAGTGAAAATTAATCCTGAACAATTATCCTGCATCCTGGACAGAATACTTGCTGCATCTCTGTTATTAATCTTTTAGAAAACAGCCTGAGTCATGGAAGGAATCTGCTTCGCTGTTTAACTCGGTCTTCCAGTAACTGCCAGTAAATTATATTTGTAAAATTTTCATCCCTTTAGCTTAATAAATGTATATAATGTAAATAATTATCTACAGCCAACATTTTTATTTGGGTCCATGGATGTTATTTGGGTCCATCTTGTGTTGTTTGAAGAGAGTTATGGTAAAAAGTGTATATCTCAATTGGCGGCGCAAAGTGCTGGAGTAACTCAGCGGGTCAGTCAGTGGGTCGCAACCCTTCTTCATTGACTGTTGTAGTGGCGGGTGGGGGGAGACGGAGGAGTAGTGGGGCAGGACAAAGCCAGGCAAGTTATTGGTGGATGCAGGTGAGGGGGGTTCAGTTGGACTTGTTAAATTAATATTTGCAATTTTGGTGTTGCAAGGTCGTGAGTTAATGCCTATTTTTAATTACTTTGAGAAGCAGTAGTCTGAATGCTTTTCCAGCATGTTTGACCCAAATGTGATGTTGGACTTTGGAAGTTGCAGGAGATGACATTCCCAGGCATTTGCTGCCCTAAGATCAGAGATGAGAACATATGAAGATGATTAATCTTTGGAATTATTGATCAAAGTAGAAGGTGGAGGTTGATTTTTATATATTAGGGGAATCAAGCAATATCAAAAGCAGTGCAGACATTAAAGATTGGTTATAATCTTATTTAATAGTGGGATAGGCACCAGAAGCCAAATGACCTAATTAAAATTATGCGTTTGCCAATATGAGTTTATGTATTTACTAAACACACAAAATCTTGCTGGAATACTTTGCAAGAGACCACATTTTTTGAGGATTTAATTCAAATAAACAATATGAAAAGTTTAAAGAAAGATAGAGTTCAAATTGGGGGAACATCATGAAATCCGCATTATTTCTGCTTACAAATTGTTGTTTATCGTGAAATTCGTGAATTTGAATATTTTGATTAGTTATCCACAATAACATAACTAATGGTGCAATACTTTTTTTTAGGTGCCATCCATGATCAGCACAAGTTTGAACGCAGAAGCATTACAGTATTTGCAAAGCTATCTTCAGGCTGCAAGTGTGCAACTGGTGTGAAGCTTTCTAGTTTAACTAAAGACACTGTTTTTGAGGCTTTCGGCACATTGAATGTCCTTTGATTTCATATGCAGTAGGAATATCCTGAAGATCTAGTACTGGCTGGTGATGATTATGTTCACTTTTGTCCTAATGCATTTTGATCCTATGTAGGCTTAATGCTTCTAGTTTCTTTATACCAACCTTTCTCTCGTTATTTATGTCGTGATAATCTGACTACAAATTATAAAGTGATAAAGCGCCCACATTGCTGTGTACAGTTACTCTGGTGTAAAATAAAAGTGGAAATAAAATCTTGTTGGTATAGATCTTTTAATTCCATTTAATATTTCTTAAGACAGATTTTCATTGGCGCGGGAAAGAACTACAGATGCTGGTTTAAACCAAAGATGGACACATTATGTGCTGTGTGGTGTGGCGGCGCCTATTGGCAGCGGCTCGACTGCAGTCCGTCTGTCATTTTTTAAATTGTTGTCTCGTTAAATGTACATCTTGACTCTCGTTTTTATTATTTTTCTTTAGCTGTGTATATGTGGGGGGTGGGGGAAACCGTTAATCTCTTCGCTGTAAGGGGACCCGACTTTTTTCCTGTCGGGTCTCCGGTGTTGTTAGGCCTAACATCGTGGAGCCAGCGGCGGCCTCCGGCCGGGACTAGCCTGAGGACTCCAGTCATGGAGCCTATGCACTCATCATCGCGGAGCTAGCCATCTTCGGAGCGGGAGGAGCTGTGGTGGCGTGCGACTGTGACCCGACTTCGGAGGCTCCAGCCGCAGGCCCGGTGGACGGTAACATCGGGGGCTCCAGGTCCCTGGTGGGAGACCGTTTCTCGGAGCTCCCGCAACGGCAACTTCTCCCGCTGGAATCGCGGGGTTTAAAGGACACGAAGCGAGTGTTTAAACGGCCACAGGACTTACCATCACCCGCCGGGGGCTTTAACATCCTGAGCCCCAGTTTGCCTCGACGCTGCAGTTGGACTGCTGGACTCGAACAAAGGGAAGAGATTAGACTTTGCCTTCCATCACAGTGAGGAGGTGTTGGAGATTCACTGTGATGGATGTTTATGTGTTAAGTGTGGGTCTTGGGTTTTTTTGTATTGTAAGACTGTAGAAAATGCAACTTCGTTCAAACCAAGCTCTTTGAATGACAATAAAATGCATTCTTTTCATTCTATTCTATTCTAAATTCTGCAGTAACTAAGCAGGTCAAGCAGCATCGCTGGAGAAAAGGAATGGGTGACGTTTCGGGTTGGAAATATTCTTCAGATTGATCAGATAGAGATTGTGGGGGGGGGGTGGGGTGGGACCATCTTTAATGGTAGTTCATTACCACATGTACCTCGATAAAGTGAGATTCTTTGTTTTTCTCGTTGTGAGCAGCAGAGAGATGATTGGTGACCAGATGATGGATTCTGCTGCGGAATGCAGATTTGTATCTTGTGTAGCGAGCTCTTGCAGCTCTGTATTTTCCAGCTTGTGTGTGTATATATATTTGATTACATTTTATTTGGAAGAGGAATCCAAGCATGTGAATGCTAAATTGTCTTCCAGAGATCAACTGATATATTGCTAACTGAAGGAGCCATGACAACATATATTCAATCCTACTCTTGTTTTTGTTTAATGGAACTTTGTGCTAAAAATGTTATTGTATTGACAAAATGACAATGTATAATCTAATGAAATTAACCTACCTAATATTTAAACTAAAGGCAACACTAAATTATACTGAAAGGTGGTAATCAATATAAAGGAGGTGACATTTCCTGGATTATTCCATAACAGCCATACATAAGACATTGCATCATTTTTTTTACAATTTAAAATCAAATTTGCTTCAAATGCCCATTACCAGTGCATGAATATAAAAGTTGGTGTAACTCAAGTACAATGAAGCAATCCCAATACTATATCACAAAAGAGTCAAAAGTGTTTTATTGTCATATGTTCCAAAACAGTACATTCTAACAGTAAGTTCTTTCTTGCAGCTCCACAGTCTTCCATTGTGGTGACTAATTTCAGCCTTTTATCGTTAGAATGTCTTCCTCTATCATGTACAGCATGGTTGTATCCTTTGGGTCCAACTCTGTTAATCTAAACGCAGTTGATAGGGTTTGTATCCATACAACATTCGTTGCATGTGCTAGACAGTGCTTTGATTTAATCTACATAAGAAATGTAGTTTTAAACACTGAACTAAGATCCTTTTCAGACCCCAGCAACTCAATTCTATTGATTAAAGAATAAATGTATGATATGATGAAATGCAGATGCTGGTTTATACCAAAGATAGACACAAAATGCTGGAGTAACTCGGGTAAGGCAGCATTTCTGGAGAAAATGGATGGGTGACGTTTCTGGTTGGGGTTCTTGAAAAAGGGTCCTGACCAAAACTTTCTCCAAAAATGCTGAGTTACTTTTAGTGTTTTAGCATTTAGTGTGTCTGAATTCTGTTGATATTGGGTTAACTACAAATTATGCCTTGGCTTATTTTCCTAAATCCAAGGAGTATGCAAATTTGGTTTTGCATGGGTTGGGGCTATGTAAATAAATGCTGGAAGGTTTATATGGGTTCAAATAAAACACATTGTGTGTCATGAAATTTTGGCATAAAACCTGCAGTATTTACAAAATCGTTTAGCGAAAACACAGTATAACTGGTCTTTTCAAAATAATTTCTGACTTTCCAAGGCAACTAATTGTGTATTTAATATGGAATCTGATAGCTTTTAAGTGGTTTGAGGAATGTATTCCACCTTCACTTAGGTGTTAAACCAACTGTTTCTACCGCAGATAGGACATGGCACCATTTGAAGAAGTCTTAGCCAAGAAAATTCCCTCAAGCAAACCTCCAAAAACAGTCTTTGATTCATTTCCAACTTTTACTAACTTGATTAGCTTGTTTGCTTCTCCGATAATAACATCAGTTGAAAGTAATCTGTTTATTTTTTAAACGGTTTTGACGTTTGGTTTATCAAATCATTGATCAACACAACCCAGCACTTTATGTGGTCGAGTCTACGCTTACTATTTTGCAGAGCTATCTAGTTACATCCAATCTCAAATTTTCATAAATATTATATCATTTTGGAAAAGTCAGACTTGGTGATTTACAAAGGCATTAAAGAAAAAATTCGCCAAGCCTAAAAAGCAATTGTCATTAAGTGTGAATTAAATAACTTTGTAGCCCCAAATTCTATAATCCGTTTACTGTGCAGAACACACTGTCAAATCTTGAATTGAATTATTGATTTTAAGATTCTTGAATTGAATTATTGATTTTATTAATAGAATTGTTAGTTTAGTTTATTGTCACGTGTACAGTGAAAAGCTTTTGTTGCGTGCTAACAAGTCAGCGGCAGGACTACACATGATACACTGCATCTGGACTTTCAGAAAGCCTCTGATAAGGTCCCACACAGGAGATTAGTGGGCAAAATTAGAGCACATGGTATTGGGGGTAGGATATTGACATTGATGGAGAATTGGTAGGAAACAAAGAGTAGGAATAAACAGGTCCCTGTCAGAATGGCATGCAGTGGCGAGTGGAGTTCCGCAAGGCTCGGTGCTGGGGCCACAACTATTTACAATATATTAATGATTTAGATGATGGGATTAAATGTAACACTGTAGATCCTGGCTAAAACAGAGCAATAATAGCACCAACATTTAGTAAAGGACTCGTATATTGTTAGGTCATTTTGGTCAAGTCTGATGTGCTCTGCAGAAATAAGACAAGCTTCTGAATGGTGCTAGTAAGTCTGGGGCCCAGATCAGTGTTGCATATTCAAATGATAGAATGGGATGGAAGATTGCAACCTTCACGTGGTCCGCCCTGTTTCGACTAATGTAATCAACTCGACATGCACAAACAGAAGATCAAATAGAACAAGTTGTCCAACAACTTTAGGCTGTGCACGCTACATGAAAGAAGAATAATTGATGAATGAATGAATGGGATTTCTGCAGAGGACCTCCAAGGAAGTGTAAAATGCATGGTTGATTGGATTAATGCAAACTATGTGCATTAATATTTAGAATCTAGCATCAATATTTGCCATATTGATCTGGATTAAGATCATGACATCTAGTCTCCCAGTTTGGAGTAAGACCATGACTTGTAGTCTCCCAGTTTGGAGTAAGACCCTGACATGTAGTCTCCCAGTTTGGAGTAAGACCGTGACATGTAGTCTCCGAGTTTGGAGTAAGACCCTGACATGTAGTCTCCAGGTTCGGAGTAAGACCTCCACTCAAGGTTTGGAGGAAAACCACGACATGTAGCGTCAAGGTTTGACACCCTTGTTCTGAAGATCATGACAACTCATCTCTGGTTTGGCAGGAGATACTCGAGGCTGCCCAGAAACCGGAGCTCTTGGTCCTTGGGTCTTGGTTGGTCCTCTCCTCCTCCCACCCCCACCGACCAGCAGCCGGTCTCCACGCCCGGTCGTGGTGTGCTCTGCTGCCCCCCGCACCCGGTGAGTCTCCCCCCCCCCCCACACCCAACACGCCACACACGCCACCGGGCGGCGGCGGGGACGGGGACGGGGACAGGGCCCGGTTTCCGGGGCAACGCGGCGACATCAGTTCCGGCGGCGCGCGGTGCTCTGGGAAGGTGAAGCGGTTGAGGTCGGTGCCGCCGCCGCCGCCGCCGCCGCCGCTCCGTCCCGTCCCGCTTCTCTTCTCTTCTCTTCTCTTTAGTGTTTGCCGTGCGCCGGCAGCGGGCCGCCCGCCCGCCCGCCACACAGCCAGCGGCGCTCCCTCCATCTCTCCAGCCCGCCAGCCAGCTCCCGCACCCAATGGATTGATTCGTTTCTTCAGAAAAATAATTAAAAAAAAAAAAACACCACCACCGCCAGCCGGCCGGCGTCGACGCTCGCCTTTTTTTTTGAAGAAAGGAGGTAAAGTGAGGGGGAAAGGGGGGGGGGTCTGTCTGGTCGTGGTCCGAGCACCGCGGGCCTCCGCTCCCCCCCCCCTACCCGGCCCCTCGCACTCGGCCGCTGGGGGGGGGTGGGGGTGGGTGGGAGAGGGGGGCAGTTGTGGGCCGTGGGTGGACGGACGGCAGCGCTCAGGCTGGGCCGCGGTCTGGCTGCTGGGGGGGGGGGGGGGGGGGGGGGGTAGAGCGGGATAGAGAGGAGGGGGTGTATACAGGCGGAGGAGGAGTGGGATAAGGAGGAGGAGGTTGTATCGGGAGGGAGGATAGAGAGGAGGGGGTGTATACAGGCGGAGGAGGAGTGGGATATGTATAGAGGAGAGGGGGGGAGAGAAGTGGGATAGAGAGGGGGGGCTGTGTATAGAGGGGGAGTAGAGCGGGATAGAGAGGAGGGGTTGTATATAGGGGGAGTGGGATAAGAAGAAGAGGTTGTATCGGGGGGGGGGTGTATGGAGTGGGAGGAGAGAAGTGGGATAGAGAGGGGGACTGTGTATGGGGGGGTAGAGTGGGATAGAGGGGAGGGGGTGTATAGAGGCAGAGAAGAAGAGGGATAAGGAGGAGGCAGGGAGGTTGTATCGGGAGGGAGGATAGAGAGGAGGGGGTGTATAGAGAGGGAGGATGGGAGGGGATAGAGAGGAGGAGGAGGGGGCAGAGGGAGTAGGTACAGGGAAGGGATGCTCTGGACCCGGACCTACAGCAGCGCTGGGAATCCCTTTCCCCACATCCCCCTTCCCACCCAAGGAAAGGGACCAGGGTTGCCCCTCTCTTCCTCCTTACCCACTCCCTCCACTGCCCCTACACCTAGAGAGATGGGACAAGGTTTCCCCACCCTGAGGGATGGGATATGGGTCGTTGCCCTCTCATCACCATCCTGCAGATTTCAAACCCTCTGCAGATTGCAGTACACAAATTAACTGATCGGATCAGGCAGCGTCTTTGTGGGGAATGTACAGACAATGTTTCTGGTCAGCATCAGATTATTGATGTTATTTGGGCAGTCCAAATGTCACAGATAGTTTTATGGCACACAACATTTCCATACCTGAACATCCTTCATTGTCCGAAAAAAGATCCCGACCCAAAACATCGCCTGTCCATTTCCACCACAGTTGTGGGCTGACTTGCTGAGTTACTGCAACACTTTTGTTTTGCTCAAATGTCTGGCAGTCTCTTGTGTCCTCTTCCGGAGGATCCACCTGTGTCAAAACATCCAAAGGGAAATGTTGCTTCTCGCCTTGATCGTGTGTTTCCTTGTTTCACCAATTCAACCTGATTTGATCATTAATAAAGCTTTTAAATCATCACAAATTATGACTTTTGCTACAAATGTGCAAGTACTAAATGTCATTTACATTTTTACACAGATCTATGGGCAACCACCTAATTTTGGAAGCTTTCACGTAATGCAAAGGCATCAATTTTGCTCTGAAAGTAGGGTATAGAAGATTTTTAATTTGTTCTTCAGACGAGTGAATGATACTGACAGCCCTGATCCTCATTTGACCCATAAACACAAGTCCCCATTGTGCTCACTTTATTTTAAAATAACTTTTGTTCCTAAATTCTGAATTATTGGTTAACCAAGAGCTGTCTTTGGTTCTGTAAACATGCCACTCATTCTTTTAGCTGGTTAGAATGTATGCAAGCCTCCAACGAGGCTTTTAACTTTTTGCCAATTTGTGATCCCCGTCTGTGTTTTCTACTCTATACTAATATACTGTTGCAATGTTTAAGAAACATTTAGATAGGCACATGGATAGGACAGATTTAGAGGGATATGGGCAAACGCAGGCGGGTGGGACTTGTGTAGATGGGACATGTTGGTTGGTGTGGGCGAGTTGGGCCAACGGGCCTGTTTCCATGCTCTGTGACTATGACTTAATTTTTGTGCAAACAGCAACATTTCTCAGATGCAGCGTAAAGGCCGAGATGTTTTGGACATGATTGTTCATTTGGTATAAGTGACACAAGTCTTGGGAATGGCGAGTTCTAGGTTGGAGCAGTGGGAGTTGTAGGTTTGCAAAAAGGTTTAAGTGCTGGGGACCATAGAAGATAATTAAAAGCAAAAAACTGCAGATGCTGGGAATCTGAAATAAAACAAAATGCAGGACATACCTAGGAGGGCAGATGCAGGTTTATCAACCTAAAACATGGACACTCTGACCAGACACTGTCCAACTTGCTAAGTATAGCATTTTCTGCCTTTTAAGACATTGAAATGCTGGGATGGAAATGTAAATTTGTTTTGCTGTAACCGGGCATCTGTGAAATTTGATATATTTAGTGATATTGATGGCAGGAGATTTTATGAGCTTAAATTCTTGAAATATGGTACCAAATTGGAATTCTTGAATCTGGAAATAATCGTGGCTTGTGCGCCAATTATTATCAAAACAAAAAAAATCGAGACGTTAGTAGACAAAGAACAAACAGATTTATGGTAAATGGATCCTAAAAACTAGAGGCGTTTTAGAATGTTATTCTTTGGATGACAATGTGAGATTCTCTTGTCAATATTGAGGTTGAGTATAAAGAACATAAACATGGAAATTTCTTCAAGGTAAAGTTAGGTTTGGCAAGTAGTGGTGACAACCATAAAACTTCAGAAGAGTTTGGCAACAGAATGGGCAGACTTAGGTTAATTTGGAAAAATAAGAGATTGCATTCTTGTGAGAAAACATGAAGTGGTCGGAATACGCAATAATGAGGCACTGACGGAAATTATATTTAGAGGTAGGTGTATGCATTTCCATGACTCAAACAGAGCGGGACAGTTAAAAGGCAGCAATTTTCTTAGAAAAGTAATTATTTGTTTATAAAATTGGTTAGACCACCAATGGGCATGGTGCATTTTTAATCTATTATATTATATGAAAGGCTTTAAACTATCGGGAACATTTTGCATTGATGCACCAGGACGAGTGATTATGAGTGACAAGACTCTGTAATCCTGTAAATGAAAACTGTCCTTTTCATTCTTGGATACCTAATTATTTGCAAATAAGTGGTCGACCTTGCAAAAATGTGTTAAAATCCTACATTTCTGAAAAGACAAATGAAAAGTCAAATGTAGCTTTATCAGACACAGTGAAATGGCTTCCATATTTGAGTGCAAAAATTGATTATGTGTTTGGACTACAGCTAATGGTCCTTAATAAAATATTAATTTTGGATTGTTTTAACAAATGTT
The DNA here is from genome assembly GCA_035221665.1 of Okamejei kenojei. Classification (NCBI taxonomy): domain Eukaryota; kingdom Metazoa; phylum Chordata; class Chondrichthyes; order Rajiformes; family Rajidae; genus Okamejei; species Okamejei kenojei. The sequence goes on from CM069150.1 coordinate 43,401,848, forward strand.
AAATCAGACCATAAATACCGGGGGACTGCAAATTGTTGATCAAAATGTTTTGATTTGTGCGTCAATTGTATGCAAAATGGATGTCTGTTGCATTTTCAAATAATTCTCAGTGTTGCCTTTGAGGTAGGGTAAAGCAAAGTCATTAGGTTAGTGTTGTTCAGAGTAGATAGCAATTAGTATAACCCAAGCAATCTCAGTATCATTCTACTGGCGCCATTTATTTTAATGCCGATTTTTGAAGTTTTCTCTCGGGTAGAAAACATGCATTTACTACATCCTTCAATTAAATTCTGAAATGTTTTACAATTAGTGAAATATGAATCATAAAATATCAATTGATAATTTGTCCAATGATCACATTTAGTATTATGGTTCTGATTAAAATATTGTTTGAGAGCTCCCTTCTTTCTCCATAGTTTAATAAAGCATTCAGTAGTTTGTGGAGTTGGTTATTTTAAAACCATCGATGAAAGGGTTTGGAACCAGGTGAAAATCTTAAAATCAACATTTCTCAAAAGCAATAGATTAACATGTATTTGCTGACCAGGCATCTGCCCCTATCTAGCCAACAGTATTAAAAGACAAAGCCAAGATGGACAAATGGGTCAATCAAAATCTCATTCCAAATGATTATAAATAATACCCAGTCTGAAGTACTCATTTTTCTACCAAGTTGGACGTTCGTATTCTAGGAAGATGTGGTTTTGAATGTCGCTGAAATGGCAGTGCACACAAAGAAAATGTAAATGGAGAAACTTGGAATTAACCAAATCTATATATAATTCTATGTTCTTCAGAAGTACATGTTGGATAAGAACTGGGTGAATCAAGCAGGCCTAGGATGTATGTTTGGAGGAAATTTGAAAAACAAATTGAGAAGCATATCTAGATTGGGTTTAATCCAGATTTCAGAAGTATAGGAGGATGCCTCAATCATTTGAATCCCCTGAATTTTTTTTATTTTTTTTTGCCCTGTGCTCTTTGCAGTCATTTCTTCCTTTTTTCTTGCAGCATCTTGCTGTGATAGGTTTTTGTGTATTCATATAGATGCAGGTCAATTTGTATCATGTTCCCTCTTGATGATGATAAAACTAACTTACCTAATCGGTTTGAAGAAGACATCTTTTTCTGTTGTTTATGGGTAAAATTGCTCTGCTGCTGTTTGCTATGAAGATGTCCAAATATTTTTTTGGAGAAGTATAAAATGATGGATTGCTTATGTTAAAATTTTGTGTTATAATTGTAAGCGAATTAAATATCAAACTTCATTTTATATAAAAATGTTAAATTAAAAGACATGTTTTTGAATCGTGATGATGCTCATCAATGCAGCACAGGTCAAACTTCATTGTTGGTTAATGCAACCGCTGAATTGCAATAATTTTCATTTTGTTTTTCAGATATATCCTGCTCCTGCATATTTCTGATCTTAACCAATACTTCTGAAATCTTCCTATAAATCTAATCTTCTAAAAAGAATTAATGAATTGGAAGTGCGAAATGTCTCAGATTCAGGTTCATTCCTCATCTTCCAGTCTGTCGCAACCTCTTATGGGCAATACTGTTGGCCAGGGTATTCCTACCGGCCTTGGTCCTTTGGCATCAGAAAATGCAAGTAGACCCATTCAAAGCTCAGCTTTATCCTCTGTGTCTGCCACTTCCACCACCGCAGCTGCAGGTATGTATTGATAGGCAATAGATGAAATGTTGGTGTTTGAAGGTGAATCCCGATGTTCAAAATAATCCTAAACAGTTTTTACTTTGGTTTTCATGAGGCAAGTCTGCTTAACTCAAATCTTGGGTAGTTTACAAGCCAACGGTATGAATATTTAATTCTCCAATTTTGGGTAACCTCTTACCTTCCACGCCTCCCTCTCCCCCCCACCCCTTCTCTTCCTTGCCTCCCCCCCTCCTCTGTTCCCCACCTGGGATCCTACCTATTTTACCCCCATCTCCTTCATTCCTTCCTTCCTCTTGCTTCACCATTTGCAACTCTTTCATCACAATCACAACACTTCAATCCGTCTGTCTCACCCGTACTACTTTGTTTCAACAATCTGCCTATCAAAATCCCCCTTGCTTGGGCCAATTGATCACCTGCCATGCTTTGTCCTGCCTCTCTCCAAGCTATCTTGTCTCTCTCCTCAACCTCCACCGCACCCCCATACCACAATCCATCTGAAGAACTGTCCCAACCCAAAACATCTATCTATGTTCTCCAGGGGCGTTGCATGACCGATGAGTTACTCCAAACTTTGTCCTTTTGTGTAAAAGGACATCTGTTCCTTGTATCAACATTTTAAATAAAATATTGTTTGCTCTTGTAAGATATTGTGTTTAAGTCTTGTTACTTTGTACAGGTAACATTGGTTACTTGTAGTCACCTCCTTGGTTTTGTTTAGTTTGGAGATATAGCACGGAACCGATCCTTCAGCCCACCGAGTCCGCGCTGACCAGCAATCCCCGCACATTAACACTATCTACACACATGAGGGACAATTTATAAATTTACCAAGCCATTTAGCCTACTAACCTGTATGTCTTTGGTGTGTGGGAGGAAAATAGATATCCCGGGGAAATCCCACGCAGGTCATGAGGAGAACGTACAAACTCCGTCAAGACAGCACGCCAAGTCAGGAACGAACACGGGTCTCCATGGCGCTGCAAGCCAGCAACTCTACCGCTATACCACCACATGTTTTGTTTAGATGAAATTGTGGAAAGCTTTGTGAAATGGCTAAATGATGCTGAATCGCTTCTCTTTTCGTGATTCCTCAGGAAAGACTGATACACTAACCAAAGACGCATAACTGACATGGCCATTGCACTTCTATGTAAACACATTACCACTAAATGATATCTACAGTAGTAATATTACATATTTATAATTGAATGGGAGGAAGAAAGAGACTCTTTCATAGTGGTGTACTAAAGTGTTATGAGTGGTTCATTCTGCGCTGATGACTTTGCGAATCAGGTTGAACTGGAGCCGCATTAGTAGTCACAATTGACTGTTTCTTTATAATATAATATGAAGATTTATTAGAAAATTGTATTATTCCATTTACCATGTCCTGAGGACAGCATAAGTACTTACAGATCCATTGGCCAAGACTTTCCTAAATGTTGAAACAATCAGCATGTTTTTTTTATGGCTCCTTGTTTGAGGCTAATATTGGATTTACAGAAAACTGATACATTAGCTGATACAATTTAATGTTTTTCAGTTCCTTCAAACATGGCAAACCCCAAAGAGAAAACCCCTATGTGTCTTGTGAATGAGTTAGCCCGTTTCAACAAGATTCAACCAGAGTACAAACTTTTAAATGAACTTGGTCCAGCTCATGCTAAGGTAAATATGAAACATTTAATTGATATGTAGCCACCTTTGTGCTATGATTGGAAATGTAGTTTAGTTAATTGTCACGTGTACCGAGGTACAGTGTAAAGCTTTTGTTGCGTGCTAACCAGTCAGCAGAAAGACCATACATGATTACAATCGAGCCATTTATAGTGTATAGATACATGATAAGGGAAGTTATCCCAGGTTTTGAATGGTTATTTTAGATTGTGTGTCTTCGTGAACTTTTTAGACAGTGAAATTTATTCAGAAATTATGGAGAGAGCAATGCAAAAGATATATGGCAGGGGTCGGCAGCCCACGGGCCAGATCCGGCCCGTAACCCGAAATCATCCGGCCCGCAAGCGTTTTTCTCCCTTTCCAATTAGTTTTTGCGACCTGGGAACTGCAGCCAGTCCCGGGGCAGGTGACCTGGGCGCTACAGCCAGACCCGGGACTCGCAGGCGACCTGGGAACTGCAGCCATACTGTAAAGTTTAATTTTAGATCTGTGCCTCCACAATCTTTATTCAAAAATAGATTTTGCCTGGTTACCTATGTATATTTTTAAAACTTACTAACACCTTGAGAGATGTACTTAGAATGCTGTGCATTCTTCGGTACAATGACTCTGCTGTTGGCAAGAGAACCAGTTTTCTATGTGCACACTAATGCTTGTCACAGTTGTAGTTGATGGAAAAGCGAAAGGCTAAACCAACTTTTCAAAATACAGTAATTTCATTTTGAAATTCCTCATGTTTACATTAGATTTCAAGTTTCCATTTTGTTTTAAAAATATGAGAGAAATCCATGGTTTAATTGATTATGGCACAGACTTCCATCGAGTGCAACATTCGCACTTCAGAATGTGTTCTGGTCTTGAGACCACGTTTTCATTTCATAGGGGCAATGGATGGTAATTTCAGTATGTTGAATGGAATAGATGAGAAAGTTTTGGGAATTCCATTTCACTGCTGGGATTGATGGCTGAGGCCTGTCGATCCCCTCATTTAATTATTTCTTAAATCTTGGGAATGAGTTAAAATCATGCAATAGTTGTCTGCTTTATTTACAGCTATTGCAGTGGATGTTTGTGATAAGGATTATGTGGAACAATCATACACTCCTCTATAGTGCACTGATTGGGATTTTTTTTTGCATAGTCCACAGTTCAAAAAATATGTTAAAACTTTCACTTTTTTTTCAACTGATATCTTAGTTTGGCGGAAAGGGATGGGCACTTTTTTGTCATAGTAGTGAGGAACTAAGACTAGGAAAGGTAGAATTAATTCCCATAACATATTCCTTGCAGTCATATCCCACTTACAAAAAGTTTGCTGCCTTCTCAAAGAATATGTGTACTAAATAAAACCTTAGTACTTGAATGGATTGTTTTTTTGTCCTTTGCATTATCATCTCTTGGGCTGGGTGTCCTCAGTATGTATTCCCAAGCATGGGTTTGTAAGGAGGCAGAATGACGAGACCATGGAAATGAATAGGTTGATACTGCTTTCAATTTTTAGATGGAGAATCTTCTGGGTTGCTCTGCAATTGTAACCCACAAGAACATTTAAAGATTTTGTAAAACAATTCACTTGGAGTTACCACAGTCACTAATGCAAACAAGAACAGGAGAAAAAATAATTGTTAAATAATTCAAACCATGTAATAAGAATATTGATTCTTGAGTATCTTGGTGGAAAGATTACTGGCAAAATAAGATATGAAGGGGATTTCCCCTCCCCTTTCCAACCAATTAACCTACTCTCAAAAGTACAGATGATATTGTCATTTGAAGGCAAGTATAAGCTGATACTCTGTTAAATAGCCAGTTGATCCTCACTGACTTTAAGTGAATAAACTAAGTAAGACTTATGGAGTCGTATATGGAGCCCTTTGGCCTAACTTGCCCACGCTGACAAATGTCCCATCTACACTGGTTCCACCTCCCTGCATTTGGCCCATATCCCTCCAAATGTATCCTACCCAGGAACCTGTCTAAATGTTTCTTAAAACGTTACAATAGTACATGCCTCAACTACCTCCTCCAGCAGCCCGTTCCATACATCCACCATCCTTTGTGTAAAAAGAAAAGTTACCCCTCGGGTTCCTATTAAATCTTTCCCCCCACACCGTAAACCCGTGCCCTCTGTTTTTCGATTCCCCTACTGGGCAAGAGACGGTGCGTTTGCCCTGCTCTTCCCCTCATGATTTTGTACACTCTTTTTGTACTTTCACGATTTTGTTCACTTCATGAACTCGCAAAATGTTTTGTATGCATTGCAGGACATTTTTTGTTTTTGAATGTAATTTTGGTTTTGACACAAGCAGTGTCTATTCAGCTTTTATATCAGAGATGTCTTTTAGTTACCGCGAAGCATGTTTGGTCTGATTGACTGGAAAGGGTGCTCACTACAGTGCATCCGTTGATATTGGTAAGAGTCATTTGCGACATGCCGAATTTCCTGAGCCTTCTGAGACTAGAAGCATAGGTGTGCTTTCTTGGCCGTATCGTCAATATGGTTGGACTAGGACAAATTGTTGGTGATATTTACACCTAGGAACTTGAAGCTCTTGACCATCACCACTTCGGCACCATTGATACTGACTGGGGCGTGTACTCCACACCGCTTCCTGAAGTCGATGACCGGCTCCTTCGTTATGCTGACATTGAGGGAGAGGTTGTTGTCTATTTTACTCTTGTCAAATCCTGTAATTTGTAAAATGTATTGTTGAGTTTTATTGGTAATTTTTTAACTGCTTTCGTTTTAATATGAAAAGTCTTTGTATCAAGTGGAAATCAAACTTGAATCCTAGTATTTGCACTTGATTCTTTGATGTCTTTTAAATTTTACTTGTAGGTTTTTACAGTGCAGCTGTCTCTTGGTGACCAGCAATGGGAAGCTGAAGGAAGCAGCATTAAAAAGGCTCAGCATGCAGCAGCCGCAAAGGCCTTGGTGGAAACCAGTCTCCCGAAACCACCGCCTCGTCCCCCACGTAATGATTCAAAAAATCCTGGTAAAAATTAGTTTTAGTAGAACAGTCACAGAAAGAAGCAATAATGATTGCTATTTGTCAAATGCTTGACAATAGTGAAAGTTAAAACCATCTACAGATTTGATCTTATAGTTAAGGTCGTAAGTTTTGGGGGGAAAGGTAAAATAGTGCTTTTTCTGATGGGTTAGTTTCACAATTTATTTTTGGACAAATGACATGCAACGACATTACTAATCCAAAACCAAACATATTACAGAAAGTTAGGTGATATATGCACAATTTTGTGCTCACATGACGTAAAATTAAACAGATCATACATGCATTTTCAGACAGTGTTACTCCGACAGTAGAGCTGAACGCCTTGTGTATGAAAATGGGAAAGAAACCGACCTACAGACCAATTGATCCATATCCTGGATTAAGGCCGAGCTACAACATTCTGAGAAATAATGCTTTCCATCAAAGGTATCTATTTTATGAATCTACTGAGCTCTGTTATTTTAACTACCTCGGCTGGAATGATTTATCTGTTCTCAGTTATTAATATAATGCAAGAAGGTAAGATACTATTTTGCTTTGAATATTTAGGAGGATATTTGTGTTTGTTGAAGGGGGGTTGGGGGGGGGTGTACCCAGTAAAAGATGAGGCAGATGATCAAGAACATCCTTGGTCGTGAAGAAGTGTGAAGGATTTTAAGCATTGACAATGATCGTCAACAACTAACAACTGTGGGGGACATGTGAAATTTCTCACGTATTTTTCTGTTAGCCCATTTAAGCATAGCAATAATTGTGTTTGGTTGCTGTTATGTGCTATTCACAGTCAAGGTGCATTTGATTTTGGTGAAATAAAAGCTGTTTTTTGATCACTGTTTATTGGTTTCAATCAGAAACTGTTCGTATCCTTATGAAAGTCCCAAGAAGATTTCTAAAAAATGAAGAGAAGTCTCAAAGAAATTGTCATAAATGATATTTTTTTGCTTCCCCAAGATACTTTTACCCTTTCCCTCCTGTCGGACCAGTCACTTACCAAGTTGAACTAGTAATCGGAAACCAGCAGTTCCAGGGGAAAGGAAGATCCAGGCAGGCTGCTAAACATGATGCAGCTGCCAAAGCACTCAAAGCTCTGCAAAATGAAATCCTACCATCCAAGTTACCAACTGTGAGTATCGACATGTTTAGATTTGTTTTTAAAAAAAAAGTCAAGTCAAATATATTAGGCTGCACCTATTATACCTGCAGTGTGTAGGTTCCAGTCAGACAGAAGCCTGTTTGTCTTCCAAATTGCCTGGGCTCTTTCTATCCCATTCTCTCCATTTTCTTTTGAAGATTGCCCCTTTTCACTTCATCCCTTCCTAGGTTTGTCTGTCAAAAGGGATAAAGTACTAGCGTAACTCAACAGTTCAGGCATTTTCTCTGGAGAGCATGAATAGGTGGCGTTTAAGGTTTCCTGACCAGAATGACCAGAGACGTCCCCTACATGTTCTCCCGCCTCGCTGAGTTGCTCCAGCACTTTGTGTCCTTTTGTATAAACCAGTATCTGCAGTTCCTTGTTGAGTTAGTGTTGCAGTGTAGTTCAAGAGCCTAATGGTTGGCAGGAAGAAGCAGTTCTCAACCTGGAGGTCGCAGTTCCCGAGCTTCTGGACCTTTTTCCCAACAGTAGCAGTGAGAATTGAGCATGAGAAAAGGGGAATTTTAATGCTTTGAGATGTTCTGAAAGCGAAATGAAAGACTATTACTATGTAAATAATTTTCTATTTGTGGTCAGTGGAGGAACTTTAAAATTTTGACTTTAAAATTATTTTCAATGTCATTGTCTTTGAACTTGGTTTTAAAATATCCATTTAGCCATTTCATACTGGCAACTGTGTATTACTTTTCAGATTAATGGCAAAGAAAATGATGATGATGATCTCAATAAGTCTGAAATAAGCCAAGTGTTTGAGATTGCATTGAAAAGAAATATGCCTGTGAACTTTGAAGTAAGTTTTTTTTAATGTATCTTTAATGTTCGTGAGTTAAATTATTGATAGATTGATTGTGATCTTTATTGATGCATCTTGGCAAACTATCTAAATTTAAATTTACATGAAATAATTCGCTTGCAAGAATTATTATTGAGTAGTACATTTACCTACTAATTTCATTTACTATTTATTCAATTTCTTGCATTGACCACAAGTTCATTTAAATCTCTTCAGTACCTGCATTATCAGGCGATGTTGCTCTGAATTGCTTTCCATGCTAGTGATGTCAGTGTATGTGCACATTGCTGAGATTGCAGTATGACACCTGGGATTTCTCAATTGTCTCGTTTATTTTCTCTCAGTGTAATTTGTATGCAAGGTGAAAAATTAAAGATATTCAAAATGACGTATCACAGAAAACTTAAATTCGAAATATCTTTCCGTACTTCTGAGGATCCTAGCTGTACTTGCTCATTCAACTTTGATTGTGAACATTGAGCATAGTCAATGCACTTTATTTTCTAAATTGCATCATGCTCTCCTGCTAGATCACGCAAAGGGATTATTTCTTCACTTTCTAATGGTTTATCTGGATGATTTTCTATAGCATTACAATGTAATGGTAAATTGTGGATAACTGGGGAGAAATGTTGAACTTCAAATATCTATTTAAACAGAAAATCAAACAGATGTGTGCAAAGGAATGTTCTGATTACACATACAAGGGTTCAGAGAAGATTTACGAGGATGTTGCCAGGACTAAAGGGTCTGAGCTGTAGGGAGAGGTTGAGCAGGCTGGGACTATTCCTTGGAGCGCAGGAAGATTATAGAGGGGTTATCTTATAGAGGTGTATAAAATCATGAGAAGAATAGATCGGATAGATGCACAGAGTCTCTTACCCAGAGCAGGGGAATCGAGGACATAGGTTTAAGGTGAAGGGGAAAAGATTTAATAGGAATCTGAGGGGTACCTTTTTCACACAAAGGGTGGTGGGGGTATGGAACAAGCTGTCAGAGGAGGCAGTTGAGGCAGGGGCGATCCCAACATTTAAGAAACAGTTATACAGGTACATGGATAAAGACAGGTTTGGAGAGATATGGGCCAAACGCGGGCAGGTGGGACTAGTGTAACTGGGACATGTTGGCCGGTGTGGGCAAGTTGGGCCGAAGGGTCTATTTCCACGCTGTATCACTCTTGACTTTATGACAACTGCCGTTTGTCTTTGTAAATGAATTTCACAGAAAGGAAGAGGCATTCAATTAGGTGAGTGCATATTCTTCAATGTTCAATCCTCTGTCTAGTCTAGATGGATGTCTGTTAAAGATTTGTACCAGGTGAGCCCAGCTTTGAAACAGAGAGATGAGAAGTTTTCTTTGTGAGCAAAACAGGATAACTAAGTAGTAGTTACATTGCCAAAAATTAGTCCTTTTGAACCTGATGAAATGCAGAGAAGCAATTATATTTCTATAAATGCATGAAATCATGAGTGATTTTGTATTTTGAACAATGGGGTTGTGCATTAATATTACCAGCCAACTTTTCATAAGGGTTGCGTGATTATTTTTAATGGCCTTGTAATAAAAAAAAAAGAATGAATATATTTTGTGAGTTTGTGGATATACAGCGGGCAATATGCTACCTGACTCTCATTTTAGATTTTGTAAAGAGACACGTGTGTTTTGAGGTGGTCTTCATTTGTTCAGCACAACCAGATCAATAAAGTGGTTGCTCAAGTTCCTTCTGTTTCTCATCAACATAGTAATCTGAAATGTGACCCCCCCCCCCAGATGACAATTCAGAATTGTCCAAAAGTTGTGTGAGGGCATTACAGCCCGGTTTATCTCTCCTTGCACCACCGCTGGTCAATAATACGTAATGTACTTCCACTTGCATGTAAAATGTAAATGATCAAATTGGATGCTAGTTTTCAAGAGGATAAATCTCGTCTTGTACAGGAACCTTTATCCTGCAGCTAATCAATATTTTGTGCTACATTGAAAATCTTTGCAAAGGTTATAAAGTAATGTATTTCCTGATTGATTGCTACTGATCAACTTGGAAACACATGGGTTGGGTACAAAATGGGTAAATTAGACATTATCTGCTGAAATATTTTCTTTTTTTATGTAGGTAATTAAAGAAAGTGGTCCTCCTCACATGAAAAGTTTTGTGACTAAAGTAATGGTTGGAGAATTCTCTGCAGAAGGAGAAGGGAAGAGTAAGAAAATATCCAAGAAAGCTGCTGCTGTAGCCGTTTTGGAGGAATTGAAGAAACTTCCACAACTCCCCACAGTAGAGAAAGTGAAACCACGCATAAAAAAGAAAACTAAATCAATAGTAAAGGTGCGTATGGAAAGACATATTATTTGCTTGTTAAAATAATTTGTGTCGCTCAATTATTTTTAAGATTTCTGCTAATGTAGGTTTGCCGGTTTTTATTGCTTTCATTAATGGGAGCATCAAAGTAGCCCTTAAATAATACTATTGCTCAAGTGTTCTAGGCTGAAGCTTAAGTTCAGCAGGGACACAAATGTAGAGTCTGCTGAGATTAACTGGAATATTTTGCAGAGGCCTTGCTTCCTTGCCCAAGAAAAGGTGTACACTGGTGCCTTAGTGGGATGAAGGGAGCCAATTCAATTTAACATTCTTCGCCTTGGAAACCAAGCATTTTCAGGTCTGTTTGGGGGCCCTGGCATCAACTACTCAACATGCTGGCACTCTGTCCAGGTCTTGCAGTTTCCTGTTAAACGTCTCCCTATCTCCTTGTGACCTCAAAACACTCTTCCTAACCCGGAGATTTTTAATTAGTAACAAGGTCAGCAGTCACCAGCACAAAATTTGTTAACTTGCCACCATATCTTACCTGTCCTCGCATGCCCAACAGATTTGTTTAGTGACTCAATCACAGTGAGCCCTGCAGAGATGAGGTCATTTGTACTGTTTCTATGCTGCACAAGTGGCTACAAAGGGCTGATGCCTTAACCAGTTTCCTGGGACAGCATTGGGAAGAGTAGGTTCACACCAGGTTGCCATCATCCAACGTTGCACCTCTTTATAGTCAATGCTATTATGAGCCCTTGAGCAACGAATCTTAGAATTCTTGTTCCAGTGACTCCAACTCTCCCGCTTTCGGCGGGAGATCGCCCGCTGAAAGGCCATTTTCGCAAAATCTCCCGCTCTCCCGCTTGAGATATAATTTCTCCCGCCCGGGCGATCTCCCGCTTTCGGCGGGAGAGTTGGAGTCACTGTTGTTCCTGGGAATACATTCTGGGCAATAAAAGACATACCAACAAACTGACATTGCAATGTAAGTATTTTCATTTGTAATGAAAATTTACCAGGTGGATTCCTGAGGTGGTATTTGTAAAAAGTGAAATTAAGCACTTGTTTAAAAAAAAAAACAGTAGTCATCTCACTGAAATGTGATAAGAGATATAGTGCTGAGAAATGGAATGGTTAATACCTATTATTTGTATTGTCTTAACAATTGTGTACATATTTATATGGTTTTACATGAATGGGGTATGAAATAGATCTCAATTGCTGGAATTTGTTTTCAGAAAAAGTATTTAAGGCAATAGGTTTAATTTAGTTTATTGTCACATCTACCAAGGTACAGGGAAAAGCTTTTTTCGTGGATGGTGTCCCTTGTGTATTTTGCCAGTCAGTCTCCACCTGATCCATAGTGATGATCCGGAGCCTGATCCACTGAGTTCTTCCAGCACTTTAGCTCAAGACTCCAGCATCTGCAGTTCCTAGTTTCTCTCAAAAATTACAGCTCAAGTTCCTGATGTTTGTACCCCGAATGGCATTTCACTTTCCGACAAACCTGTGCACGTGGCTTTTGAGCGTGCACTTAACATTAGAATATCTTTCTAGCATTCATGCTGGCCTTGTTGACCCAACCTCAGTAAGATTGCAAATAATGTATTGGACCGCATCATGAAGCCATGGGATGGGGGAATAAATGACATAACTGCATTTTTATAACTGGTTATTTGTCTGGGTTTGGGGGAGTGGGGGAGGAGAAAATGGCAAACCAACACTGCACATTATATATCAAGAAGGAGAGCAGCTGGGGGAACTCAGGCTAGTCATCATCTGTGGAGAGAAATGGACAGTCAATGTCTCAGGTGGCGATCCTTCATCTAAGAGTCAACCTGAAACTTTTCTCTTTACAGATGCTGCATGAATTGCTGAGTTTCCTCAACTGCTCTTTTTTTTGTTTTTACTTCATATTCCTGCACCTGCAGTCTTGTGCATACATTATGTTTATTTTGTTTTTTCAAAATACGTTTATCAGGCATGATATTCTTCTGATTTAAATCGGGATTCCAATTTTTTTTCTTTTCCTAACAATGAATCGATTTTTCAATTTTTTGTGCCCGGTTTTGACACAGTTTAGTTGGCAAGATCACAAAATAAAAGGGTGAGGGAAGGACAGTCAGTGGAGGTACCGGTCTGGAGGTGGGCAAGCTTGTGATTCATGATGGAAATCAGCAAGGTCAGCCAATAATACAGGGGGACACACACGCAGGAGGCCGTTGGCGGAGGGAACACAAAGATGCTCTTTGGCTGCTGCTGAGATCAGCCCGGCGGCGCCGTGCGACTGTGACGGTGCCCATTTGTCGGAGAGAACCGGAGAGCGGGTGAAACGCAGGGCCACGAACGGGAGCGCCAGCTCGTGGTGATGAGACGGGTGATGGCTGCGGGGCGTTGATCCCCTCCCCTTCCTCTCTTGTGGGGAAAATAAATAAATTAACACAACAGTGTTTTGTGTTTCCCATATGAAGCTGCGACTGGAAAGGGAATGGTACCGGCATTGATAGTGGGGGTTAAAGAGATGCGGGGACCTACCTCCTGGGCAGCGGCTACCCCCTCCCTTTTCTGGTGATTTTCTGTTTATATTTGGAATTTTTGTTTTCATTGTTATTGGCAGAGGTTTTTTAATTTTCTACCTTCTTAGCATTGTCGATGTGACATCAGTGTATTGACAGTTAACTGTGCCTTGCAGTATTGTGCATAATTATGCCTTGAGACGGTACCTTTCCAAGATGATGTGTAGGTTTTACTTTTGTGTTCTTTTGGCATCTCTACAAATAGCTCAATTAGAAATTCAGGTAACATTTTTTGTAAAGATTTTTTTAGCTGTATGAAGTCAATTATTTCATGAAACATTTATCTTTTGGTGGTTAGAAAAATTCTAAGCTTCTGTTATGTAAACTACCAGCAGAAAGCTTAGGAATTACTTTCAATTATTGCCTAGCCGGTCTCTAGGACCCCCGGCCAATACTTCCTACTTTTTTTTCTGGAGTTGAATATCATGCCTGGTTTATGGACAAGAAATATCTAAAATCCCAGGCAAGTTTAAATACAGTTGGGCATTTTAAAAAATGGTCTTGGTTTACCATGCTGGAACTGCATCTCTTGACAAACTGGCTGAAGTAAACTGTTTGGCTCTGTGACATGAAGATGATAAGAAAAGGTTTGTTTGCATTCGTTGTCCATGGGCAATGGTAAAGTCACTGAACTTTTTTTGCCGAGGAATTTTTTTTAGCTGGATTAAAAAAAAATTTTTGACTATCGATTCATTCATGGAAGTGAAATAAGGGATACCTTCCAAGCAGAATGGTGGGCAGATTTTTGATTGGCCGTTCAAAAAATCTGCTGGTACTTTATCAAGTTGCGTGAGTGAATCACGAGTTCTTGGGTTAGGTACTTTGTATCGTATCATCTGTAAGATTACTGTACCAGCAGCTTCAGGTTTTGAGAAAAGCCCCAGATCTATTTTCTATGCATGCTCACTTACCAAGGTACTACTGTAACCTAAAAGCGAATGCAGATGTCTGCTGTACTTCATGCTCCTTGCACAGACAGGATACATGTTAACTAATTTAATTGTGATTGTGAACAGTTTTCAACAAATGTGTAATCGTGCCTCCACATTCAAATTTGGCCATTGCTATCCAGAGATACTTTTGTGAAACAAGCGGTCATAGTTACATAGCACCGAAATGGGTTAGCTGGCCTACCTTTGTGCCCATCTATGCAAATCCCATTTTCTCCACGTCAGATTTGTATCCCTCAATGACTTAAGTGCTTGTCTAAATGTCTCTTAAACATGGTGACTATATCTGACTAGTGACAGGTATCAACCATTGTGTTTTTAAAAAAAAGTAACGTTATCCTGATCACCTTAAAACTTAATCTTTTAATCTTAAACCTGTGCCCTCTTATTTTTATGGGGAAAGGATTTTGTCTATCTATCTTTTCAGTACCTCATGATTCTTTGAATGATTTTCCTCTTTGTACTATGTATGGACTAATCTCCATTACTTTATTTTGTTTATCGTATGTTAATCATTTTCAAAGAATTGATTCTTGCACTACTATTGCCTTTGAAATCTGTGTGTTTGTGTTTATTAAAAAATCTAAGTTGCTGTCTTGTGTGGAGGTGTGTTGTTCATGTGATATCTGCTTTTCTGTCAATCATCTAAGTTATAGAACCTGGTTGCGTTAATTACTTTATCTTTCAAAATATCTGATGATATGTCTATTGTCTTTAGTGAAAATCAATTGTTCTGATTTCAAAGCTAATTCAATTCTTGAACCTTGCTTTTATTATTGTCTGCTCCATGATCTTCCTGTCTGTTGAGGGTATTTTACTTGTTCCTTCAATGAGGGATGTGAATTCTGGAAAATGAAACATTCCCCATTTTAAAGGTAGACAAAATTGCTGGAGAAACTCAGCGGGTGCGGCAGCATCTATGGAGCGAAGGAAATAGGCAACGTTTCGGGCCGAAACACTTACTTCAGACCCCTTTTTAAACACTTTTGGTGGCAATTACATAACTTAGATTGAAGAAGGGCCCCGACCAAAAATGTCACCTTTCTGTTTAAAGAAAGGACCTAACTTGAAACGTAACCTATACATGTTCTCCAGAGATGCTGCTTGACACGCTGAGTTACTCCAGCATTTTGTCTTTTTTTATATCTTAGATTTGTTGTGTTTTTTTTTCCTTTATCAACTTGTGCAGTCTTCACAGAAATAAGATCATATCAAGGTTATATGGATTCTTGAAAATTGAGATGAGGACGGATCTTTTTGGGTAATGCTGAACTAAGTTTGTCCAGATTCCGTCCTGTAGCCTTTTGATGAATATCCCGACTACTTAAAACAATCTGAATTAGTGTCTATATTTTAGACTCTTGGTTCACATACTGATTCTTGCTATTTTAGATTGGTATAATTAATAGCAGTAAAATGTTATTACATTTGATGCTGTGCGTTATGGGGAACGATTGTGAGCTATTAATTTATCCTCTTCGGCAAAATGGCAGCATTAGCTCTCAATGTTAGCTGAACTAATTGGAACGTTTTATACATTTACGTAGTGACACATTTTTGGATCATTTACTGCAGGACATTTTGGCTCACTCAGGAAAATTGTATAGGATTAGAAGCAGGCCTTCTCTTGTGAAGAATACAAAAGTAAAAGGTGGGGGAAAAAACGACAAAACAACACCGCTTTTGGTGTGTCAAATCTGCAAGATTCAGCATTGCAAATTTTCCATTTTTCTTTTAAAAAAAAATTAGGTTACTCGTATATACCAAGACCCAAAACAATCTGGCTTTACGGATTTGGCTGCACAAAAGTTAAACTTCATTCATCATTTTGCCCATTGATTTGATTTGATTCGCACTGAAATGCTGAGCTTGCATTTTTTTTTTTTTTTTTTTTTTAAGCTACAGACCAGTCCAGAGTATGGGCAAGGAATGAATCCAATCAGCCGTCTAGCTCAAATTCAGCAAGCAAAAAAAGAAAAGGAGCCTGAATATACATTAATGGTAGAACGAGGCCTTCCTCGCCTCAGAGAGTTTGTTATGCGGGTGAGAAATGTTACATAATTTATTTGATTTTCTATAGATTCTGAAAGATACAATCCCAAATAATTTGAACTGTATTCTGTTATTTAGGTAAAAGTTGGTGGTCAAGTAGCAGAGGGAATGGGCCCAAATAAGAAGGTTGCTAAACGAAATGCTGCTGAGAAAATGCTGGAGCTTTTAGGTTTTAAAGTTCCTCAGACTCAGCCACCTAAACCAGCTCTGAAAACGGATGAAAAGGTAATACTTTTTCTGCAATGCAGATAACAACAGATTAATTCTAATGATCTTTGAGTGTTACAAGGTCTGTTCTGAAGAATTTCTCGTATTCTTTTCAGCCAACTTTGAAAGAACCTGTCAAAGGAAGAAAAGTAACCTTTTTTGAACCCAATTCCTCTTTGGAAGATACAGCAGCAGGTTGGTTTCAGGGAACTGAGATGTGCTATGTTCTAATATTTTGCATCGTCTTTTCTTCTGCGCTATTTCTGCTTTTCCTACGTGAATCAATACATTTTTTTCTTTCGCCTATCTTTTAAACGCTACGATTTGGCAGATGTTGAAGAAAGTTAAGCAAACCGTCAAGCAACCAGAATGATATTGTGTGAAGGTGTAGAATGAAGCCAACTAAATGTTTTCGTAGAGAAATTAACTGCGCAATAATAATACATTTAACTTGTGCCTCCTTTTCTGAATGTGGAGAATGTTTGTAATTTACACATAGCTGGCTAATATTTCTTTAAGCAGCAATCTTGATTAACATCTCTATTTCACCCTCTGCATTTTTCCTCTCATTGGCGTCCTTGTTTCTATTGAATTGTTTCTCCGTTTCACTTTAAGATGCAGCCAATCTTTCTGTTTGCAAAATAAATAACCCAGTCTTGCAAAATTGGTATTGGCTTTTGTTCTGAGGATAAAGATTTGAACATGTTTAGGAACGGCATCACTTAAGAAGTGAACTGCAACATGACGCTCATTTACAACAGTTGTCACAGAGCCATAGAGTGATAGAGTGTGAAAACGGACCCTTCTGCCCAACTTGCCCACACCGGCTAACATATCCCAGTTATACTAGTCCCACTGCTCGCGTTTGGTTCATATCCCTCTGAACCTGTCCTATCCATGTACCTGTCGAACTGTTTGGAAAGTTCGTGCCCCAACTACCTCCTCTGGGAGCTTCTTCCATACACACACCACCCTTCGGGTGAAAAATCACAAGTATCGTGCAAATGTAAAAATTCTAATTCTATTGCTTTGTAAAGTGTGTTGGCCCAGGTCATATTTACATAACTAGAAGCCATCAGTGTCACAATGGAAAATAGTGGAGAAGTGAAAATGAGGATGTATTTTCTTTAAAATAAAAATGGCAGCAATCAAAGGGGAAATATTTGTTCCATTCGGCATAGTATGTTGTTTGTATATGAATGAGGAAAATGGGCTTGACCAGACTATTACATCACCTATAAGAGTGCAGCATTGCTAAGATTTAATTAAAGTGTATGTCAAATGATTCTGCAACAATCAGTTCATGTGCTAAGGCAATTATTTTCATTTACTAAACATTGTCACGTATAATATTTCAGGTAAAGATGGGAGTATGCGCCTGGAAGATGAGTTTCGAATGCCTTATCCCAGCCACCAGCAACTGCCTGCTGGAATCCTACCCATGGTTCCTGAAGTAGCACAGGCTGTTGGAGTCAATCAGGGGCATCATACCAAAGATTTCAACAGGCCTGCGGTGAATCCGGCAATGGCCACAATTACTGCAATGATTGCAAGAGAACTGCTGTATGGTGGGACATCCTTAACTGCTGAAACTGTATTGAAAAATAACCCTGCAGCCCGCAAGCCACAAAACACCCTAACCAGACCTTCAGAACAGTTGGAGTTTCTAGCTAATGTTCAAGCATTGCAGGTATAACAAATCTATCTTGACCGTATGTTTCTAAGAAGTTAATATTTTTTGTGTCGCGGAAATGTTGCGAAATGCACTGTAAACGTCACATCTTTGCATATGACGACAAGTACATCCAGCCAGTTGATGAGCTGTTTTCTGTCTTACTGTACATGGATGTTTTACTTGTATTATTCAAGATGATGCGGTTCTATTCTGGTACTGAATCTTCTAGGAAATAAATCTTGAACTTGATCCATGCGAAATCAGAGTGAATTCTCTGATTGTATTGCTACATTAATCAGATTTTACAGATCCCTTATACGCTAAATAGTGTTTTTGAATGGTATTGTGAAAGGGCTTACCCAATAAATGTTATATATTAAAGTTCAAAGGTAATTTAAATGTAGACTTAAAGGGAAGTGAATGACATCTCATTCAAATGGGAGAGTTGATAGATGTATAAGATGAGTTGTGATCTCACAGAATAGTGGAGCAGATCCAGAAAGTCTATGGCTCAATATTTTGTTTTGATGGAACATAAGAAATGGGAGCCTGTGTTTTAATTCTGCTCTTGTGAGCTTGTTCTGACGTTCATCGTGATCATAGCTGAGCTCTGGTTCTGTTGTCTGCTTATCCCAATATCCCTTGATTTCTTTCATACCCTGAAACCTATAGATCTCTGTTTGAATGGATTTGATGACAGAGCCCCTACAGTCGGGGAAGAGAATCCCAAAGATTCAGTGCATTCCACATGAAAAAATGTCTACTCTTCATTTTGCTTTTAGACTCCTGAGCCGGAGCCAATATCTAGCCTGTAATAACTTTCACGTTTCAGTGAGATAGCCTTTCAATCTCAACTCAAGAACACAGGCTAAATCTATTGGATTTCGTCCAGCAAATCCAACCTCCCTGGAACCAGTCTAATGAATCTTCATTGCATTCCCCCTGTGGATACATTCACTTTTATGTCATTGGATCAAAACTAGTTACTTCAGTTGCACAATCACCAAGGTCCTACGTATTGCAATAAGATATCTTCTGTATTCAAATCCTTCTGTTATAAGTGTCAATATATCATATGCATTCCTAATTACATGGTGTTCCTTCATATTTATTTTCAATAAACTTGTGTGCAAAAAGATAGAGGTCCCTTTGAACATAAGCATTATCCATTCTCTTTTTAAACATTGTATTGTGTCTTTTTGTTATATGCACCTGTGGATAAAGTCACATTTTATTACACCTGCCATATTCTCGCTATCTCAATGTCTATTTTTTTGAAGCTTCCTTACATTCCCTTCCCTATTCTCAATCCCGTTAAAAATATTGTGTCAACGGCAAATTCTGAAATGTGATATTTGGTCCCCCTCAGCCCTGTCACCGATCTCGGCACCCATCTCTGCAGTATTTATTGAGGCACAACCTGCCAATTGAAGTATCCATTTATTCCCACTCTGCTTTCTACATGGTGACCAATTTTTAATCCTGTCAGTATAATGCCTCTAAATTCCTAATCTAATCGGCCAACCACCTGTGGGTGACCATTTTGAAAGCTTTATGAAAACCCAAACACGCAATTCATTTTTTTCCCCCTCCGTCCTAGTTCGATCCTCAAAGAACTCCTGGTGATTAATCAAACACTATTTTCGTTTCTCGACTTCCACTTTATTGTATCCATTCTTGGATTCCAGCACATTCTGTACTACTGATATGCGCCTAATAGATCTGTGGTTCTGTTTTCTCTCCCGTTTGATATTGTGGTGTCACATTTGCTCTTCTCTAATCCACAGGAACAATTCTACAAATCTGTGGAATTTTTAAAGACAAATACTATTCCTAAAGGCACCTTTTTCAAAACTGTACATTATCAGCTTGCCAATTCTGAGTTTTTTTTAATCCTTAAACTAATATTACCTTCAATTCGTCAGTCCTGCCAGACCTTTGCTTTTCGCTATTTTTCTGGCACGTTCTTGTGTTCTATGTGAATGGCCGTTTAACAAAAAAGTTATTTATGTGATCCATCTCTTTCTAGGTTGAATATAAAGACTTTCCAAAAAACAACAAAAACGAGTATGTGTCATTGATAAATTGTTCATCCCAACCTCCTCTGATCAGTCATGGAATTGGAAAAGATGTTGAGTCTTGTCATGACATGGTAAAACAAAACTTCATAATTTTAAAACTTGTTCATAAAGTCTTGATAAAACAATTTGAAATTACCAGTTTTGAAATTTTGGGATTGGGATTCTAGAATAATCTTACTAAAGTAGTTAACATTTATTTTCTTCCTTTCCAGGCTGCTCTTAATATCTTAAAATTGTTGTCTGAGCTGGACCAACAAAATGTAGAAATATCAAGAACAGGAAATGGACCAATTGCTGTGTAAGTGTAAAGTGTTTCTCTTTCATTTAATCCTCTAAATCTCTCAGGATTAAGGGCGTCTTACTTCCACTCCAGTTTTGAGGCAATTGAAGCCAATTTGGAGCCATGGACTACCACCAATTGTTTTGGCAGACAATTTGTTGGGGCTGAATGGTTAGGCATCTCCTACTGGACTTACGTGTGTTTCTGGGAAAATTCAGGTTATCAGTGTTATCCTCGATGCTCCACATTTTTGAGTGGTTGCGGGCCAGGGTTTCCATAATTTGGTGAAGATGTTGCTTTTTGCCTCCACACCCCCCCCCCCCTCGCCCCCCAGGGAGTCTTTAATGCCATTATGAAATAATTTCCTCAGATCTGGCGATCCAAGATCATGGCGGAACTTGGAAGGGAGTGCCTGTCTATTTTTGTTCTTACATGGCAAGCAATGAAGATTAAGGCTTTTGGAAAGACTAGGAAAATAGACTAAACAACTGTGAAAACGAGATAATTTGGAGTTTTCAGAAGAAGAATCAATCTAAATGGCCATCAAAGGGTGGCACAGTGGCGCATTTGGTAAATCTGCTGCCTTGCAACAGCCGAGATCCGCATTCGATTCTGACCTTGGGTGCTGTGTATGGATTTTGCATGTTCTCCCTGTAACCACGTGGGTTTCCATTGGGTGAACCGGTTTCCTCCCACACCCAAAAGATATTTGCGTTTGCAGATGAATCGCCGTCTGTAAATCACCCCTCTAGTGTCTAGTGAGTGGGTGAGGAAGTGGGATAATGGAACTAGTGTGAATGGGCGGTCAATGGATGACGTGGAATTTGTGGGGGAACAAAATGGTATTGATAGTTCAGATTCTGTATCAACATAAATCGTAATTCCAGGCGCCTTGAGCAATTTGGATTGTTTAATTGAATCTACACTTATGACGAGATCTTTTTTCATAACATTTTATTTAAAAATCATCCTCTTATTTTCAGATGCGTGAAACAAGAAATTGATGGAGACACTCTCATCAAACCGGCTAACTCAAACACTTTAGGACAAACACTGGATGTCACTGACTGAAAGCCCTTTCTTTGACCCAAAGCAAGCACCAGAGAAAATTGGTTGCTTCCTGTCCAGTGACATTGTAACTTCCGGTTTAGACAACTACAGTTTGAATCTTGCTGTAGTGTCTAAATCATTAAGTTGCTTAACTTTTTAAAAGTATACATTTCAACATTAATTCAATTTTTTTTGATGAAGGAAATTTATTCCTAATTTTTCATTGGAACTTTGAATTTCTGTTGATGCTTCTCCAAACGTACATTACATGATGATTGAAAGGTTGCTTAACAAAATTGGGGTCATATCCAACTTATGTAGTTTATTATTTGGTATGTGTTTGAATTGGCCATTAGAAACAAACTGTTTTGGTGTAACAAAACCTGGTGCTAGTTTAAAAAAAAAGAGGAGTGCCTCAGTTTTCTTTGTTATCCAAAAGAGAGAAAATTAAACTCTAAATTTACTGAGTAGATTATGAGGACTGTTTCTTGTTATTTTATTTTTCATCCAGTGGAAAATGATATCAAGTTAAGTGTTCAGTCTTCTAGATTAAGTTTGTTTTTTCTTAATCTAAAAGATTTTTTTTTTAATTTACTTTGATAACTCTGAAGGAATTTTTGTTTTTATATTAAACTTTGTTTGACAAAAATAATTTTCAATAGTGCAAAGGAATTACATTGTTGGATATGATCTTTTACCTGGCTGATACCAGAACTTGCAGATTACTGTACATCTTGGTGCAGGGTAAATTGTAAGATGTTGTGTTGTACTTTAATGCTTTGATGTTCCATGTGATGTACACAAAGTGTGTACAGTAAACATTTTGCTTATTGTCCAAGTAAAGCACGAAACTCCGTCAAAATTGTTACTTTACTTTTGGACTTATTTCCCTCCCCATGTACTGTACCTATGGAATGGAGAAGTAAAAATTGGTGTTTGTGCAAAAGTACTGGTGGCTTTTATTAGCAATAACACATTTTACTAATGTGAAGCTGAGTTAAAGGAGTTCACAGTCAAATTGAAAACTATTGTTTAGCAGATTTAAGTATTTGAAGGAAAATGTATTTATTTTCCATTTCACCCACTTTACATTTGTGTGAATCTTTTTCTAAAATAAGCTATATGAGTTAATTCTGTATTATAAACCCCTTTGCAAGTGTAGAAGGAAAACTGCTAGCTAGTAAAGTTACTGGAAAATACTGTGAAATATCCCGATATTTTAGTTACAAGAAATACGTGACTCCTTTAAATCATGCTGCACAGGCTTTTCTCCATTATGCGTGGTAGAATAGCTAACCTTATATAAGGGTATTATTTTTAACATGACAGCATCAATCTGAAGAATAACACTTTTCTTTAAAGTTGAATAACCTTTGAAATCAAACAACAGGTGATCAGACTTTTAAAGTGGGTTAGAAGCTCTAAAGATGACTCTGCAACTGTGGAGCGTTTACTATATTAAAAGTTAATTTAACTAAAGCTTAATTATTCAAAACCTGTTTTGATTCATATGTTGGTATAGAGAGGTAAAGCATTTTTGAGTTTGACACCAAATAGAATTAGCTAATAAGCACTAATTAATTTTGGTTTTGACATTTGTGGTTAAAAGTTTGAAACAACTGCATGATTTTACCCCAGCATCCTCCAACAAACCACTTTTGCAAAACCACTATTTAAATATTTGGGGAATAAAAGAGATAAGATGGTAAGAGAAACTAGATGAAAAATTCATTTTGTGTATTTGTAATTTCTCCTCACCTACTGGACAGTGTTACTATGCTTTGGTTGGATCTTGTTTGATATTTTCAGCTGAAACTGCATATTTTGTTTCATATATAAGATCCGTATAGCTGTGTTGTCCTAATTTGACTTCACTGCAATACAGTGTATGCTATATTTTCAAAAACGGACCTACGGTAATCAATTTGTATCTGTACTTAAGACAAATGCTGCTGCTCTGAATGCATAGTTGTGTGACAACAAGACTAAATGGACCCTTAAACAAGAGAAATAGTAAAGCTTACTTAAACCCACCTTGGTGTATGTAGATGACAGGATATCAGCGGACATCAAATCAGAAGATTGAGATGTGCCTACAAAACAAATGCAAAGATTGTAGGTTTGAATTTGACTGCAGTAAATTTATTGTCAAAACTGCTTTGAGCAAAGTTCACAACACTTTGTGATAGACAATTAATGTATTTTCATCTTCACAAACGAATTGCTTCTGGTATCGTGATTTTTCATGCAGGCAAACGTGCAGCAGATATTTATGCATAGGAATATCCCATGGCCATGAGATTGATGACCTGTGCATATAGTTTGGTAGAGACACAATGCTGACTTAATAACGTATCCAAAGACTCTTGCCTCTGGCTCCAGCCAAAGTTCTGATGCAGTGGAGAATTCACTTTTATATTCCCTGTAGCCAGCACTCGCTGGGTGGTTTTCTTTTCTCAAAAAACCCCCTCAAAAGTACGATCAAAACTAAATCTTGGAATGTGGTGGCTACTTCCCGTGTTGTCATTAACGTTCCATGATATATTTAAGCTGCTTGGCAATAGGATATCGCTGAAAAAAAGCAAGTTGCATGAAGTAAGTTGACAAGCTGGAAAGTTGTATCCTCCTTTCCCCATAGTTTTAAATGCTCTTTGAAATTTATATACACAAACATGAATCTATCTTTTGCAGCCTTTGCTGAATGTGTTCTACAAATAGGGATTGAATTTTTTTCAGTTTGGGAGTGTATCTTTAGTTATTTCAATGTTGGTAAAGTCTGGTCATTAAATTTTGGGCAAATGCATCAACCTTTTAATAAATTGCAGCTAAATTGGTCATTGCGTTCTTGCACATTTAAAGTTGTCTGTCGCTGCCCATGTTTTTGACTAATAGGTGTTTATCCCTCTATCAGTCATGTCGCTGATTGTTACCACATTATCATTAATGATGACACCATTACATATGATTGTCCAGCATGTAAATGTTAATAACTGCAGTTTTCAAACAAGACCTTGCAAAATATATTACCCCCTGAGCAGTTTTATCTGAACAGTAACTGGGTCTGTGGATCTTTAGTTATTGGTTAAGAAAAAAAAAAATTACAACTCCCCTTTAACACAATAGAATCTTTCATTTGTATTCATCTTGATACTTTGCAGAGGAGAGTGGTTAGATCCTGATTTAATTTCCATACTTCATCCAATGCTCTCTAACAATTATGATTATATTTGTTCAGTTTGATGACTGCTGAATAATAATAATATATTTTATTGTCATTACACATAAGTGCAACGAGATTTGGTTTGCAACTTCCATCCGATGTCATAACTTAATGGACAAATAAAATTTAGTTTTAAATACCCTGAGAACAAGGTTTGTAAAAACGAACATTAGACCAGTAGAATCTACATAGACTAAAGTGCGAGGCCGGGGGAGACAGTCCATGGGGGTGGGGGGGTACTCAGCAGGGCCGGTTCAGAGCCGCTATAGCTCTGGGAATGAAGCTGTTCCCGAGTCTGGTGGTGCTGGTGTAGAAGGCCTTGTAACGTCTGCCGGAAGGGAGTAGTTCGAACAGTCTATTACAAGGGTGAGAGGAGTCTTTATGTATGCTGACAGTCTTCCTGAGGCACCGTGTGTGGTAGATGCCTTCCAAGGCTGGTAGCGGTGTCCCAATAATCTGTTGCGCTCTGTGGACAACGCGCTGAAGAGCTCTCCTCTCTGCCTCCGTGCAGCTGAGATACCACACAGAGATGCCATACGTTAGTATGCTCTGTGGTGCAGCGGTAGAAGGTCGTCAGCAGCTGTTGGGGCAGACCAGTCCGTTTCAATGTTCTTAGGAAGAACAGTCGTTGCTGTGCCTTTTTGACCAGCGCAGCGGTGTTGGTGGACCATGTGAGGTCCTCTGCGATGTGAGTGCCCAGAAACCTGAAGCTGGACACTCTCTCCACACTGTCTCCGTAGGTGGAGATTGGGGCGTATTCCCCATTCTGTGACCTCCTGAAGTCGATAATCAGCTCCTTGGTCTTGGAGGTGTTTAGCGACAAATTGTGCGCACCAGTCCGCCAGGTTCTGCACCTCCGCTCTATAGTTTGTTTCATCACCGTTGGTGATCAGCCCGATCACCGTTGTGTCGTCTGCAAACTTGACAATGGTGTTGTTGTCAAATGCAGGGACACAGTCGTGGGTGAAGAGGGAGTAGAGCATGGGGCTCAGTACACAGCCCTGTGGTGTGCCGGTGCTCAGGGTGATAGTGGAGGACAGGTGCGGCCCCAGTCTCACTCCCTGCAGTCGCTCCGTCAGAAAGTTCAGGATCCAATCGCATATCAGTGCTGAAAGCTTTTACCTAACTTTCCTCGTATTTTATCAGAAGACCCCTGAAAAGCTACTGAAGCGCTCTAATTTTGCTTCCATGTGTAAATCCAAGACATTTAACGTGCTCTTTTGAGTCTGGTTCTGGAGTTCAGACGAGCCCTATGATCTGGTTTCAACTCTGCTTGATTGGCCAAACTACGGGGTCCAATGGGTTAATCCAGCACTCTTCATAACCACACAACATCCCAACTTGGTTTATAAAGAGTTGTTTTTTGTCGTGTAGTGTTCTGTTTAAAGTTCTGATTCAATGGTAAATGTGGCTCAACTTTGAAAAACTGTCCAAAATTTAAAAATAAGAATCTGCATTTGTATAGTTGAAGCTTTTGTTTAATAACTTGTCTTAAAAATTTGACACTTAATTTTCACTTGCACAATTTTTGTGTTTGTGTGAAGTGGGGTTAAATGCACATTCTGTGTTATTTAAGTGATTAAAAAAATCACAAACCTTTTAAATGAATATGGCAGTCCATAAGATGAGGCATGCTCAGTTTAGTTTATTGTCATGTGTACCGAGGTACAGTGAAAAGCTTATATTGCGTGCAAACCAGTCAGCAGAAAGACAAACATAATTACAATCGAGCCATTTACAGTGTATAGGTACACGATAAGGGAATAACATTTAGTGGAAGGTAAACAAAATGAGACAACTTTGTAATGTTGTAACACTTAAAGTATGACCAATAAAATCTTAATGCATTAAGCTAAAGTCCCAAGAAGCTTAACCAAAAGTGCTTAGTAACTTCAAGCATAATTATTTGCTAATATTGCGACACGGTGGCACAATGGCAGAGTTGCTGCCTTACAGCGCTTGCAGCGCCGGAGACGCGGGTTCGACCCTGATTACGGGCGCTCTCTGTACAGAGTTTGTACGTCCTCCCTGTGACCTGCGTGGGTTTTCTCAGAGATCTTTGGTTTCCTCCCACACTCTAAAGACGTGCAGGTATGTAGGTTAATTAGCTTGGTGTATGTGTAAATTGTCCCTAGTGTGTACAGAGTAGTGTTAGTGTGCGGGGATCACTGCTCAATGTGGACTCGGTGGGCAAAAGGGCAAATATTTCTGTTGACAAGCCAAGGAAATTTATTAGATTATTTTGTCCAATCCTTGGATCTGGAAATGGAATAGGTTTATGGCTTAACAAAAAAACTTTTAGCTCAGCTTTAAACATTTTTCCTTTTGGACAAGTTTCAGAAGTAACGATTATTTCAATGCCTTTTGTAATTCCGCCGCTGCTAAACCCATCCACCGTCATATGCAGCAAGACCCGGACAACATCCAGGCCTGGACAGGTGGGTAGCAAGGTGGTCTGAAGAAGGGTCTCGACCTGAAATGTCACCCATGAGTATGCAGAGTAGTGTTAGTGTGCGGGGATCGTTGGTCTCTCCAGATATGCTGCCTGACGAGATACGAACACATTTTGGGTATGGTGTTTCAAGTAGAACAGTAAGGCACAGTAACAGGCCCTTTGGCCCACAATGTCCGTTCCAAATATGCCAAGAAGCTAATCTCAAATTCCTGCATACGATCCATATCACTCAATTATCTGCATATCAACATGCCTATCTGAAAGCCTCTTAAAAGATGTAGGACAGGTGACTTTCAGAAGGTGTTCCATAATTGATGAAGTTGTAAACTTTCAGTGAGAATAAAAGCCATGTGTACTAGTTGATGCTGTTGTCTGAGTTGAGTCGATCTATCCACAGTTCTGTTGCTCTGGAAGTTAAGGCAGTGGCCAGGACATGATTGAACTCTAGTTTCAACGGTGGGGAGTTGGAGGGAGGAAGGAATATCTCATCTTAAGCGCCATAGAACAAACACTGGTCCATCCCTATTTAAAGTGGACGAGGGTTTGGTTTAGCATTGAGAATCCCTGCCTGTCTGCCCATGGAACGAGGCATCTCCTATCTGAAGAAGGGTTCTTACCCGAAATGTCACCTCCTTTTCTCCGGAGATGCTGCCTGACCTGCTGAGTTACTCCACAAATTTGTGTCTATCTTCGGCGCATTCCTGCAGCCAGACATCTTGCATTTTTTAATTGAGTGCAGGCTAGACAAGTATAATGCAAAAGTTGGACCACTTTTACAAAACAAAGTGCTGGAGCTACTCGGTGGGATAGGCAGCATCTGTGGCGAACATGAATAAGCGATGTTTCGGGTCAAGACAAATTATGAGCGTTTGACAGCACTGGCCTATATTCGCTGGAGTTTAGAAGAATGAGGGTGGACCTCATTGAAATGTACAGAATAGTGAAAGGCTTGGATGGAGTGGATGTGGAAAGGATGTTTCCACTAGTGGGAGAGTCTAGCACTAGAGGTCATAGCCTCAGAATTAAAGGATGTTATTTTAGGAAGGAGATGAGGAATTTCTTTAGTCAGAAGGTGGTGAATCTGTAGGAATTATTTGCCACAGAAGCCTGTGGAGGCAGAGACACTGGATATATTTAAGGCAGAGATAGATACATTCTTGAATGTTATGGGGAGGAGGCAGGAGAATGGGGTTAAGAGGGAGCGAAATGGTGGAGAAGACTTGATGGGCCGATTGGCCTAATTCTACTCCA
This sequence comes from Okamejei kenojei, assembly GCA_035221665.1. NCBI lineage: Eukaryota > Metazoa > Chordata > Chondrichthyes > Rajiformes > Rajidae > Okamejei > Okamejei kenojei. The sequence goes on from CM069150.1 coordinate 43,430,271, forward strand.
ATCACTTATGATCTTAAGAAGACACTTTTTCGCAGTATTGTCTATCCACATCCTCGACAGATGCTGCCTGATCTGCTGAATTAGTCCAGCACATTTTTTGTTCCTTGTGTCTCAAGTTTTGGACTTTGTTCCAGATTTCAACATCTATCGTCCATTGAGTTTATTCCATTGCAGATACAAAAAAATGGGTTGTTCTGGCGCATAGACTCTGGAGAATGCAGATGCTGACATTTGGAGCAAAACCCAGTCTCTTGAATCAATGAAATGCATTTGATTTTGCTCAGATTCTAGCACCAGCTGTCTCTTAAGTGTCTATTGTATTAGATTTTACTCCAGAACTCCGAACTGCCTGGGTTGCACCAAGAACTTTGTGCTTGCTTTGTATTTGTGCTATATCGTAGTTTTTATTTATTGAACATTTTGTTTGTTGAAACTTGGAACAGCAGATGCTGGTTTGCACAAAAGGGTATAAAGTGCTGGAGTAATTCAGCAGGTCAGGCAGCATGTCAAAACGTAGACACACCGATCTTGAATCTTTGCATTGGTGCAGATACCAGCATCTACAAGCCTCTTGAATCAATTCCATTGTATTTTGCTCCAGGTTCCAGATTGACTATTGCATTGGACCTTGCTCCAGATTATAGCATCTATTGACTCCACAGTATTGCATCTTGCTCCAGATTCCAGCTTGACTCTACAACAATGGACCTTGCTCCAAATTCCAGCTTCACTCTACTACATAGGACATTGCTCCAAATTTAAATTTGACCATACTACACTGCAGAGAGACGCGCAAAGTGCTGGACTAACTCCGCGGGACAGGCAGCATAGCTGGATAGAAAAAAAAAGGGTTACGTAACCGGCTGTGGTGTTATTCCGACAGAGGTTCACCTGCACCTCCTCCAACCTCATCTACTGCATCCGCTGCTCCAGATGCCAGATGATCTATATCGGTGAGACCAAGCGGAGGCTTGGCGATCGCTTCGCCGAGCACCTCCGCTCGGTCCGCAATAACTTTTTTTAAATTTTATTTTATTTTTTTTATTTCAAAATATACTTTATTCGAATGATAAATATATACAATACATTAACCTTGCGGAAAATCCATCCGACATTTTCGGAGGCTGTACAATAGATCAATACAGTTTAGACATTTCTTTCCCCCAAATTTCCACAAATCAGTTCCCCACTCGTGCCACAGTGGCGTGGGATACCTTCCCTTATATTGAGGGGCGTCTCCACCATACCGTACCCCCCATGTCCAGCAGCGGAAGGGCGTTAGACTGTGGCCCTCCCCCACCGAGCCTTGGCGTTGGCTGCACCGAGCTTCAGTGCGTCCCTCAGAACGTACTCCTGCAGTCTGCACTGGGCCAGTCGGCAACATTCCCTGACGGACATCTCGCTCTGCTGGGTGGTGAACAATGCTCGGGCAGACCAAAGGGCGTCTTTTACCGAGTTGATGACCCTCCAGCAGCACTCGATGTCAGTCTCTGAATGTGTCCCTGGGAACAGTCCGTAAATCACCGAGTCCTCTGTGACGGAGCTGTTTGGGATAAAGCGTATCAGGGACCCTTGCATTTTTCTCCAGACTCTTTTAGCAAACCCACACTCTGTAAAGAGGTGGGCAACCGTCTCCTCGCCATAGCAGCCGTCCCGCAATAACCAACCCGACCTCCCGGTGGCTCAGCACTTCAACTCCCCCTCCCATTCCGCATCCGACCTCTCGGTCCTGGGCCTCCTCCACGGCCAGAGTGAGCAACACCGCAAGCTGGAGGAACAGTACCTCATATTCCGCTTGGGGAGTCTGCATCCTCTGGGCTTGAACATTGAATTTTCTCAATTCTGTTAACCCTTGCTGTCTCCTCGCCTTCCCACCTCTCCCTCAGCCCTCGGGCCCTGGCATTCCCTCTATCTCTATCTCCCTCCCCCACCCTAGTCGCACTAGCTTCTCATTTTCACACCACAAACAGCTTACAATGGCTTGTTCCCTTTATCATCGATACTTTTTTGCATATCTTTCATTCATTGTTCTTTATCTCTCCACATCACCGTCTATATCTCTCGTTTTCCTGATCCCTGACCAGTCTGAAGAAGGGTCTCGACCCGAAACGTCTGCTATCTCCTTCGCTCCTTAGATGCTGCTGCACCCGCTGAGTTTCTCCAGCCTTTTGTGTACCCTCGATTCTCCAGCATCTGCAGTTCCTTCTTTAACACATTATTCCAGCGCTTTGTGTCCAACTTTGGTTTAAACCAGCATTCCCACACACTTCTACCACACAGTGTACCTTGCTCCAGATTCCCAGCATCACTCTCTACTACTACATGCACATTGTTGCAGATTCCAGCCGGACTCGACTACACTGCAGACCAACACAGAAAGCTGGAGAAACTTAGCGGGACAGGCGGCATCAAAGAGCCCTGGGCAGCACCTCGTCTCAGGAGAGACGTCACTGCTCCGTGTCTGTCACAGATAAGCCACACCCCCCGTGAATGGTAATGAGATGAGGCGGCTTTGTATGGCTACGGCGCATGCGCGAGGAGGGCCATATATGGGTACGGCGCATGCGCGAGGGGCCATATAAGCCGGAGCGCGGCGGCCATCGGCCTCTGTTGGCGGCGCGTGAGGTGAGCGGTGGGTGCGGTCTCTCCCCCCCTGTACCCTCTCCCCCTGTACCCTCTCCCCCTGTACCCTCTCCCCCCTGTACCCTCTCCCTCTGTACTCTCTCCTCCCCTGTACCCTCTCCCCCCTGTACCCTCTCCCCCTGTACCCTCTCCCCCTCCCCCCTGTACTCTCTCCCCCTCTCCTGTACTCTCTCCCCCCCTGTACCCTCCCCCCCCCTGTACCCTCTCCCCCTGTACCCTCTCCCCCTCCCCTGTACTCTCTCCCCCTCTCCTGTACTCTCTCCCCCCCCTGTCCCTCTCCCCCTGTACCCTCTCTCCCCTGTACCCTCTCCCCCTGTACCCTCTCCCCCTCCCCTGTACTCTCTCCCCCTCTCCTGTACTCTCTCCCCCTCCCCCCCTGTACTCTCTCCCCCTCCCCCCCTGTACTCTCTCCCCCTCCCCCCCTGTACTCTCTCCCCCTCCCCCCCTGTACTCTCTCCCCCTCCCCTGTACTCTTCCCCCCCTGTACCCTCTCCCACTGTACTCTCTCCCCCTGTACTCTCTCCTCCCCTGTACTCTCTCCTCCCCTGTACCCTCTCCCTCTGTACTCTCTCCCCCCCTGTACTCTCCCTCTGTACCCTCTCCCCCTGTACTCTCTCCCCCCCCCCCCTGTACTCTCTCCCCATCCCCTGTACTCTCTCCCCCTCCCCTGTACTCTCTCCCTCTGTACTCTCTCCCCCCTCCCCTGTACTCTCTCCCTCTACTCTCTCTCCCCCTCCCCTGTACTCTCTCCCCCTCCCCTGTACTCTCTCCCTCTGTACCCTCTCCCCCCCTGTACTCTCTCCCCCCCCCTGTACCCTCTCCCTCTGTACTCTCTCCCCCCCCTGTACTCTCCTCCCCCCCTCCCCCCCCCGTACTCTCTCCCCCTCCCCCCCTGTACCCTCTCCCCCCCTGTACCCTCTCCCCCTCCCCGCCCTGTACTCTTTCCCCCTCCCCCCCCTGTACTCTTTCCCCCTCCCCCCCCCCCCCTGTACTCTCTCCCCCTCCCCCCCTGTACCCTCTCCCCCTCCCCCCCTGTACCCTCTCCCCCTCCCCCTGTACCCTCTCCCTCTCCCCTGTACCCTCTCCCTCTCCCCTGTACACTCTCCCTCTCCCCTGTACACTCTCCCCCTGTACCCTCTCCCCCCCTCCCAAATTCCGTAGACAACAGCCGTGGTCAGGATCGAACCTGTGGGATCCAATCCCGCTTTGTGGGGCCAAGCTCATGTATTGTTCTGTGTAATTATTATCTGCTTTAACTGCTTGCTCAGGTAGCTTGTTACATATGCCCACACATTTCCCTCGGGTTTCTATCAAATCTTGCTCCTCTGGAGCAGCAGAGGTGCTGCCTGTCCCGCTAAGTTACTCTAACATTTTGTGCCTATCTTCGATAAAAATCAGCATGCATAACTACAAAATTCATCTTTCCCAATAACCGGTTTGCTATTGTCAATTGTTCCCTTCCCTCCCGCTCCACCATTTCCCCAGGCCCAGGCACTTTCCCTTGCAACCAACCGCAAGAGCTGCTACACTTGTCCCTTTACCTCCCCCCTCCGAGCAGTCAGACAGAGGTTCACCTACACCTCCTCCAACCTCATCTATTGCATCCGCTGCTCTAGATTCCAGCTGATCTATATCGGTGAGACCAACGGCTTGGCAGTCGTTTCGCCGAACACCTCTGCTCGGTCCGCAATAACCAACCCGACCTCACGGTGGCTCAGCACTTCAACTCCCCCTCCCATTCCGTATCCGACCTCTCTGTCCTGGGCCTCATCCACGGCCAGAGTGAGCAACACCGCAAATTGGAGGAACAGCACCTCATATTCCGCTTGGGGAGTCTGCATCCTCTTGGCTTGAACATTGAATTTTCTCAATTCCGTTAACCCTTGCTGCCTCCTCCCTTCCCTTTCTTCTCCCTGCCCCCCACCTCCCATCGGTCTGAAGAAGGGTTTCGGCCCGAAACGTTGCCTATCTTCTTCGCTCCTTAGATGCTGCTGCACACGCTGAGTTTCTCCAGCTTTTTGTGTACCCTCGATTTTCCAGCGTCTGCAGTTCCTTCTTTAACACAATGGTTTGCTATTGTCAATTGGTTTTATCTTCAATCAACTTTGTCAGATGTTTGGATTATTTGGTTACTGAATCCAGAGGTTTTGGAGATTGATGAACGGGGACAATGGAGCAGATTGATGTCTTGCTGGACTTTGGGAATGGGCACATTTAGCCACTCATGTTAGGTTACACTGTTAATGCTGGCTTTCTGCAGTGATTTCAATCAGTGTTTTTTCTGAATAGCAGTGGTTTAAAATTGTACATTGTGACGGATTTAAAAATCAAGTCTGATTGTTGTCTTCCTGCACAGGGTAGATGCAGAAATGGATGTCACATGTGGAGCAGTGGGTGCAGGCAGCTCAGGTACGTTGATAATGAATCCTTCAGCTAATCTTCTCATTCTAGTATATGATGTTGAAACTATTTTCCCCGTCTTATCGATCATGCTGATTATGAGCAAATAAGCCAAATACATCTGATGCTAGCAAAGACATTGGTTAAATCTGGCACCTTTTTGTGTACAAATTGACCGGAGTTTACTTTTCCAGGAGTGAAGAGCTCCGAGGAACAGCTGCAGATCCAGGTAGGTGTTGGTACTTTTTTGGGGGAATGGGAATAGGTTCCTTACAGCGCCCTCCATAATGTTTGGGACCTAGACCCATCATTTATTTATTTGCCTCTCTACTCCACAATTTCAGATTTGTAATAGAAAAAAATCACATGTGGTCCCATTGTCAGATTTTAATAAAGTCCATTTTTATACATTTTGGTTACAGCAATGTTTATACATTGTCCCCCCATTTCAGGGCACCATAATGTTTGGGACACAGCAATGTCATGTAAATGAAAGTAGTCGTGTTTAGTATTTTGTTGCGTCTCATGGTCATCACCAGTTACTGGGTGTCTTCTCTGGTGATGCTATGCCAGGCCTGTGTTGCAGCCATCTTTAGCCTATGCTTGTTTTGAGGGCTAGTCATATTCAGTTTTCTCTTCAGCATATGAAAGGTATGCTCAATTGCGTTCAGATCGGGTGAGTCATGACTTGGCCACTCAAGAATTGACCTTTTTTTTGCTTTGAAAAACTCCTTTGTTGCTTTAGCAGTATGTTTGGGATCATTGTCTTGCTGTAGAATGAATTGCCGGCCAATGGGTTTTGAGGCATTTGAACGAGCAGAAAGGTTGTGTCTACACACTTCAGAATTCATTATACTACTACCATCAGCAGTTGTATCATCAATGAAGATAAGTGAGCCAGTACCTTCAGCAGCCATACATTCACAGATGAGGTGGTATGCTTTGGATCTGGGCAGTTCCTTCTCCTCCTCCATGCCTTGCTCTTGCCATCACTCTGATATGTTAATCTGCGTCTCACCTGTCCCACAAGACCTTTTTCCAGAACTGTGGTTGGTCTTTTAAGTGGCAAACTAACCTGGCTCATCCTATTTTTGTGGCTAACCAGTGGTTTGTATCTTGCAGTGTATCTTTCTGTTCATTAGGTCTTCTGCGGACAGTGATCATTGACATATCCACACCTGAAGAGTGTTTCTGGTCTGTTGGACTTGGGGATTTTTCTTTATTATAGAGAGAATTCTTCTGTCATCAGCTGCGGCGGTCGGTCTTCCTTGGCCTGCCAGTCGCTTTGCCCACTTTCTCCTTAATCATGTTCCAAACAGTTGATTTTGGTAAGCCGGAGGTTTGGCTAATGTCCGTAACAAGTTCTATTCTTGTTTCATTGGCACAACTTTGGTCCTCATGTTAATAAATAGCAATACAAGTTTCCAAAGGTGATGGAACGAAGGGAGGAATGAATAGGTGCTGAAAGCTCTCTTATACCTCCCTTACACCTGCATTAAGGAGGCAATTAAACACACCTGAACAATTGCAAATGCATGTGAAACCGTGTGTCCCAAACATTGTGGTGCCCTGAAATGTTGGGGTGTGGGGCGGGGCTATGTATAAACACAGCTGTAATGCAAAATGTATAAAGATGGCCTTTAATAAATAAATTATGGTCCCAAACGTGGAGGGCACAGTATATCGAGCTCGAAGTGAGTTGTGATATGCAGATATGGGATTTTGGTCCAAATGGCACCCATTCCTTCTCCAGAGATTCTGCCTGTCCCGCTGGGTCACCTATTGTGTGTATCTTTTCTTTATAAAAATCAACGTACATAGCTACAAGATCCAGAGTGGAACTTTGGTGAGATTTAAATAGTTGATTTGTGAAGCTCATGGGTTGCTATTGTCATTTGGTTTGATCTTCAATCCAACTTTGGCAGATGTTTGGATTATTTGGTTACTGAATTAGAGGTTTTGGAGATTGATGAACGGGGGGACAATGGAGCAGATTGATCTGTTGCTGGACTTTGGGAATGGCCACTCGTGTTAGGTTACACTGTTAATGCTGGCTTTCTGCAGTGATTTCAATCTGTGTTTTTTCTGAACAGCAATGGTTTAAAATTGTACATTGTGATGGGGTTTAAAAAGCAAGTAGTCAATTAAGTATGAATGTTGTCTTCCTGCACAGGGTGGATTGCAGAAATGGGTGTCACTTGTGGAGCAGTGGGTGCAGGCAGCTCAGGTACGTTGGTAATAATCCTTCAGCTAATCTTCTCATTCTAGTAAATGATGTTGAAACTTTTTTCCCCATCTTATCGATCATGCTGATTATGAGCAAATAAGCCAAATATATCTGATGCTAGGCCAAATATATCTGATGCTAGCAAAGACATTGGTTAAATCTGGCACCTTTTTGTGTACAAATTGACCCAAGTTTACTTTTCCAGGTGTGAGAGCTCCTAGGAGCAGCTGCAGATCCAGGCAGGTGTTGGTACTTTTTTTGGGGATGGGAATAGGTTCCTCACAGCGCCCTCCATAATGTTTGGGACAGAGGCCCATTTAATTTATTTGCCTCTCTACTCCACAATTTTTGTGGGCCATATAAGGTTACAGCGCATGCGTGGGCCATATAAGGTTACAGCGCATGCGTGGGGGCTATATAAGGTTACGGCGCATGCATGGGGGCTACATAAGGTTACGGCGCATGCGTGAGGGCCATATACGGGTGCGGCGCATGCGTGAGGGCCATATAAGGGTTCCTGCACAGGCGTGAGGTGGCTATATAAGCTGCAGCGCAGCGGCCATTGGTAGATTGGTGATGAGGAGGTGTGGTGGTGCGGTCTCTCTCCTCTCTATCTCTCCCTGAGTTCTCCCATCTCTCTCTGCCTGCGCTCAATCTCCCATCACTCTCTCTCTGCCTGCGCTCTCTCTCTGCCTGCGCTCTCTCTCTGCCTGCGCTCTCTCTCTGCCTGCGCTCTCTCTCTGCCTGCGCTCTCTCTCTGCCTGCGCTCTCTCTCTGCCTGCGCTCTCTCTCTGCCTGCGCTCTCTCTCTGCCTGCGCTCTCTCTCTGCCTGCGCTCTCTCTCTGCCTGCGCTCTCTCTCTGCCTGCGCTCTCTCTCTGCCTGCGCTCTCTCTCTGCCTGCGCTCTCTCTCTGCCTGCGCTCTCTCTCTGCCTGCGCTCTCTCTGCACTCTCCCCGCACACTCTGCCTGCACTTCCACCACCGTGGTCTCTCACCATCTCCCCGGGCTCCGAGATCTGCCTCCCCCGGCGCTGCCTGGCCTGCTGTTGTTTCATGCTGTTTGTGTTTTCCACGATGATTTTGTAAAAAGTAATTTTGTTCATTGTATTTAATAAAAGAGTATTTTGACTTTGAAATTGTTTATTTCTTTTAATCTGGTATTGCTTGCTCATGTGAGATCGGTGCAATAATGTTTAGCTTTAAGGCCCTGTCCCGCTTACGTGTCCTTGGCACGCAAATTACGCAACCTCGTCGTCTCGTTGAGGTGCTCGGGCATCGTGTGGCCACGCGGGGCCGGTCCCACTGAGAAGCGTGGAGGGGTATGAAGTTTTGCGCGGTATCACGAGGCGCTCCGAAATTTTGCATCGAGCTAAATCTTCATGCGCCACCGGCCTGTCGCATAACTGATGGCCAAAGTGGGACAGGCCCAAGACCCTGGCGTGACGCAACGTCTCGCCTCCAACAGCAGCAGAAGCAGGCAAACGATCGCCGAGGTCGGCCTGGGGCTCACGGCTGTGCGGTCAGGATCCGCCCCCACTTCTAGCGAGCTAAATCTTCGTGCGCCATCGGCCTGTCGCGTAACTGATGGCCAAAGTGGGACAGGCCCAAGACCCTAGCAGGCAAACGATCGCCGAGCTCGGCCTGGGGCTCACGGCCGTTGCTGTCCGGATCCGGCCCCCACTTCTCCTCCCAGAGCGGGGCCAAGAAAATTGATGATAGACGCGAAATGCTGGAGTAACTCAGCGGGACCGGCAGCATCTCTGGAGAGAGGATAGATGATGTTTCGGGTCAAGACCCTTTCAGACTGAAGAAGTCTCGACCCAGAAACATCACCCATTCTCTCCAGCGATGCTGCCGGTCTCGCTGAGTTACTCCTGTATTTTGTCTATCGTCAAATGACATCACGCGCTCCAGACCGTCGCACCTCAACACGACCACGAGGTCACGTACTTAGCGTGAATTGTGAATCTAGAGGCTTTGGAGATTGATGAACGGGGACATTGGAGCTGATTGATATCTTGCTCGCCTTTGGGAATGGGTACATTTAGCCACTCGTGTTAGGTTGCACTGTTAATGCTGGTTTTATGAAGTGATTTCAATCGGTGTTTTTCCTGAACAGCAATGGTTTAAAATTGTACATTCTGACGGATTTAAAAATCAAGTAGTCAATTAAGTATGAATGTTGTCTTTCTGCACAGGGTGGATTGCAGAAACTATGTCACTTGTGGAGCAGTGGGTGCAGACAGCTCAGGTACGTTGGTAATGAATCCTTCAGCTAATCTTCTCATTCTAGTAAATGATGTTGAAACTTTTTTCCCCGTCTTATCGATCATGCTGATTATGAGCAAATAAGCCAAATGTATCTGATGCTAGCAAAGACATTGGTTCAAATCTGGCACCTTTTTGTGTACGAATTGACCCGAGTTTACTTTTCCAGGTGTGAGAGCTCCTAGGAGCAGCTGCAGATCCAGGTAGGTGTTGGTACTTTTTTTGGGGATGGGAATAGGTTCCTCACAGCGCCCTCCATAATGTTTGGGACAAAGGCCCATTTATTTATTTGCCTCTCTACTCCACAATTTGAGATTTGTAATAGGAAAAAAATCACATGTGGTTATTAAAGTGCACATTGTCAGATCTTTATAAAGTCAATTTTTATACATTTTGGTTTCACCATGTAGAAATTAATGATGCAATGTTTATTTGTAGCCCTCCCTATTTCAGGGCACCATAATGTTTGGGACAGAGCAATGTCATGTAAATGAAAGTGGTCGTGTTTAGTATTTTATTCTGTATCCTTTGTATGGTCATCACTAGTTGCTGGGTGATTCTCTGCCAGGCCTGTATTGCAGCCATCTTTATCTTATGCTTGTTTTGAGTGTTTGGGAGTTTCTCTTTGCTGCGGAGGTCTCCCTTGGCCTGCCAGTCCCTTTGCGATTAGTAAACTCGCCAGTGCTCTCTTTCGTCTTAATGATGTTCCAAACATGATGTGCATTTTAACCACATGTGATTTTTTTTTTTTTTCTCCGTGTATTACAAATCTCAAATTGTGGAGCAGGGGCAAATAAATAAATGATGGGTCTTTGCTCTACAACACTGCAGAACAGCTGCAGTACACGCAGCATCTCTGGAGAGACGTTGCTGTATCTGTGTCATTCTGTGTAATGAGGCGGATATATAAGATTGCAGTGCATGTTTGTGGGCCATATAAGGTTACAGCGCATGCGTGGGGGCTATATAAGGTTACGGCACATGCGTGGGGGCTATATAAGGTTACGGCGCATGCATGGGGGCTACATAAGGTTACGGCGCATGCGTGAGGACCATATACGGGTGCGGCGCATGCGTGAGGGCCATATAAGGGTTCCTGCACAGGCGTGAGGTGGCTATATAAGCTGCAGCGCAGCGGCCATTGGTAGATTGGTGATGAGGAGGTGTGGTGGTGCGGTCTCTCTCCTCTCTATCTCTCCCTGAGTTCTCCCATCTCTCTCTGCCTGCGCTCAATCTCCCATCACTCTCTCTCTGCCTGCGCTCTCTCTCTGCCTGCGCTCTCTCTCTGCCTGCGCTCTCTCTCTGCCTGCGCTCTCTCTCTGCCTGCGCTCTCTCTCTGCCTGCGCTCTCTCTCTGCCTGCGCTCTCTCTCTGCCTGCGCTCTCTCTCTGCCTGCGCTCTCTCTCTGCCTGCGCTCTCTCTCTGCCTGCGCTCTCTCTCTGCCTGCGCTCTCTCTCTGCCTGCGCTCTCTCTCTGCCTGCGCTCTCTCTCTGCCTGCGCTCTCTCTCTGCCTGCGCTCTCTCTCTGCCTGCGCTCTCTCTCTGCCTGCGCTCTCTCTCTGCCTGCGCTCTCTCTCTGCCTGCGCTCTCTCTCTGCCTGCGCTCTCTTCCCCCTGCGCTCTCTCTGCACTCTCCCCGCACACTCTGCCTGCACTTCCACCACCGTGGTCTCTCACCATCTCCCCGGGCTCCGAGATCTGCCTCCCCCGGCGCTGCCTGGCCTGCTGTTGTTTCATGCTGTTTGTGTTTTCCACGATGATTTTGTAAAAAGTAATTTTGTTCATTGTATTTAATAAAAGAGTATTTTGACTTTGAAATTGTTTATTTCTTTTAATCTGGTATTGCTTGCTCATGTGAGATCGGTGCAATAATGTTTAGCTTTAAGGCCCTGTCCCGCTTACGTGTCCTTGGCACGCAAATTACGCAACCTCGTCGTCTCGTTGAGGTGCTCGGGCATCGTGTGGCCACGCGGGGCCGGTCCCACTGAGAAGCGTGGAGGGGTATGAAGTTTTGCGCGGTATCACGAGGCGCTCCGAAATTTTGCATCGAGCTAAATCTTCATGCGCCACCGGCCTGTCGCATAACTGATGGCCAAAGTGGGACAGGCCCAAGACCCTGGCGTGACGCAACGTCTCGCCTCCAACAGCAGCAGAAGCAGGCAAACGATCGCCGAGGTCGGCCTGGGGCTCACGGCTGTGCGGTCAGGATCCGCCCCCACTTCTAGCGAGCTAAATCTTCGTGCGCCATCGGCCTGTCGCGTAACTGATGGCCAAAGTGGGACAGGCCCAAGACCCTAGCAGGCAAACGATCGCCGAGCTCGGCCTGGGGCTCACGGCCGTTGCTGTCCGGATCCGGCCCCCACTTCTCCTCCCAGAGCGGGGCCAAGAAAATTGATGATAGACGCGAAATGCTGGAGTAACTCAGCGGGACCGGCAGCATCTCTGGAGAGAGGATAGATGATGTTTCGGGTCAAGACCCTTTCAGACTGAAGAAGTCTCGACCCAGAAACATCACCCATTCTCTCCAGCGATGCTGCCGGTCTCGCTGAGTTACTCCTGTATTTTGTCTATCGTCAAATGACATCACGCGCTCCAGACCGTCGCACCTCAACACGACCACGAGGTCACGTACTTAGCGTGAATTGTGAATCTAGAGGCTTTGGAGATTGATGAACGGGGACATTGGAGCTGATTGATATCTTGCTCGCCTTTGGGAATGGGTACATTTAGCCACTCGTGTTAGGTTGCACTGTTAATGCTGGTTTTATGAAGTGATTTCAATCGGTGTTTTTCCTGAACAGCAATGGTTTAAAATTGTACATTCTGACGGATTTAAAAATCAAGTAGTCAATTAAGTATGAATGTTGTCTTCCTGCACAGGGTGGATTGCAGAAACTATGTCACTTGTGGAGCAGTGGGTGCAGACAGCTCAGGTACGTTGGTAATGAATCCTTCAGCTAATCTTCTCATTCTAGTAAATGATGTTGAAACTTTTTTCCCCGTCTTATCGATCATGCTGATTATGAGCAAATAAGCCAAATGTATCTGATGCTAGCAAAGACATTGGTTCAAATCTGGCACCTTTTTGTGTACGAATTGACCCGAGTTTACTTTTCCAGGTGTGAGAGCTCCTAGGAGCAGCTGCAGATCCAGGTAGGTGTTGGTACTTTTTTTGGGGATGGGAATAGGTTCCTCACAGCGCCCTCCATAATGTTTGGGACAAAGGCCCATTTATTTATTTGCCTCTCTACTCCACAATTTGAGATTTGTAATAGGAAAAAAATCACATGTGGTTATTAAAGTGCACATTGTCAGATCTTTATAAAGTCAATTTTTATACATTTTGGTTTCACCATGTAGAAATTAATGATGCAATGTTTATTTGTAGCCCTCCCTATTTCAGGGCACCATAATGTTTGGGACAGAGCAATGTCATGTAAATGAAAGTGGTCGTGTTTAGTATTTTATTCTGTATCCTTTGTATGGTCATCACTAGTTGCTGGGTGATTCTCTGCCAGGCCTGTATTGCAGCCATCTTTATCTTATGCTTGTTTTGAGTGTTTGGGAGTTTCTCTTTGCTGCGGAGGTCTCCCTTGGCCTGCCAGTCCCTTTGCGATTAGTAAACTCGCCAGTGCTCTCTTTCGTCTTAATGATGTTCCAAACATGATGTGCATTTTAACCACATGTGATTTTTTTTTTTCCTCCGTGTATTACAAATCTCAAATTGTGGAGCAGGGGCAAATAAATAAATGATGGGTCTTTGCTCTACAACACTGCAGAACAGCTGCAGTACACGCAGCATCTCTGGAGAGACGTTGCTGTATCTGTGTCATTCTGTGTAATGAGGCGGATATATAAGATTGCAGTGCATGTTTGTGGGCCATATAAGGTTACAGCGCATGCGTGGGGGCTATATAAGGTTACGGCACATGCGTGGGGGCTATATAAGGTTACGGCGCATGCATGGGGGCTACATAAGGTTACGGCGCATGCGTGAGGACCATATACGGGTGCGGCGCATGCGTGAGGGCCATATAAGGGTTCCTGCACAGGCGTGAGGTGGCTATATAAGCTGCAGCGCAGCGGCCATTGGTAGATTGGTGATGAGGAGGTGTGGTGGTGCGGTCTCTCTCCTCTCTATCTCTCCCTGAGTTCTCCCATCTCTCTCTGCCTGCGCTCAATCTCCCATCACTCTCTCTCTGCCTGCGCTCTCTCTCTGCCTGCGCTCTCTCTCTGCCTGCGCTCTCTCTCTGCCTGCGCTCTCTCTCTGCCTGCGCTCTCTCTCTGCCTGCGCTCTCTCTCTGCCTGCGCTCTCTCTCTGCCTGCGCTCTCTCTCTGCCTGCGCTCTCTCTCTGCCTGCGCTCTCTCTCTGCCTGCGCTCTCTCTCTGCCTGCGCTCTCTCTCTGCCTGCGCTCTCTCTCTGCCTGCGCTCTCTCTCTGCCTGCGCTCTCTCTCTGCCTGCGCTCTCTCTCTGCCTGCGCTCTCTCTCTGCCTGCGCTCTCTCTCTGCCTGCGCTCTCTCTCTGCCTGCGCTCTCTTCCCCCTGCGCTCTCTTCCCCCTGCGCTCTCTCTGCACTCTCCCCGCACACTCTGCCTGCACTTCCACCACCGTGGTCTCTCACCATCTCCCCGGGCTCCGAGATCTGCCTCCCCCGGCGCTGCCTGGCCTGCTGTTGTTTCATGCTGTTTGTGTTTTCCACGATGATTTTGTAAAAAGTAATTTTGTTCATTGTATTTAATAAAAGAGTATTTTGACTTTGAAATTGTTTATTTCTTTTAATCTGGTATTGCTTGCTCATGTGAGATCGGTGCAATAATGTTTAGCTTTAAGGCCCTGTCCCGCTTACGTGTCCTTGGCACGCAAATTACGCAACCTCGTCGTCTCGTTGAGGTGCTCGGGCATCGTGTGGCCACGCGGGGCCGGTCCCACTGAGAAGCGTGGAGGGGTATGAAGTTTTGCGCGGTATCACGAGGCGCTCCGAAATTTTGCATCGAGCTAAATCTTCATGCGCCACCGGCCTGTCGCATAACTGATGGCCAAAGTGGGACAGGCCCAAGACCCTGGCGTGACGCAACGTCTCGCCTCCAACAGCAGCAGAAGCAGGCAAACGATCGCTGAGGTCGGCCTGGGGCTCACGGCTGTGCGGTCAGGATCCGCCCCCCACTTCTAGCGAGCTAAATCTTCGTGCGCCATCGGCCTGTCGCGTAACTGATGGCCAAAGTGGGACAGGCCCAAGACCCTAGCAGGCAAACGATCGCCGAGCTCGGCCTGGGGCTCACGGCCGTTGCTGTCCGGATCCGGCCCCCACTTCTCCTCCCAGAGCGGGGCCAAGAAAATTGATGATAGACGCGAAATGCTGGAGTAACTCAGCGGGACCGGCAGCATCTCTGGAGAGAGGATAGATGATGTTTCGGGTCAAGACCCTTTCAGACTGAAGAAGTCTCGACCCAGAAACATCACCCATTCTCTCCAGCGATGCTGCCGGTCTCGCTGAGTTACTCCTGTATTTTGTCTATCGTCAAATGACATCACGCGCTCCAGACCGTCGCACCTCAACACGACCACGAGGTCACGTACTTAGCGTGAATTGTGAATCTAGAGGCTTTGGAGATTGATGAACGGGGACATTGGAGCTGATTGATATCTTGCTCGCCTTTGGGAATGGGTACATTTAGCCACTCGTGTTAGGTTGCACTGTTAATGCTGGTTTTATGAAGTGATTTCAATCGGTGTTTTTCCTGAACAGCAATGGTTTAAAATTGTACATTCTGACGGATTTAAAAATCAAGTAGTCAATTAAGTATGAATGTTGTCTTTCTGCACAGGGTGGATTGCAGAAACGATGTCACTTGTGGAGCAGTGGGTGCAGACAGCTCAGGTACGTTGGTAATGAATCCTTCAGCTAATCTTCTCATTCTAGTAAATGATGTTGAAACTTTTTTCCCCGTCTTATCGATCATGCTGATTATGAGCAAATAAGCCAAATGTATCTGATGCTAGCAAAGACATTGGTTAAATCTGGCACCTTTTTGTGTACGAATTGACCCGAGTTTACTTTTCCAGGTGTGAGAGCTCCTAGGAGCAGCTGCAGATCCAGGTAGGTGTTGGTACTTTTTTGGGGGATGGGAATAGGTTCCTCACAGCGCCCTCCATAATGTTTGGGACAAAGGCCCATTTATTTATTTGCCTCTCTACTCCACAATTTGAGATTTGTAATAGGAAAAAAATCACATGTGGTTATTAAAGTGCACATTGTCAGATCTTTATAAAGTCAATTTTTATACATTTTGGTTTCACCATGTAGAAATTAATGATGCAATGTTTATTTGTAGCCCTCCCTATTTCAGGGCACCATAATGTTTGGGACAGAGCAATGTCATGTAAATGAAAGTGGTCGTGTTTAGTATTTTATTCTGTATCCTTTGTATGGTCATCACTAGTTGCTGGGTGATTCTCTGCCAGGCCTGTATTGCAGCCATCTTTATCTTATGCTTGTTTTGAGTGTTTGGGAGTTTCTCTTTGCTGCGGAGGTCTCCCTTGGCCTGCCAGTCCCTTTGCGATTAGTAAACTCGCCAGTGCTCTCTTTCGTCTTAATGATGTTCCAAACATGATGTGCATTTTAACCACATGTGATTTTTTTTTTCTCCGTGTATTACAAATCTCAAATTGTGGAGCAGGGGCAAATAAATAAATGATGGGTCTTTGCTCTACAACACTGCAGAACAGCTGCAGTAAACGCAGCATCTCTGGAGAGACGTTGCTGTATCTGTGTCATTCTGTGTAATGAGGCGGATATATAAGATTGCAGTGCATGTTTGTGGGCCATATAAGGTTACAGCGCATGCGTGGGGGCTATATAAGGTTACGGCACATGCGTGGGGGCTATATAAGGTTACGGCGCATGCATGGGGGCTACATAAGGTTACGGCGCATGCGTGAGGGCCATATACGGGTGCGGCGCATGCGTGAGGGCCATATAAGGGTTCCTGCACAGGCGTGAGGTGGCTATATAAGCTGCAGCGCAGCGGCCATTGGTAGATTGGTGATGAGGAGGTGTGGTGGTGCGGTCTCTCTCCTCTCTATCTCTCCCTGAGTTCTCCCATCTCTCTCTGCCTGCGCTCAATCTCCCATCACTCTCTCTCTGCCTGCGCTCTCTCTCTGCCTGCGCTCTCTCTCTGCCTGCGCTCTCTCTCTGCCTGCGCTCTCTCTCTGCCTGCGCTCTCTCTCTGCCTGCGCTCTCTCTCTGCCTGCGCTCTCTCTCTGCCTGCGCTCTCTCTCTCTGCCTGCGCTCTCTCTCTGCCTGCGCTCTCTCTCTGCCTGCGCTCTCTCTCTGCCTGCGCTCTCTCTCTGCCTGCGCTCTCTCTCTGCCTGCGCTCTCTCTCTGCCTGCGCTCTCTCTCTCCTGCCTGCGCTCTCTTCCCCCTGCGCTCTCTCTGCACTCTCCCCGCACACTCTGCCTGCACTTCCACCACCGTGGTCTCTCACCATCTCCCCGGGCTCCGAGATCTGCCTCCCCCGGCGCTGCCTGGCCTGCTGTTGTTTCATGCTGTTTGTGTTTTCCACGAATGATTTTGTAAAAAGTAATTTTGTTCATTGTATTTAATAAAAGAGTATTTTGACTTTGAAATTGTTTATTTCTTTTAATCTGGTATTGCTTGCTCATGTGAGATCGGTGCAATAATGTTTAGCTTTAAGGCCCTGTCCCGCTTACGTGTCCTTGGCACGCAAATTACGCAACCTCGTCGTCTCGTTGAGGTGCTCGGGCATCGTGTGGCCACGCGGGGCCGGTCCCACTGAGAAGCGTGGAGGGGTATGAAGTTTTTGCGCGGTATCACGAGGCGCTCCGAAATTTTGCATCGAGCTAAATCTTCATGCGCCACCGGCCTGTCGCATAACTGATGGCCAAAGTGGGACAGGCCCAAGACCCTGGCGTGACGCAACGTCTCGCCTCCAACAGCAGCAGAAGCAGGCAAACGATCGCTGAGGTCGGCCTGGGGCTCACGGCTGTGCGGTCAGGATCCGCCCCCACTTCTAGCGAGCTAAATCTTCGTGCGCCATCGGCCTGTCGCGTAACTGATGGCCAAAGTGGGACAGGCCCAAGACCCTAGCAGGCAAACGATCGCCGAGCTCGGCCTGGGGCTCACGGCCGTTGCTGTCCGGATCCGGCCCCCACTTCTCCTCCCAGAGCGGGGCCAAGAAAATTGATGATAGACGCGAAATGCTGGAGTAACTCAGCGGGACCGGCAGCATCTCTGGAGAGAGGATAGATGATGTTTCGGGTCAAGACCCTTTCAGACTGAAGAAGTCTCGACCCAGAAACATCACCCATTCTCTCCAGCGATGCTGCCGGTCTCGCTGAGTTACTCCTGTATTTTGTCTATCGTCAAATGACATCACGCGCTCCAGACCGTCGCACCTCAACACGACCACGAGGTCACGTACTTAGCGTGAATTGTGAATCTAGAGGCTTTGGAGATTGATGAACGGGGACATTGGAGCTGATTGATATCTTGCTCGCCTTTGGGAATGGGTACATTTAGCCACTCGTGTTAGGTTGCACTGTTAATGCTGGTTTTATGAAGTGATTTCAATCGGTGTTTTTCCTGAACAGCAATGGTTTAAAATTGTACATTCTGACGGATTTAAAAATCAAGTAGTCAATTAAGTATGAATGTTGTCTTTCTGCACAGGGTGGATTGCAGAAACTATGTCACTTGTGGAGCAGTGGGTGCAGACAGCTCAGGTACGTTGGTAATGAATCCTTCAGCTAATCTTCTCATTCTAGTAAATGATGTTGAAACTTTTTTCCCCGTCTTATCGATCATGCTGATTATGAGCAAATAAGCCAAATGTATCTGATGCTAGCAAAGACATTGGTTAATCTGGCACCTTTTTGTGTACGAATTGACCCGAGTTTACTTTTCCAGGTGTGAGAGCTCCTAGGAGCAGCTGCAGATCCAGGTAGGTGTTGGTACTTTTTTTGGGGGATGGGAATAGGTTCCTCACAGCGCCCTCCATAATGTTTGGGACAAAGGCCCATTTATTTATTTGCCTCTCTACTCCACAATTTGAGATTTGTAATAGGAAAAAAATCACATGTGGTTATTAAAGTGCACATTGTCAGATCTTTATAAAGTCAATTTTTATACATTTTGGTTTCACCATGTAGAAATTAATGATGCAATGTTTATTTGTAGCCCTCCCTATTTCAGGGCACCATAATGTTTGGGACAGAGCAATGTCATGTAAATGAAAGTGGTCGTGTTTAGTATTTTATTCTGTATCCTTTGTATGGTCATCACTAGTTGCTGGGTGATTCTCTGCCAGGCCTGTATTGCAGCCATCTTTATCTTATGCTTGTTTTGAGTGTTTGGGAGTTTCTCTTTGCTGCGGAGGTCTCCCTTGGCCTGCCAGTCCCTTTGCGATTAGTAAACTCGCCAGTGCTCTCTTTCGTCTTAATGATGTTCCAAACATGATGTGCATTTTAACCACATGTGATTTTTTTTTTTCCTCCGTGTATTACAAATCTCAAATTGTGGAGCAGGGGCAAATAAATAAATGATGGGTCTTTGCTCTACAACACTGCAGAACAGCTGCAGTACACGCAGCATCTCTGGAGAGACGTTGCTGTATCTGTGTCATTCTGTGTAATGAGGCGGATATATAAGATTGCAGTGCATGTTTGTGGGCCATATAAGGTTACAGCGCATGCGTGGGGGCTATATAAGGTTACGGCACATGCGTGGGGGCTATATAAGGTTACGGCGCATGCATGGGGGCTACATAAGGTTACGGCGCATGCGTGAGGACCATATACGGGTGCGGCGCATGCGTGAGGGCCATATAAGGGTTCCTGCACAGGCGTGAGGTGGCTATATAAGCTGCAGCGCAGCGGCCATTGGTAGATTGGTGATGAGGAGGTGTGGTGGTGCGGTCTCTCTCCTCTCTATCTCTCCCTGAGTTCTCCCATCTCTCTCTGCCTGCGCTCAATCTCCCATCACTCTCTCTCTGCCTGCGCTCTCTCTCTGCCTGCGCTCTCTCTCTGCCTGCGCTCTCTCTCTGCCTGCGCTCTCTCTCTGCCTGCGCTCTCTCTCTGCCTGCGCTCTCTCTCTGCCTGCGCTCTCTCTCTGCCTGCGCTCTCTCTCTGCCTGCGCTCTCTCTCTGCCTGCGCTCTCTCTCTGCCTGCGCTCTCTCTCTGCCTGCGCTCTCTCTCTGCCTGCGCTCTCTCTCTGCCTGCGCTCTCTCTCTGCCTGCGCTCTCTCTCTGCCTGCGCTCTCTCTCTCTGCCTGCGCTCTCTTCCCCCTGCGCTCTCTCTGCACTCTCCCCGCACACTCTGCCTGCACTTCCACCACCGTGGTCTCTCACCATCTCCCCGGGCTCCGAGATCTGCCTCCCCCGGCGCTGCCTGGCCTGCTGTTGTTTCATGCTGTTTGTGTTTTCCACGATGATTTTGTAAAAAGTAATTTTGTTCATTGTATTTAATAAAAGAGTATTTTGACTTTGAAATTGTTTATTTCTTTTAATCTGGTATTGCTTGCTCATGTGAGATCGGTGCAATAATGTTTAGCTTTAAGGCCCTGTCCCGCTTACGTGTCCTTGGCACGCAAATTACGCAACCTCGTCGTCTCGTTGAGGTGCTCGGGCATCGTGTGGCCACGCGGGGCCGGTCCCACTGAGAAGCGTGGAGGGGTATGAAGTTTTGCGCGGTATCACGAGGCGCTCCGAAATTTTGCATCGAGCTAAATCTTCATGCGCCACCGGCCTGTCGCATAACTGATGGCCAAAGTGGGACAGGCCCAAGACCCTGGCGTGACGCAACGTCTCGCCTCCAACAGCAGCAGAAGCAGGCAAACGATCGCCGAGGTCGGCCTGGGGCTCACGGCTGTGCGGTCAGGATCCGCCCCCACTTCTAGCGAGCTAAATCTTCGTGCGCCATCGGCCTGTCGCGTAACTGATGGCCAAAGTGGGACAGGCCCAAGACCCTAGCAGGCAAACGATCGCCGAGCTCGGCCTGGGGCTCACGGCCGTTGCTGTCCGGATCCGGCCCCCACTTCTCCTCCCAGAGCGGGGCCAAGAAAATTGATGATAGACGCGAAATGCTGGAGTAACTCAGCGGGACCGGCAGCATCTCTGGAGAGAGGATAGATGATGTTTCGGGTCAAGACCCTTTCAGACTGAAGAAGTCTCGACCCAGAAACATCACCCATTCTCTCCAGCGATGCTGCCGGTCTCGCTGAGTTACTCCTGTATTTTGTCTATCGTCAAATGACATCACGCGCTCCAGACCGTCGCACCTCAACACGACCACGAGGTCACGTACTTAGCGTGAATTGTGAATCTAGAGGCTTTGGAGATTGATGAACGGGGACATTGGAGCTGATTGATATCTTGCTCGCCTTTGGGAATGGGTACATTTAGCCACTCGTGTTAGGTTGCACTGTTAATGCTGGTTTTATGAAGTGATTTCAATCGGTGTTTTTCCTGAACAGCAATGGTTTAAAATTGTACATTCTGACGGATTTAAAAATCAAGTAGTCAATTAAGTATGAATGTTGTCTTTCTGCACAGGGTGGATTGCAGAAACTATGTCACTTGTGGAGCAGTGGGTGCAGACAGCTCAGGTACGTTGGTAATGAATCCTTCAGCTAATCTTCTCATTCTAGTAAATGATGTTGAAACTTTTTTCCCCGTCTTATCGATCATGCTGATTATGAGCAAATAAGCCAAATGTATCTGATGCTAGCAAAGACATTGGTTAAATCTGGCACCTTTTTGTGTACGAATTGACCCGAGTTTACTTTTCCAGGTGTGAGAGCTCCTAGGAGCAGCTGCAGATCCAGGTAGGTGTTGGTACTTTTTTTGGGGGATGGGAATAGGTTCCTCACAGCGCCCTCCATAATGTTTGGGACAAAGGCCCATTTATTTATTTGCCTCTCTACTCCACAATTTGAGATTTGTAATAGAAAAAAAATCACATGTGGTTATTAAAGTGCACATTGTCAGATCTTTATAAAGTCAATTTTTATACATTTTGGTTTCACCATGTAGAAATTAATGATGCAATGTTTATTTGTAGCCCTCCCTATTTCAGGGCACCATAATGTTTGGGACAGAGCAATGTCATGTAAATGAAAGTGGTCGTGTTTAGTATTTTATTCTGTATCCTTTGTATGGTCATCACTAGTTGCTGGGTGATTCTCTGCCAGGCCTGTATTGCAGCCATCTTTATCTTATGCTTGTTTTGAGTGTTTGGGAGTTTCTCTTTGCTGCGGAGGTCTCCCTTGGCCTGCCAGTCCCTTTGCGATTAGTAAACTCGCCAGTGCTCTCTTTCGTCTTAATGATGTTCCAAACATGATGTGCATTTTAACCACATGTGATTTTTTTTTTTTCTCCGTGTATTACAAATCTCAAATTGTGGAGCAGGGGCAAATAAATAAATGATGGGTCTTTGCTCTACAACACTGCAGAACAGCTGCAGTACACGCAGCATCTCTGGAGAGACGTTGCTGTATCTGTGTCATTCTGTGTAATGAGGCGGATATATAAGATTGCAGTGCATGTTTGTGGGCCATATAAGGTTACAGCGCATGCGTGGGGGCTATATAAGGTTACGGCACATGCGTGGGGGCTATATAAGGTTACGGCGCATGCATGGGGGCTACATAAGGTTACGGCGCATGCGTGAGGACCATATACGGGTGCGGCGCATGCGTGAGGGCCATATAAGGGTTCCTGCACAGGCGTGAGGTGGCTATATAAGCTGCAGCGCAGCGGCCATTGGTAGATTGGTGATGAGGAGGTGTGGTGGTGCGGTCTCTCTCCTCTCTATCTCTCCCTGAGTTCTCCCATCTCTCTCTGCCTGCGCTCAATCTCCCATCACTCTCTCTCTGCCTGCGCTCTCTCTCTGCCTGCGCTCTCTCTCTGCCTGCGCTCTCTCTCTGCCTGCGCGCTCCTCTCTCTGCCTGCGCTCTCTCTCTGCTGCCTGCGCTCTCTCTCTCTGCCTGCGCTCTCTCTCTCTGCCTGCGCTCTCTCTCTCTGCCTGCGCTCTCTCTCTCTGCCTGCGCTCTCTCTCTGCCTGCGCTCTCTTCCCCCTGCGCTCTCTTCCCCCTGCGCTCTCTCTGCACTCTCCCCGCACACTCTGCCTGCACTTCCACCACCGTGGTCTCTCACCATCTCCCCGGGCTCCGAGATCTGCCTCCCCCGGCGCTGCCTGGCCTGCTGTTGTTTCATGCTGTTTGTGTTTTCCACATGATTTTGTAAAAAAGTAATTTTGTTCATTGTATTTAATAAAAGAGTATTTTGACTTTGAAATTGTTTATTTCTTTTAATCTGGTATTGCTTGCTCATGTGAGATCGGTGCAATAATGTTTAGCTTTAAGGCCCTGTCCCGCTTACGTGTCCTTGGCACGCAAATTACGCAACCTCGTCGTCTCGTTGAGGTGCTCGGGCATCGTGTGGCCACGCGGGGCCGGTCCCACTGAGAAGCGTGGAGGGGTATGAAGTTTTGCGCGGTATCACGAGGCGCTCCGAAATTTTGCATCGAGCTAAATCTTCATGCGCCACCGGCCTGTCGCATAACTGATGGCCAAAGTGGGACAGGCCCAAGACCCTGGCGTGACGCAACGTCTCGCCTCCAACAGCAGCAGAAGCAGGCAAACGATCGCTGAGGTCGGCCTGGGGCTCACGGCTGTGCGGTCAGGATCCGCCCCCACTTCTAGCGAGCTAAATCTTCGTGCGCCATCGGCCTGTCGCGTAACTGATGGCCAAAGTGGGACAGGCCCAAGACCCTAGCAGGCAAACGATCGCCGAGCTCGGCCTGGGGCTCACGGCCGTTGCTGTCCGGATCCGGCCCCCACTTCTCCTCCCAGAGCGGGGCCAAGAAAATTGATGATAGACGCGAAATGCTGGAGTAACTCAGCGGGACCGGCAGCATCTCTGGAGAGAGGATAGATGATGTTTCGGGTCAAGACCCTTTCAGACTGAAGAAGTCTCGACCCAGAAACATCACCCATTCTCTCCAGCGATGCTGCCGGTCTCGCTGAGTTACTCCTGTATTTTGTCTATCGTCAAATGACATCACGCGCTCCAGACCGTCGCACCTCAACACGACCACGAGGTCACGTACTTAGCGTGAATTGTGAATCTAGAGGCTTTGGAGATTGATGAACGGGGACATTGGAGCTGATTGATATCTTGCTCGCCTTTGGGAATGGGTACATTTAGCCACTCGTGTTAGGTTGCACTGTTAATGCTGGTTTTATGAAGTGATTTCAATCGGTGTTTTTCCTGAACAGCAATGGTTTAAAATTGTACATTCTGACGGATTTAAAAATCAAGTAGTCAATTAAGTATGAATGTTGTCTTTCTGCACAGGGTGGATTGCAGAAACGATGTCACTTGTGGAGCAGTGGGTGCAGACAGCTCAGGTACGTTGGTAATGAATCCTTCAGCTAATCTTCTCATTCTAGTAAATGATGTTGAAACTTTTTTCCCCGTCTTATCGATCATGCTGATTATGAGCAAATAAGCCAAATGTATCTGATGCTAGCAAAGACATTGGTTCAATCTGGCACCTTTTTGTGTACGAATTGACCCGAGTTTACTTTTCCAGGTGTGAGAGCTCCTAGGAGCAGCTGCAGATCCAGGTAGGTGTTGGTACTTTTTTTGGGGATGGGAATAGGTTCCTCACAGCGCCCTCCATAATGTTTGGGACAAAGGCCCATTTATTTATTTGCCTCTCTACTCCACAATTTGAGATTTGTAATAGGAAAAAAATCACATGTGGTTATTAAAGTGCACATTGTCAGATCTTTATAAAGTCAATTTTTATACATTTTGGTTTCACCATGTAGAAATTAATGATGCAATGTTTATTTGTAGCCCTCCCTATTTCAGGGCACCATAATGTTTGGGACAGAGCAATGTCATGTAAATGAAAGTGGTCGTGTTTAGTATTTTATTCTGTATCCTTTGTATGGTCATCACTAGTTGCTGGGTGATTCTCTGCCAGGCCTGTATTGCAGCCATCTTTATCTTATGCTTGTTTTGAGTGTTTGGGAGTTTCTCTTTGCTGCGGAGGTCTCCCTTGGCCTGCCAGTCCCATTGCGATTAGTAAACTCGCCAGTGCTCTCTTTCGTCTTAATGATGTTCCAAACATGATGTGCATTTTAACCACATGTGATTTTTTTTTTTTTCTCCGTGTATTACAAATCTCAAATTGTGGAGCAGGGGCAAATAAATAAATGATGGGTCTTTGCTCTACAACACTGCAGAACAGCTGCAGTAAACGCAGCATCTCTGGAGAGACGTTGCTGTATCTGTGTCATTCTGTGTAATGAGGCGGATATATAAGATTGCAGTGCATGTTTGTGGGCCATATAAGGTTACAGCGCATGCGTGGGGGCTATATAAGGTTACGGCACATGCGTGGGGGCTATATAAGGTTACGGCGCATGCATGGGGGCTACATAAGGTTACGGCGCATGCGTGAGGGCCATATACGGGTGCGGCGCATGCGTGAGGGCCATATAAGGGTTCCTGCACAGGCGTGAGGTGGCTATATAAGCTGCAGCGCAGCGGCCATTGGTAGATTGGTGATGAGGAGGTGTGGTGGTGCGGTCTCTCTCCTCTCTATCTCTCCCTGAGTTCTCCCATCTCTCTCTGCCTGCGCTCAATCTCCCATCACTCTCTCTCTGCCTGCGCTCTCTCTGCCTGCGCTCTCTCTCTGCCTGCGCTCTCTCTCTGCCTGCGCTCTCTCTCTGCCTGCGCTCTCTCTCTGCCTGCGCTCTCTCTCTGCCTGCGCTCTCTCTCTGCCTGCGCTCTCTCTCTGCCTGCGCTCTCTCTCTGCCTGCGCTCTCTCTCTGCCTGCGCTCTCTCTCTGCCTGCGCTCTCTCTCTGCCTGCGCTCTCTCTCTGCCTGCGCTCTCTCTCTGCCTGCGCTCTCTCTCTGCCTGCGCTCTCTCTCTGCCTGCGCTCTCTCTCTGCCTGCGCTCTCTCTCTGCCTGCGCTCTCTCTCTGCCTGCGCTCTCTTCCCCCTGCGCTCTCTCTGCACTCTCCCCGCACACTCTGCCTGCACTTCCACCACCGTGGTCTCTCACCATCTCCCCGGGCTCCGAGATCTGCCTCCCCCGGCGCTGCCTGGCCTGCTGTTGTTTCATGCTGTTTGTGTTTTCCACGATGATTTTGTAAAAAGTAATTTTGTTCATTGTATTTAATAAAAGAGTATTTTGACTTTGAAATTGTTTATTTCTTTTAATCTGGTATTGCTTGCTCATGTGAGATCGGTGCAATAATGTTTAGCTTTAAGGCCCTGTCCCGCTTACGTGTCCTTGGCACGCAAATTACGCAACCTCGTCGTCTCGTTGAGGTGCTCGGGCATCGTGTGGCCACGCGGGGCCGGTCCCACTGAGAAGCGTGGAGGGGTATGAAGTTTTGCGCGGTATCACGAGGCGCTCCGAAATTTTGCATCGAGCTAAATCTTCATGCGCCACCGGCCTGTCGCATAACTGATGGCCAAAGTGGGACAGGCCCAAGACCCTGGCGTGACGCAACGTCTCGCCTCCAACAGCAGCAGAAGCAGGCAAACGATCGCTGAGGTCGGCCTGGGGCTCACGGCTGTGCGGTCAGGATCCGCCCCCACTTCTAGCGAGCTAAATCTTCGTGCGCCATCGGCCTGTCGCGTAACTGATGGCCAAAGTGGGACAGGCCCAAGACCCTAGCAGGCAAACGATCGCCGAGCTCGGCCTGGGGCTCACGGCCGTTGCTGTCCGGATCCGGCCCCCACTTCTCCTCCCAGAGCGGGGCCAAGAAAATTGATGATAGACGCGAAATGCTGGAGTAACTCAGCGGGACCGGCAGCATCTCTGGAGAGAGGATAGATGATGTTTCGGGTCAAGACCCTTTCAGACTGAAGAAGTCTCGACCCAGAAACATCACCCATTCTCTCCAGCGATGCTGCCGGTCTCGCTGAGTTACTCCTGTATTTTGTCTATCGTCAAATGACATCACGCGCTCCAGACCGTCGCACCTCAACACGACCACGAGGTCACGTACTTAGCGTGAATTGTGAATCTAGAGGCTTTGGAGATTGATGAACGGGGACATTGGAGCTGATTGATATCTTGCTCGCCTTTGGGAATGGGTACATTTAGCCACTCGTGTTAGGTTGCACTGTTAATGCTGGTTTTATGAAGTGATTTCAATCGGTGTTTTTCCTGAACAGCAATGGTTTAAAATTGTACATTCTGACGGATTTAAAAATCAAGTAGTCAATTAAGTATGAATGTTGTCTTTCTGCACAGGGTGGATTGCAGAAACTATGTCACTTGTGGAGCAGTGGGTGCAGACAGCTCAGGTACGTTGGTAATGAATCCTTCAGCTAATCTTCTCATTCTAGTAAATGATGTTGAAACTTTTTTCCCCGTCTTATCGATCATGCTGATTATGAGCAAATAAGCCAAATGTATCTGATGCTAGCAAAGACATTGGTTAAATCTGGCACCTTTTTGTGTACGAATTGACCCGAGTTTACTTTTCCAGGTGTGAGAGCTCCTAGGAGCAGCTGCAGATCCAGGTAGGTGTTGGTACTTTTTTTGGGGATGGGAATAGGTTCCTCACAGCGCCCTCCATAATGTTTGGGACAAAGGCCCATTTATTTATTTGCCTCTCTACTCCACAATTTGAGATTTGTAATAGGAAAAAAAATCACATGTGGTTATTAAAGTGCACATTGTCAGATCTTTATAAAGTCAATTTTTATACATTTTGGTTTCACCATGTAGAAATTAATGATGCAATGTTTATTTGTAGCCCTCCCTATTTCAGGGCACCATAATGTTTGGGACAGAGCAATGTCATGTAAATGAAAGTGGTCGTGTTTAGTATTTTATTCTGTATCCTTTGTATGGTCATCACTAGTTGCTGGGTGATTCTCTGCCAGGCCTGTATTGCAGCCATCTTTATCTTATGCTTGTTTTGAGTGTTTGGGAGTTTCTCTTTGCTGCGGAGGTCTCCCTTGGCCTGCCAGTCCCTTTGCGATTAGTAAACTCGCCAGTGCTCTCTTTCGTCTTAATGATGTTCCAAACATGATGTGCATTTTAACCACATGTGATTTTTTTTTTTCCTCCGTGTATTACAAATCTCAAATTGTGGAGCAGGGGCAAATAAATAAATGATGGGTCTTTGCTCTACAACACTGCAGAACAGCTGCAGTACACGCAGCATCTCTGGAGAGACGTTGCTGTATCTGTGTCATTCTGTGTAATGAGGCGGATATATAAGATTGCAGTGCATGTTTGTGGGCCATATAAGGTTACAGCGCATGCGTGGGGGCTATATAAGGTTACGGCACATGCGTGGGGGGCTATATAAGGTTACGGCGCATGCATGGGGGCTACATAAGGTTACGGCGCATGCGTGAGGGCCATATACGGGTGCGGCGCATGCGTGAGGGCCATATAAGGGTTCCTGCACAGGCGTGAGGTGGCTATATAAGCTGCAGCGCAGCGGCCATTGGTAGATTGGTGATGAGGAGGTGTGGTGGTGCGGTCTCTCTCCTCTCTATCTCTCCCTGAGTTCTCCCATCTCTCTCTGCCTGCGCTCAATCTCCCATCACTCTCTCTCTGCCTGCGCTCTCTCTGCCTGCGCTCTCTCTGCCTGCGCTCTCTCTGCCTGCGCTCTCTCTGCCTGCGCTCTCTCTGCCTGCGC
The DNA here is from genome assembly GCA_035221665.1 of Okamejei kenojei. Taxonomy (NCBI): domain Eukaryota; kingdom Metazoa; phylum Chordata; class Chondrichthyes; order Rajiformes; family Rajidae; genus Okamejei; species Okamejei kenojei. The sequence continues at coordinate 43,458,508 of CM069150.1, forward strand.
TCTCTCTGCCTGCGCTCTCTCTGCCTGCGCTCTCTCTCTGCCTGCGCTCTCTCTCTGCCTGCGCTCTCTCTGGTGCGCTCTCTCTGCCTGCGCTCTCTCTCTGCCTGCGCTCTCTCTCTGCCTGCGCTCTCTCTCTGCCTGCGCTCTCTCTCTGCCTGCGCTCTCTCTCTGCCTGCGCTCTCTTCCCCCTGCGCTCTCTCTGCACTCTCCCCGCACACTCTGCCTGCACTTCCACCACCGTGGTCTCTCACCATCTCCCCGGGCTCCGAGATCTGCCTCCCCCGGCGCTGCCTGGCCTGCTGTTGTTTCATGCTGTTTGTGTTTTCCACGATGATTTTGTAAAAAGTAATTTTGTTCATTGTATTTAATAAAAGAGTATTTTGACTTTGAAATTGTTTATTTCTTTTAATCTGGTATTGCTTGCTCATGTGAGATCGGTGCAATAATGTTTAGCTTTAAGGCCCTGTCCCGCTTACGTGTCCTTGGCACGCAAATTACGCAACCTCGTCGTCTCGTTGAGGTGCTCGGGCATCGTGTGGCCACGCGGGGCCGGGTCCCACTGAGAAGCGTGGAGGGGTATGAAGTTTTGCGCGGTATCACGAGGCGCTCCGAAATTTTGCATCGAGCTAAATCTTCATGCTGTTGGAGGCGAGACGTTGCGTCACGCCAGGCCCAAGACCCTGGCGTGACGCAACGTCTCGCCTCCAACAGCAGCAGAAGCAGGCAAACGATCGCTGAGGTCGGCCTGGGGCTCACGGCTGTTGCGGTCAGGATCCGCCCCCACTTCTAGCGAGCTAAATCTTCGTGCGCCATCGGCCTGTCGCGTACTGATGGCCAAAGTGGGACAGGCCCAAGACCCTAGCAGGCAAACGATCGCCGAGCTCGGCCTGGGGCTCACGGCCGTTGCGGTCCGGATCCGGCCCCCACTTCTACTCCCAGAGCGGGGCCAAGAAAATTGATGATAGACGCAAAATGCTGGAGTAACTCAGCGGGACCGGCAGCATCTCTGGAGAGAGGATAGATGATGTTTCGGGTCAAGACCCTTTCAGACTGAAGAAGTCTCGACCCAGAAACATCACCCATTCTCTCCAGCGATGCTGCCGGTCCCGCTGAGTTACTCCTGTATTTTGTCTATCGTCAAATGACATCAAGCGCTCCAGACCGTCGCACCTCAACACGACCACGAGGTCACGTACTTAGCGTGAATTGTGAATCTAGAGGCTTTGGAGATTGATAAACGGGGACATTGGAGCTGATTGATATCTTGCTCGCCTTTGGGAATGGGTACATTTAGCCACTCGTGTTAGGTTGCACTGTTAATGCTGGTTTTATGAAGTGATTTCAATCGGTGTTTTTCCTGAACAGCAATGGTTTAAAATTGTACATTCTGACGGATTTAAAAATCAAGTAGTCAATTAAGTATGAATGTTGTCTTTCTGCACAGGGTGGATTGCAGAAACTATGTCACTTGTGGAGCAGTGGGTGCAGACAGCTCAGGTACGTTGGTAATGAATCCTTCAGCTAATCTTCTCATTCTAGTAAATGATGTTGAAACTTTTTTCCCCGTCTTATCGATCATGCTGATTATGAGCAAATAAGCCAAATGTATCTGATGCTAGCAAAGACATTGGTTAAATCTGGCACCTTTTTGTGTACGAATTGACCCGAGTTTACTTTTCCAGGTGTGAAGAGCTCTGAGGAACAGCTGCAGATCCAGGTAAGTGGTGGTACTTTTTTGGGAGTGGGAATAGGTTCCTTATATCGAGCTCTCATCACTCACAGAGGTGCCAAGTGTCCCGGATTCGCCGTATTTTGTCCCGGCGAAATAACCATATTACGGTGTTCCGGCAGCCAAACATGTTGTTACGGAACACCGCCGCGCCGGTGTTCCTCCCGTGGTGAATGCCGGCGCCATGTGCCCCCGGTTTGCCAGCCCGGCAGCTCGCAGCCACGCCCGGCCCGCGCGATCAGCGACATGGCGACGTTTCTTGCCGCCAGCCAGCCGCTCGCGGCAGCCCCATCACCGGGCCTCCCCCCCAACCCCACCCCCACCCAGTGCGCAGGCGCAGACCCGCCGGCAACCTTGCCAAGTGCGCATGTGCCGCACCCGCCCGCCGGCAGCCCGCTGATCTGCACCAGTGCGCAGGCGCATAGCCGCCGGCAACAACCCCAAGTGAGTAGTATGTTACTGAGAGAAATGCATTTACCCCCATTTGTTACGGACAAATGGGTTGAATGTTACTGTGAACTAAATTTAGGGTTGGCATCTCTGCACTCATTCCAGCCAGGCAATTATCTCCACTCTACTAGTAGTTCACAATTTTATTTAGATTAAATTAGATTTTGTTGCTTTATTGTACAATGAAATGTTAGTGATGGATACATTGACTATTCCCTTCCACTGTACCGTCTGGCCCGCTCTACTTCTCCAATAATTTGTTTTTTGAGCATGTCACGGGTAGTCAACATTTTAGCAATTACGTGATTCTTCTTTCCCAAGTCCAAAGATTTAGAGGTGATCGACAGAATTGTAAAACAGACAACATGTTGATAGTTATTTCAGATGGTAACCAATTATTTGAAGGTGGGTCATGACCTGAAGCGTCACCTGTCCATATTCTCCAGAGTTGCTGCCTGTCTCGCTGAGTTACTCCAGCTCTTTGTGTGCTGGAAATGCCTCAAATGGTTTAAAAGGCCATGGTTTGAGTTGCAGCATGATTTTGATATCTTGGTATGAGATTCAGGAACGTTTGCAGGGTGCGTGATGGGGTAGCAGATACTCGAAGGTGAATGAGAGAACAATGGTCCTCTTCTGCTGTTTTTGAATGATGACCATCAAATTGAATGACTAGTCTAAATGTGTATTTTTGTTCTGAACCCTTTTCTTTTGTTTACAGAATTCAAGCTTTCAAGAGACAATGAATTTGCGTTTGATCTCGCAAGATGTACATTTCAAATACATTTTTTGCTTTCTTAAATTCTTTGAATATGACTTCAAATTATTGCTTAAGTGTCAAATGTCTGTATTTCAAGTTTCGTACTTGGTTGTGCTTGCAAGTATGGTGAGGTCCAGGTACCATGAACGTTTTACTTGCAGCAGTATCGGGCAGACTCGGGCAATGCATCCCACTGTCTTGGAAATTTTGTGTAAGCAGAACTGGGAAAAGTAGTGCAAGGTGGTCTGTAGCTGAAATGGGGGATTGAGCAGGTCATAAGTGATGGGAGCAGAATTAGGCCATTCGGCCTATGAAGTCTACTCTGTCATTCAATTATGGCTGATCTATCTCTCCCTCCCAACCCCATTCTCCTGACACTCTATAGGTCTGTTCGAGAACCTGTCGTAGGAATGTAGATATTCATGGTGTGTGTCTGGGTTTCTGGCACCTTTGTGACAGTTTAGAGATACAGTGTGGAAACTGGCCCTTCAGCCCATCTGGTGCTCGCCAACCAGCGATCCCCGCACATTAACACCATCCTACACCCACTCGGGACAATTTTTACATTTACCAAGCCAATTAACGTACAAACCTGTACTTCTCTAGAGTAGGAGGAAACCAAAGATCTTGGAGATAACCCACGTCGGTCACGGGGAGAGAACGTACAAACTCCGTACAGACAGCACCCGTAGTCTGGATCGAACCCGGTTCTCTGGCGCTGCATTCACTGTGAGGCAGCAACTCTACCGCTGCGCCTCCATGACCGCCCGGTGGTGTGGCCTGGATGGGTAGAGCTCCTTTGATACATGCCACTGCCTTGAGACAGTGCTTCATGTAATAAGATAAGATGCATTTATTTGTCACGTGTGCCAATTGGCACAGCGAAATTAAATCCCCATGCAGCCATACATTAAAAATAAAGAACACAACATGGAGTAGATAAATTTCAACATAAAACATCCCCTCACAGCAGGATCAAAATTTCCTACTGTGAGGGAAGGCACCAAAGTCAGTCTCTTCCCCTGATGTTCCCCCGTGGTCGGGGCCTCCCCGAGCCCCCTGCAGTCGCTATTACATGCGGCCCGATGTTCAGGCCCCCTCGCCGTGGTGATGTAAGTCCGACGTCGGGGCTGGGGGACGTCCTCAGCGGCCTGGACCCCGAGTCAGCCCCCTCCTACCGGAGTCCGCAGTCCGCGCCGGGTGGAGATGCAGCGCTGGAGGCCCTCGGCAAAGGGCCCCGGGACTCCACGATGACAGTCAGCGCCGCCCGCGTTGGGAGCTCTCTAAACCAGAGCTCCACGGTGTTGGAGCAGCGGCCCAATGCTTTGCCCCTCATGCCATGGACTGAGTCCACTACTTTCTGGAGCCTCTTGCGTTCCTGTCATTGGAATTGCTGCAACGAGCTGTGATGCAAACATCAGGCTGCTTTCCGCAGTGCGTCCGTAGACGTTTGTGGAGTATTCGATGAATCCTAAGACTGTAGAAGTGCAGACACTGTCTTTGAATACATCGATGTGCTGGACCCAGGAACGGTCATCTGTGATGTTAATATCCATCCGGAGGTGGCAAACTACTGCTGACCCACAAATGAAAAGCTACTGGGGAAAATTATCGATTGGGTAAAGTTCATGTAGGTAGACAAAAGTGAAAAACATGTTTTGACACTTCAGCTTGTTTCATTTCGTCCCTGTGATAAATTCCAGCCGAAATATAGCTGGCAAGTGTATGGTGGAACTCACGGACAGATGAGCAACGATGTTCCACCTCCCGTGTTCCATCCTCCTGTTGGAAGGTGCCGCGGAGAGCCCTGGGACAGTATCATTCTAATACTTCACTTTTTTCCTGCCCCTTCTTCCCACCCTTGGTCTTCTTCACCCCCCCCCCCCCCCTCAAGCTTTCATCCATAATAAACAGACATATTTGAAGGTGTTAGCACTACTTTTTACTTTGTGATGTGCTGAAGTTGCCATACAGTTTTTAGGTTTAAGAATTATTGGCATTCTTTTACTTGTGCCAACAGCACCACCCTGTGGATATCTGATCGAACACGGTGTGCAGTGGTGCCCTGGTGGTGAATCATCCTCACTTAATAATGGAACAATCCCTCGCTGTCAAGTCTGGTAGTTGCTCACGATAGCTGCCCCTGGTTAAAATTTCACACGCATTCTTCATCCTCTCTGAATGAGTGGATGTAATTTATCCTCTATCTTAGGGCTGCTAGTAAAAAAGAATAACTAGCTGAGAGGAATCGTATTGTGTATTTGGATTTGCAAGCCTTTAAGAAGGTGCCAGCTGAGGTAAATTTGGGTTACTGGGAAAGATGGTGATTGGGTACATTAATTAACTATCAGTGGCCAGAATAAATAGAAGGCTGTGATCACTGTCTGAAGGGACTGCAGATGCTGGTTTAAACTGAAGATACAAGCCAAAAGCTGCAGTGACTCAGTGGGACAGGCGGCATCTGGAGAGATGGAAAGGGTGATGTTTCTGATCGAGACCCTTCTTCAGACGTGATCACTAGTATCCTGCTGTGTTAGTGGGTTGGATGAAAACATTGAGCGATTGTCTTAACGTTTGCTGATGGATTTTTGGGGCTATGAAGAGAATGCAGAAGATTGCAAGATTTGAAAACAAGAACGAAGATGAAATTGTATCGGTCGGGTTGGATTCCTTCTCTAATATCGCCCAGTATAATACCTGAGGAGAGAGACGCGGTGGGGGGGTGCAGCAAAGCAGTTTGGGTTAGTCAAGGGAGATAGTCATTGAAATAAGATCATTTATTTTGGCATGATAGACATTGTAGATGTCTGAAGTAACTCGGCGGGTCAAGCAGCATCTCTGGAGAAAAAGGACCCCTGAAAACATCACCTATCCTTTTCCCCCACAGATGCTCACTGACCCGATTGGTTACTCTAGCACTTTGTCTCTCTTTGGTATAAACCAGCATCTGCAGTTCCTTTCTACACACTGAGTTAATGTGTCCCATCCTGGGTCCCCCCAATAAGTCAATAATAATAATAATATCTTGTCATTGCACATAGGTGCAATGAGATTAGGTAGATTATGCAGGTTAGATGAGATTTTTTTCACCCAAACAATGTAAATCTCTGGAGTTCATTGCCCATTAAGACGAGGTTCATTGACCAAGTGTCCAATTGTAACATTTTGGCTATTACGGGAATCGGGGGATTATGCTGGTGCATAAAAGTAATACAAGGCAAAAGGCCATTCATGAGAGGATAAATGACGTATTGTATCAAGGAATAATTAGATAAGATCATTAAAAAAAAAGAAGAACTGGAGAATAGTTTACGGGAAATGTGCGCCCAATATGCCTGAGGGGATTAAAGGACAAACATCTGGCTGACGTTACGTGCGACTGTATTTTTATAGATCGTTGAAAAGGCCTTGAAATTGCATTGATAGGTTTGCAAGGAAATTAGTGATCCTCTCTCACCATACTCAAAAATAACTGAAGAGAGTTAGCTTCCAGAGAGACTGTGGAACAGGGATATTTGCTTATTGTTGCAAACCTAAAGCTGCAGTGTGGTGCTGAATTAGCAAGTTCCCAGCATTAAGTAGCCACAAATGACTAAATCCCCTATGTATGTTATATGTCGTCTTCATTCGTGTGGCGTGCACAGCCTAAAGTTGTAGGACAACTTGTTCTATTTGATCTTCCGTTTGTGCACGTCGAGTTGATTGCATTAGTCGAAACAGGGCGGACCACGTGAAGGTTGCAATCTTCCACCCCGACAGTATGTCTAAACCTATTTGCACGGAAACATCTACATGGATTAAAACAAAAGATATACAAATCTTCATTCTTGGTATTAACTAAAAATAAAGGCCAACATTTTATTTGGAAGTTATAGATTTTTAAAAACCATTTCATGCACATCTCATTGTGAGATTAATGCATTGAATGCAAAGTAACCATACGACCATAGGAGATGTAGGAGAGACCGATCTCAAAGTAAATGTTGAAGTATGGCGTACACACTTAGCAGAGAGTTCTTAGAATACGATTAAAATCGGTCAAATTTCGGCAAATTTGGCTTGTATTTAAAAGTTTACATGAGTAATGGATAACCTGATGACTAAAATGAAAAGTTCTGAAAATTCCTCACTTGGAAATTCTAGATTAACATCATAAATTCATAAAATGCCATTTGAGATGAAATCGCAATAGCACTTGCGAATAGATGTCTAGAGCTGCTTGACCTCTATCCCAAAAGGCTCTGGATTTTGGTTGTTATGTTTTTGCGGTCAAGGTTAATGGATTATTTTTGGACATAGATATAAAGGATGATGTCCAATGTTGGTAAATGGATGACCACCAGGAGGCAGTATAGCAGCTCTAAAACAAAGGCATTGAAAGAGAATGAAAAGCTTTTACGCATTTGCTTCTGGTATTTTTAGTAATCATCTTAACGCAATTTATTTTTATTTACTACATTCAAGCTATTCATGGAGATGTAGAAACAAGGAACTGAAGATGCTGGTTTATACCAAAGTGCTGGAGTAACTCAGTGGGTCAGGCAGCATCTCTGGGGGGAAAAAGGATGGGTGACTTTTCTGAAGACTGAAGAACATCATCCATCATATTTCTCCACAGATGCTGCCCGACCCGTTGATTTACTCCAGCATTTTTGTCTTATCTGTTCGGGGAGATGATTGAAACTCAAAACCAATCACGTAATTGAATCTGCTCATTCCATGTCTCATTCTCAAGTCATAAGGGTCCCGACTTGTCCTCTGCCCATTCCCTCCATGGATGCTGCCTGACCCACGGAGTTACTTCAGCACTTTGCTCAAGATACCAGCATCTGCAGTTCCTTGTGCCCGCGTTGTGTTCTCAATTTATGCAGGAAAAATGTTCCCAATGTTTGGTGAGTCCAGAACCAGAGGCCACAGTGTTAGAATAAAGGGGAGGTCATTTAAGACTGAGCTGAGAAAAATAAAATTTGCCCAGAGAGTTGTGAATTTATGGAATTCCCTGCCACAGAGGGCAGTGGGGGCCAAATCACTGGATGGATTTAAGAGAGAGTTGGATAGAGCTCTAGGGGCTAGTGGAGTCAAGGGATATGGAGAGAAGGCAGGCACAGGTTATTGATAGCGGACGATCGGCCATGATCATATTGAATGGCGGTGCTGGCTCGAAGGGCCGAATAGCCTCCTCCTGCACCTATTTTCTATGATTCTATCTGCCACTTGTACTAGCTCGAATGCTTTTACCCCGCATGAAAAATTAACATTAACAAGTTATTATTCATAGGCATGTCACTGTCTACAAATGGGAAGGTTTGGTCAAAACTGCTAGGATAAATTCCACATTCCCGTGTTTGTCAATAGGTGCAGGAAGAGGCCATTCGGACCTTCGAGGCAGCACCGCCATTCAATGTGATCATGGCTGATCATCCCCAATCTGTACCCCGTTACAGCCTCTCACCCCCCATATCCCCGGACTCCGCTATCTTTAAGAGCCCTATCAAGCTCTCTTGAAAGTATCCAGAGAACCAGCCTCCACTGGTAGAGAATTCCACGCGCAACTCCCTGTGAAAAAGCTTGAGTTTAGTTGAGAGAGACGGCATGAAAACCGGCCCACCGAGTCCACAGCAACCATCGATCATCCGTTCACATTACTCTGTCATCCCACTTTTGCGTCCACTCCCTACACGCTAGGGGCAAATTAACCTACAAACGTCTTTGGGTGTTGCAGGAAATGGGGAGAACATGCAAACTCCACACTGGCAGCACCTGAGGTCGGGGTGGAAACTGGCTCTCTGGTGCTGTGAGGCAGCAGCTGTGCCAATGTACTGCTTTTGATGCATTCTTAAAAATATATTTCAACGACAACATCTATTCAGAATAAATAATAAAAAAACAAAAACTGTTAGAAACCTCATTTAATAGTGTGGTACTCAGTAGTGTTTATCTTTAAAGGTCTATCAGAATACCACTGTGGTGATATCCCTTCCCGTGTTTGAGGGGTGTCCCCACTGGACTCTGCCCCCCAATGTCCAGCAGCAGAAGGACCCTGGACTGTGGTCCTGCCCCACAGAGGTTTGGTGTTGGCTGCACCGAGCTCCGGTGCGTCCCTCGGCACGTACTCCCGCAGTCTGGAGCGGGCCAGTTCTTTTACATTTGGTTATTGGCTTTCCACAACGATGCTTGAAAGGGCTTTCAAAGCAGTATACTTGTGTCAAAGGGGGTCACTGTAAATTTAAGGTGACATTTATAGTTCTCACAATGAGCTTTGCTGCGCGGAATTCCAGTCTTTTTAAATATTTATCAATGGCGGAGGACAAACAAGTGTTGTCTCGTGTGCTTAACTTTCTGATCAGATGAGAAATACCCGGGTCGGCCTGTTTGCCAAGTGCCAGACTACAGAGCAGAATGACGGAGCACCTTTCTGGGCTGATGCTGTTTCACTGTGTTTTGTTCGAGCTAATTCCTTTCAAGCTGTGGGAACGATTCTGTTGTTAAGTTAAGAGAATTGGGTCTGCTCACCCGGTTATTGTTGTGTAGCAAATAAGCTCGTTTTTGACATAACTGATCGCTATTTTCCCGCCCACAAAAATAAGTGAGTTGGCACATAAGTTTGTCCATTTGTAAATTGTCCCTTGTGTGCAGGGGTTTGGGTGGAACATGGGTGAGGGCCGGGGGGGGGGGGGGGGGGGGGGGGGGGGTTGATGGGGATGTAATAAAATGTGGAATCAAGAAAACTGCAGGTGCTGGCCTACAAAACAAACACTGACACAAAGTGCTGGAGTGGGCCAGGCAGCATCTCTGGAGAGCATGGATAGAGTCATATTGTCATATGTCCCAGATAGAACAATGAAATTCTTACTTGCAGCTGCACAATACAATATGTAAACATAATACACAGTAAACGATATAATAAATGAGAAAATAAAACGGGTTCGTGTGAGAATAGTGAAAATGGATGTTTGATAGTCTGTGTGGACTGTGGGTTGATGTACCTATTTCTGCGTTTAGTGTAGTTTAGAAATATAGTTTGGATACCGGCCCTACGGTCTACCGAGTCTGCGCTGACCATCGATCCCCGCACACTGGATCTGTTTTCCCGGTTTCACATCCCACACACGGGAGCAATTTGCAGAAGCCAATTCACCTCCAAATCTGTGCGCCTTGTGAAATGTGGGAAGAAGCCGGAGCACCCGGAGAAAACCCGCGCGGTCACAGGGAGAACGTACAAACTCCGTACAGGCGGCACCCTTGGTCAGGATCGAACCCGGGTCTCTGGCGCTGTGAGGCAGCAACACTTACCCCTGCCACCGTGCCACCCTTCTCCGAGGGTCTACAACATGTCATGGTGCAGAAGGCTTTGTGTGCCTGAGATACCTAGAGCTGTGCCGCCCAACACCAAAGGAGAATATTGCTGCTCTGGTATTAATGCAAATTTAGTTTATCTCACTGTCGGTGTTTGGAAGAATGTAATAGCAGGCTAATTAATCAGAGTGGAGCTGGAACAGGGTGTTCCATCCACTGCTTTGAAACAATGGTCTATTTTCCACCATGGAATAGCTGCTTCCCTTCTGACGGGAAGGGAGGAGTTTTTAAAATAAATTATTTTTCTGCTTGGCAATTTCTGGAATTTGGCAGCAAATTTTAATCATTGTTTTCTCCCAATAGGCAAAGGAATTTTAAAAAAAATACTGGGGGGCAGAGCATTGTGGGGAGAGGGGCAAAGTTTAAAGGAGATATACGGGGCAAGTATTTTTAGATGGATGTGGTGGATACTTGGAATGCATTGCTGGGGATGGTGGTGGAGGTAGTTTAGATTTAAGAGCCTTTTGGAAGTGTGGGTGGGGGGGGGGTGGGGGGGGCAAGAAGTTGGTGGCTGGCAGTGGATAAGACTTCAGTACATTTCCACAGGGCTCTGTGCTGGGGCCGTTACTCTTCACGTTGCATTTTAATGATATGGACGAGTGGATTGAAGGCTTTTGCACGAAAATGAGTGGTAGTGTAGAGGAAGCAGGTACTCTGCTGAAGGACAGGTTGGGAGAGTGGGCAGAGAAGTGGCAGATGGAATAGAGTGTAGCAAAGTGTGGAGTCATGCATTTTGGTAGTAGGAATAAGGGCTTTTTCTAAATGGAGAGAGATTCCACGCATCAGAGGTGCAAAGTATTTGGGATGGTACACAAAATGCTGGAGCAACTCAGCGGGTATAGCAGCATCTATGGAGCGAAGGAGATGGGTAACGTTTCGGGCCGAAACCAAAGTATTTGGGAGTGCTGACGCAGGATTCCCAAACGGTTAATTTGCAAGTTGAATCGGTAGTAAGGATTCAAACTCAAAGGTAACAAGAGGGCTAGAATACCAAAACAGGGGGTGTAATGCTGCATTTGGAGTATTGTGAGTAATTTTGGGCACCATATCTGTCTCGGATCAGAGGCCATCGCCTCAGAATTAAAGGATGTTCCTTTAGGAAGGAGATGATGAGGAATTCCTTTAGTCAGGGGGCGGTGAATCTGTGGAATTATTTGCCACAGAATGCTGTGGAGGCCAAATCAGTGGATATTTTTTAAGACAGAGATAGATTCTTGATTAGTACGGGTGTCAGGGGTTATGGGGAGAAGGCAGGAGAATGGAGTTAGGAGGGAGAGATAGATCAGCCGTGTTCGAATGGTGGAGGAGACTTGATGGGCCAAATGGTCTAATTCTGTTCCTATCTCTTATGACTTTATTTGTAACTTTGCCAGTGTCAACTCTTGTGTACTGCCTAGGTGATTTGCAAAATAAAGTATTTCACTGTACCTCAGTACATGTGACAGAGTATCACTCGTTCACATGGATATGCAGGGAATGGAAGGCTATGGATTAAGTGTAGGCAGATTACCCATACACTGGTTCCATTGTCCATGTCCTGGTCCCACTGCCCATGTAAGATACACACTAAATGCTGAAGTAACTCAGATTCTAGAATAAGATTGAAGGTTAGATAGCTACAAAAGAACCAAAGCACGAGAATATCTTTAATTATAGAACAAAAAATTGCCATGGGAAGAGGAGGAGGCAGATACACTGGTGACAGGAACTGGATAAAATTGCCCTGATTGTGCAATGAATGGATGTGGAAGTGGAAATTGGAATAACATACAACTCGTGTGATGGATGGTCGGCATGGACCTGGTGGGCTGAAGGGCCTGTTTCCGTGCTGTACCTCTAAACAACTAAACTAAACTTCCATTCTTCCTTCGCCAACAAACATCACTGAAATATTTGGCTGGTGCTGTTTTAAAGAGATTGTTTGTGCAGATTGGAAAGACGCCACAAGTGCTTTCGCAATAATAGCCACTGAACTTTGGAAAGTAATTGATGGTGAATAGTTCTTTGAGGTTTTTATTTGGCTGCATGAAGTAAATTGTCGTTCTATTACTTTAGCACATGATTGGATACAGACATTACTGCCCTCAACTGTCCTTCATTGTTCCAGTTCCTATAAAGCCATCAGTGACATAGTTTCATTGTCCATGGAGCAACAACACCAGCAAGTCAAGTCAAGAGAGTTAAAAAATACAGAACCGGTCAGTGTGTCCATATAGCATAGTAGGCCCCTCTCGGTCATGACTGACCATGGTCAGTTTGACCATCCTGGTCGGATGCAAGCCTGGGCGATCGATGTCATATGGAGGACAGGCTGTTGCCCATGCAGCACGTCCCCCCCTCTCCACGTCGCTGATCGATCCAAAGGAACAGCAGGGCCGTTACAGTTTGGCACCAGCGCCGTCGCAGGAGCTGCCAGAGCGAGGTTGTAGACAACGACGGACTGCCTGAGGGGCTCCAGCTCCGGATTTTCTTGAGGTTTACTCCTGGAGCCTTTTCCATGACTGGAGGACAGACTGTTGCCCACAAGGCAGCGGAGGTTTTAAATCAGAGTTTTCCCTCTCCTAGATGGACTGCCTTCCCAGGATGACGAGCCCCATCTGCCCGAGACCCGTGGGGGCGGGAGTGTCTACCTTCCCGTGCAGTTCTATAGTTCGTGCCCAATGGCCAATGTAGCATAGACCATATATATATACATAAATAAACAGATACAGTGCATTAGGCTGTTATAATTCAGGGTTTGTTTGATGGCGAGTTTAATAGCCTGATGTCTGTGGGAAGGAGCTGTTCCTGAACCTGGATGTACCAGATTTCAGGCTTCTGTGCCTTCTGCCTGAAGGCAGCGGAGAGATGGGTGTGGGTCCTTGATGATGCCGGCAGCCTTTTTGAGGCAGCGACTGCGATAGATCCCTTCGATGGTGGGGCGGTCAGAGCCGATGATGGACTGGGCAGGCCACCATCAGGGGCGCAGCGGCAGAGTTGCTGCCTCACAGCGCCAGTGACCCGGGTTCGATCCTAACCACGGGTGCTGTCTGTACGGAGTTTGTAAGTTCTCCTCATGACCGCGTGGGTTTTCTCCGGGTGCTCCGGTTTCCCTCCACACTCCAAAGAGGTACAGGTTTGTCAGTTAATTGGCTTTTTGAAATTGTCCCCAGTGTGTATGCTTATACTTGTGTACAGGGCGCGTGTGGGCCAAAGGGCCTGATTCCGTGCTGTATCAATGAAATCTGACCTGGTTAAATAGCCTACCAAAGTATTTTGTAGGTTCACATGCTTGATCAATGGTGTTTTATCATTGATGTTTTATTATTATTAATGTTTAGTGTTTTATGAGTAATTCGTAACTGTCACTATGTCATGTTGTTACGTGGGCGGAGCACCAAGGCAAATTCCTTGTATGTGAATACTTGGCCAATAAACGTACTTACTTACTTGGGTTTTCTCCCACATCCCAAAGACGCACACGTTTGTATGTTAATTGGCTTTGGTATAAATGTCCCTAGTGTGTAGGATACTTTTAGTGTAGGGGATGATCGCTGGTCGGGGGGCTCCCGGGTAGGTGGGATCATCATATGTGGTCAGCATGGGCAAGTTGGGCTGAAGGGCCTGCTTCCATGCTGTTTTAATCTATGACCAAAAGGTTATTGTAAGGATTTCCAGCATCAAGTTAGTTTAGTTTAGTTTAGAGATAAAGCACGGGAACATGTTCTCCCCCCCCCCCCCCACCCAGGGAGGCTACAGATTTTTGGCCCCGGAAAAGTACCCGGAGAAAACCCGCAAGGTCACAGAGAGAATGTACAGACAGCACCCGTAGTCGGGATCGAACCTGGGTCTCTGGAGCTGTAAGGCAACAACTCCACCACCGCTCTGCGGCTGCACCGAGGTATGTATGAGTTGGGCTGAAGATCTATAGCTGCAAACACACCTTGGCATGGAACAATCAAGATGAATTATGTTTCGACAGATTACTAGCATTCCCTGCACAAAAAGGAAAATATGGTTTTATGGCTTTCTGTGCAATGCAAGCGTTAGATTTGAAGCTGATTTTCCGCCATCCATTAAAGTGCAGTCTCTTTGATGTTAGGAATCATTGACATTCATTAAAACTTACTCCACCCCAAGTCTGCAAAAATGAAACATTGTTAGGCTGGCACTCCGCACCTCAGCAGCTCTCAGATCTATATTCATGGCTCGGTCTATAAAACCTCCATAAGTCTATAAAACTTCCCCGAAGAGCTTTGACCATGAAACACATCAACAGATTGGCGACGCGGTAGAGTTGCTGCCTTACAGCGCCTGGTTCGATCCCGACTTCGGGCGCTGTCTGTACGGAGTTTGTATGTTCGCCCCGTGACCCGCGTGGGTTTTCGCCAAGATCTTCAGTTTCCTCCTACGCTCCAAAGACGTGCAGGTTTGTAGGTTAATTGGCTTGGTGTATGTGTAAAATTATCCCTAGTGTGTGTAGGATGGTGTGTGTTAGTGCGGGGATCTCCGGTCGGCGCGGGCCGAAGGGCCTGTTTCTGCGCTTTATCTCTAAACTAAACTACACACTGATGCTGGAAATCCTTACAATAACATTCTGGCCATAGATTTATACAGCATGGAAACAGGCCCTTCAGCCCATGCTGACCATGCTGACCATGTATGATGGTCCACCTACCCATGTTTGGCCCATATCCCTGTGGAAATTTTCCTATCCATGTATCTGTGCTGGTGTCTTTTATTGCTGGCTCCTCCAGAGTTGTTGCCTCATTGACAGATTATGATTGTGATACCTTTAAAGACTAAAGGGCCTGTGAGCTCCATACCAGGGTCCATAATGTAACTTGCAATACAAGGCCATAAGAAATATTATTATTGTACAACCAAGCTGCTGGTATCCATTTGGAGGGGGGGTGGGGGGGTGAGTTTCTATCCGTTATGATGCCTTAAATTGGCGATCTTATCATTTATTTATTTTATTTCCTGATTTGATTCTCAAGGGTCACATTGTGTGGACAATCTCAGGAAACCCAGTGGCCTTGCTCAGCGCTCAGTGATGTACACACTCTCCTGGCCAACTGCAAATAAAAAAATATTATTGGAAATTGTGCAAAGATGTTGAGAACCATAAGACATCGGAGCCGATTCAGGCCATTCGGCCCATCGAGTCTGCACCGCCGTTCGATCATGGTTTATCGATCAGTCCGTGTCTTCTCCCTGTAACCTTTGACGCTCTGACTAATCAAGACCCTGTTGGGCCGACAGCGGTAGAGTTGCTGCCTCACAGCGCCAGACCCCGGGTTAGATCCTGACTACGGGTGCTGTCTGTACGGAGTTTGTACGTTCCCCTGTGACCGTGTGGGTTTTCTCCGGGAGCACCGGTTTCCTTCCACACTCCAAAGATGTACAGGTTTGTGGGTTAATTAGCTTCTGTAAATTGGCCCTAGTGTGTAGGAAAGGACTAGTGTACGGGGATCACTGATCGGTGCGGACTCGGTGGGTCGAGAAGGCTGTCCCGCTGGTGATCAAGAAGGCTCACCAGCGTCTCTTTTTCCCGAAGAGACCAAAGAAGGTCCATCTGTCTCCTCAGATTCTGGTGAACTTCTACCTCTGCGCCATCGAGAGCATCCTTACTAACTGTATCACAGCATGGTATGGCAACTGCTCTGTCTCCGACCGGAAAGCACTGCAGAGGGTGGTGAAAACTGCCCATGCATCACCGGTTCCTCACTCCCCTTCATTGAGTCTGTCCACAGCAAGCGATGTCTGCGAAGGGCGCGCAGCATCGTCAAGGGCTGGTCCCACCCCAGCCACAGTCTGTTTACCCTCCTCACATCTGGGAGGCGCTACAGGTCTCTCCGTTGCCAGACCAGCGGGTTCAGGAACAGCTTCTTCCCTGCGGCTGTTGCCCTACTTAACTCTGCACCTTGGTCACCCCCCCCGAAATTTGCACTACTGCTGCTGCATATACATATTAATGTTCCATTATTCTGTGTTCGCACTTCTGGGTGAGATGCTAACTGCATTTCGCTGTCTCTGTACGTGTACACTGCACAATGACAATAAAGTTTGAATCTGAATCTGAATCTGTCTGTAGTGTGTAGGATAGAGTTAGTGTGTTGGGCGACTCTGACTCTGTGAGCCAAAGAGCTTATTTCCCTAATCTAAACTAATATGTCTCATTATACCAATGGACTTTCCTGCCATGGTACTGCTCGTTGAGTTCATATTTGAATGGAATAATTTTACATTTTACAGGGTATATTCTGCTGGTCAAATAACAGCTAAATAGTTAATGATTTTGCCCATTCAATTGGATAAAAAGCCTCCATTCTTGAAATATTTCCACTTCATTTCATAAGGCTATCTTCTCGATTAATATTTTTTGCCCTGGATCTTATGTTGTGGTGTTGAATTTTGTCTTTATTAATTTTCATAAGATGCAAATACTGAGAATGTGCAAAAAAAACACTGGAACTTTACAGAATTGAATCGTTTTACACTTTCCTTTCTTTTTGGTCTCGGCCAATATTTTCTAGATAATTTCCCAGTTCTAACCCCATATCCTAGTGTTTGCTTCGCTCTTTAATATTCTGCTTTTCAGCTAAGCAATCTTTTATTAAATCTGCTTCAATAATGGTTGGAGTCTGTAAATGTCACAAGGAAACATATTGGGCCGTAACTCCTTGCCATCTCCACATCATCGAAATATAAATAGATTTTATCTGATCCAACATTCTGAGGCGGCCTCCAAATGAACGCTGTTTGTGGATTTTAAGAAGGCTAATTTAAGATGAATCATAGTGGCTGAAATGATATTTGGCCGTGTAAAACCATTCTAGTTGGTGAGTTCAGTAAGGGGCGCATTCGATCCGAATAAAGGGCTTGTACATATTTGATATCACACATTTGACTTTAGACATTAGAGATACAGCGCGGAAACAGGCCCTTCGGCCCATCACGTCCGTGGTGACCAGCGATCACCCCGTACACAAACACCATCCTACGCACTAGGGACAATTTACTATTTTACAGCAAAGTTGCTAAATGACTATTTTCCATCTGTGTATATTCATGTCGGTAATTATCATATTTGAGATAAGAGGCAACACTAAACGGCATTATTAAAGTATTTGGGAAAATCAACTTGGATAGATTAAGAAGAATGGATTTTCAGATCTGTATATTATCCATCCAAAGATAATCAAAAAGATCTAATGCTCTAGTGAGTCTGAATAATTGGGTGTTTAGCAGTTACATAAAGTCTGGGTAATATCTCTTGAATTGGACGCTCCCTCAAGTGCCTACTGGGTTTCAAGAAAAAGAAGAACCATAGCCTCATTGACTGGAAAGGATCCTGAGAGAGAGGCCGGGCCGGAGGTCAAGGATGGCAGCGCCGGTCAAGGATGGGCCGCGTGGATGCTGGAGGACGGACGAGTCACCGAGAACAAAGGAGGACCCGCCATGAGGGGGAGCAGGGGATACAAGAAAGCATCATTCCTTCATTCACTCAAGTCCATAATGACCATTGGGAGAGGGGAATGCAGACCATGTTACTGTAAAAGCGGGTCAGGGAATGTTATGTTATTGTCGGTGGAATAATGTGTGCAGTTTTGGTCACCCTGCTGTGGGGAAAGATCTCATTAAGCTGGAAAGCGTGCAGAGAAGATTTATGAAGATGTTGCCAGGACTCTAAGGCCTGAGCTGTAGGGAGAGGTTGAGCAGGCTCGGACTTAATTCCTTGGACCACAAGAGGCTGAGGGGTGATCTTACAGAGGTGTATAAAATCAGTAAAGAGGTTCTTCTGCGGTTGTATAGAGCTCTGGTGAGACCACACCTGGAGTATTGTGTACAGTTTTGGTCTTCGAATTTGAGGAAGGACATCCTTGCAATTGAGGCAGTGCAGCGTAGGTTCACGAGATTGATCCCTGGGACTGTCATATGAGGAAAGATTGAAAAGACTAGGCTTGTATTCACTGGAGTTTAGAAGGATGAGGGGAGATCTTATGGAAACATATGCAATTATAAAAGGACTGGAAAAGCTAGATGCAGAAAACATGTTCCCAATGTTGGGCGAGTCCAGAACCTGGGGCCACAGTCTTAGAATAATGGGGAGGTCATTTAAGACTGAGGTGAGAAAAAACTTTTTCACCCAGAGAGCTGTGAATTTATGGAATTCCCTGCCACAGAGGTCAGTGGAGGCCAAGTCACTGGATGGATTTAAGAGAGAGTTAGATAGAGCTCTAGGGGCTAGTGGAGTCAAGGGATATGGGGAGAAGGCAGGCACGGGTTATTGATAGGGAACGATCAGCCATGATCACAATGAATGGCGGTGCTGGCTCGAAGGGCCGAATGGCCTCCTCCTGCATCTATTTTCTATGTTTCTATGAAGGACATAGGTGAGGGGGGAAAGATTTACTAGGAACCTGAGAGGCAACTTTTTCACATAGTGAGGGTGATGACAATAGACGGTAGGTACAGGAGTAGGACATTCGGCCCTTGGAGCCAGCACCACCATATATGGTATGAACTGCCAGAGGAGGTAGAAAGGTTTCCCTCTAAACCTATCCTATCCATGTACCTGTCTAAATGTTTCTTAAACCGTGCAATAGTCCCTGCCTCAACTACCTCCTCCTCCGGCATCTCGTTCAATGCACCCACCACCCTTTGTGTGAAAGGGTTACCCCTTCGGTTCCTATTAAATCTTTCCCCACCCTCCTTCACCTTAAAACTACGTCCTCACAGGATCTTGATTCTCTTGCCCAGAATAGGGGAATCTTTTCCTGGATTGGAATACAAATCTAATCCTGGATTGATTTGAATCGAAGCACAAAGTTTGCTTTTATAGGAGTGGTATTCAATGTAACCTTTGAACTGGCAAACTGATAAACACGGCCATTGAACTTGCTGTGTCTCCAGTGAAATACTCCTGTGAAGTCAATACTGCATGATATGTGTTTGTGCTTCTGATAAGAGTTGATCTTTAAACCCAAATTTCCGCTATTCTCGATTCTATCTGCAACACTCCCACATATTATCCTTGAAGGAAAATTTAGATTCGCTCTGCCCTTGAATTGTCTTATTTCTCCGTAATTATATATTTAGAACAATGATTGATGGTTTTTGCTTGAAAATGCGTGTGTGCTGACAGAAATTGTATTTTACACCATTTGGCAACTATATTTAATGGTTTAATAATTCCACAAGGTGATGTGTACATAAAATTGATGTCATGGATGATTAACAATGTCAATACCTCGCGGGTACTAATGGAAGAAATTACATATCTCCAAGTTATTGAAGAATTTTCAATCCCAAATCTAATTACAGAGAGTAAAACGATTGTGGAACTGAACTAACATTATTTATGTGGTATTGTCTTTCAGGTATTGTGTATATCCAAGAATTGATTTGTTAAATTAATCATTACATGTGCTGGTAGATTCGACTGTGTGTTGGTTATGACTGTAATGAATTAAAATAATGTTTCCAATTACCCAGGCGTGTTCAGTCAAATATTGATGAAATGTTTATTAACAGTCCAATTTTATTAACGTTATGAATATTCTGGTGTATCCTTCCGGAAGTTTCAATGAACTAACATCACATTGATCTTACAGAGGTGTATGAAACCATGAGAGGAATAGATTGGGTAGACATGCAATGTTTCTTGCCCAGAGTTGGGGAATCGAAGACCAGAGGACATAGGTTTAAGATGAAGGGGAAAAGATTTAAAAGGAATCCGTGGGGTGACTTTTTCACGCAAAGGGTGGTGGGTGTGTGGAACGAGCTGCCAGTGGAGGTGGCTGAGGCAGGGACTATTGCAATGTTTAAGAAATGGTTCGACAGGTACATGGATATGGGTCAAATGTGGGACTAGTGTAGCTGGGTCATGTTGGCCGGTGTGGGCGAGTTGGGCTGAAGGGCCCGTTTCCACGCTGTATCACTCTGTAGTACTGTTGAGAATTTTTACCAATGCGGAATATTCATTGTTTGTCTTTCTCTGTAAGACAGTGAAGGCAGATATGTTGATGTATATTGTAACGCAGAGCAGTTTTAATAGTAGATTTTTTTTTTTTAATAGTCTATCATTTACACATCCACCCTAGTTTGTGAGTGGATGGGTAAACGGGTAATGTAGATCGGGGTGGCTCAGCGGTAGAGTTGCTGCCTTACAGCGCCAGGGACCCGGGTTCCATCCCACACTCCAAAGATGTGCAGGTTTGTAGGTTAATTGGCTTCAGTAAATTGTAAATTGTCCCTTGTGTAGAGAGGATGGTGCTAGTGTACAGGTTGATCGCTGGTCAGAGCAACATCGCTGGTCCGAAGGGCCTGTTTCCCGTGCTGTGTCTCTAAAGTCTAAAGTAAAATCTAACAGTGATTTGGCAATGATTTCCCTCCTATTTGTATGGAGGAAAGAATGTCAAAGAGAATGTTTCCTTTAACAGTTGAAAAGTGTTGAATTATCTGAATGGGGGCTGTGTATGCAAGAGCTGAACCTGGCAGTTGGTTACGACCCTTGTTACTATTTAGTTGTTGCTTGAAGCTATAGCCTGTGCCGACATCCAACATAAAAGCAACAGTACCCTTGTAAGTTCTGAACTTTTGAATTGTTTTTGAGTCCAGGAACAGCCCTGAGCTGCACGACACGAGCAAATGAAAAAAGTGTAAGGGCAGTTACCAATATATTACCTGATAGGTCAACAAATTACATAATTAAGTCAACAAAGTATAGTACCTTTGGCTTTTACAGAATAGCAGGCTTTCCTAAAGTTTACAATATCATCTACTTTGCTTTGGGAGTTATTTCCTTTAAGATTCATATTTAAATGAAAAGTTTTTTGACTCAAACTTTACCCTTTACCTTCCATACTATTGTGATCGTAAATGTCTGTTATCATAGATTAAAGTCTGGCGACCTGTGGGGAAAGAGCTACATACGTCCAGGTTGGCTTGGGTTGGGTGGACGTCATGCTAAGACACTTGGTTTCAGGCTGGACCGGCCTGGTGTTCTATCTACAGTGGCTTGCAAAAGTTTTCATACCCCTTGAACTTTTCCACATTTTGTCACGTTACAACCACAAACGTTAATGTATTTTATTGGGATTTTATGTGATTGACCAACACAAAGTGGTGCATAATTGTGAAGTGGAAGGAAAATGATACATGGTTTTCAAATTTTTTTACAAATATAAAACTGAAAAGTGTGGCATACAAAAGTATTCAGCCCCCTTTACTCTGATACCCCTAAATAAAATCCAGTGCAACCAATTGCCTTCAGAAGTCACCTAATTAGTAAATAGAGTCCACTTGTGTAGAATCTAATCTCAGTATAAATACAGCTGTTCTGTGAAGGCCTCAGAGTTTTGTTAGAGAACATTAGTGAACAAACAGCATCATGAAGCCCAAGGAACACACCAGACAGGTCAGGGATAAAGTTGTGGAGAAGTTTAAAGCAGGGTTAGATTATAACAAAATATCCCAAGCTTTGAACATCTCACGGAGCACTGTTCAATCCATCATCCGAAAATGGAAAGAGTATGGCACAACTGCAAACCTACCATGACATGGCCGTCCACCTAAACTGACAGGTCGGGCAAGGAGAGCATTGATCAGAGAAGCAGCCAAGAGGCCCATGGTAACTCTGGAGGAGCTGCAGAGATCCACAGCTCAGGTGGGAGAATCTGTCCACAGGACAACTATTAGTCGTGCACTCCACAAATCGGGCCTTTATGGAAGAGTGGCAAGAAGAAAGCCATTGTTGAAACAAAACCATAAGAAGTCCCATTTGCAGTTTGCCACAAGCCATGTGGGGGACACAGCAAACATATGGAGGAAGGTGCTCTGGTCTAATGAGACCAAATTTGAAGTTTTTGGCCTAAATGCAAAACGCTATGTGTGGCGGAAAATAACACTGCACATCACCCTGAACACACCATCCCCACTGTGAAACATGGTGGTGGCAGCATCATGCTGTGGGGATGCTTTTCTTCAGCAGGGACAGGGAAGCTGGTCAGAGTTGATGGGAAGATGGATGGAGCCAAATACAGGGCAATCTGGGAAGAAAACCTGTTAGAGTCTGCAAAAGACTTGAGACTGGGGCGGAGGTTCACCTTCCAGCAGGACAACGAACCTAAACATACAGCCAGAGCTACAATGGAATGGTTTAGATCAAAGCATATTCATGTGTTAGAATGGCCCAGTCAGTCTAGACCTAAATCCAATTGAGAATCTCTGGCAAGACTTGAAAATTGCTGTTCACAGACGCTCTCCATCCAATCTGACTGAGCTTGAGCTATTTTGCAAAGAAGAATGGGCAAAAACTTCAGTCTCTAGATGTGCAAAGCTGGTAGAGACATACTCCAAAAGACTTGCAGCTGTAATTGCAGCGAAAGGTGGTTCTACAAAGTATTGACTCAGGGGGGCTGAATACTTTTGCACGCCACACTTTTCAGTTTTTTATTTGTAATAAAATTTGGAAACCATGTATCATTTTCCTTCCACTTCACAATTATGCACCACTTTGTGTTGGTCTATCACATAAAATCCCAATAAAATACATTTACGTTTGTGGTTGTAACGTGACAAAATGTGGAAAAGATCAAGGGTATGAAAACTTTTGCAAGCCGCTGTATGTCAGTTTGACATTGCGTCACTGGGTGGTGGCTATGTTACATAGGCACCCAGCCAGGGAGCTGTCATAAGTGATGAGTAGAATTGGGCCATTCGGCCCATCAAGTCTACTCTGCCATTCAATCATCTCTCACTCCTAACCCCATTCTCCTGCCTTCTCCCCGTAACCTCTGACACCTCATACAAGGGACATAGAGCCATAGCGTTGTACAGCATGGTAACAGGCCATTCAGCCCACTGGTCCAAAATGACCAATGGCCACCCTTCCATATCAACTTCGTCACCCAGTACTTGGTCCCTAGCGCTGTGCACCCTTGCGATTCATGTGTGTTAATCCTGGATGCTTCTTAAATCCTTTCATGCCATGGGTTCAACATGCTTGCCATTCACTGGGTGAAGAAGGTCTCAGTTCATGTCCCCTCTTAAGAATCCAGCATCTACAGTTCCTTATGCCTGTAGCTTAATTTTGAATTGATGTGCGTCCTGGCACGTTATTGTCTACAAAAATAAATTGGTGCTTAGGGTATTGGTTTGAAGGTTAACTCAGCTTCAGGGACGGAGAGCGATATTGAGCAGAGGAGTATGTGGAGATTGCCTCCTTGTTTCAACATAGGTTTGGTTTAGTGCTGCGTAGGTGGTGGGAACTCCCCTGTGAAATGGCCAAGGGACTTCATCCAGGCTTGGAGTCACATTTCAAAACATGAATGCCACGTCTAACCCAGGGTCACTGTTTGGATCATGATCATAATCATACTTTATTAGCCAAGTGTGTTTTGTGACATACGAGGAATTTGATTTGCAACGTACAGTCATACCAATAAAAAGCAACAAAACACACACAACACATTTTAACTGAAAACATCCACCACAGTGACTTCTCTACATTCCTCACTGTGATGGAAGGTGAAAAAAAGTCCAATGTCTCCCCTTCTTTGTTCTCCCATGGTCGGGGGCCTCGAGCCTTCCATTGACGGGCCGATCTTGGCTCCTGCAGCTGGCGGTCGGGCCCTCTGCGTCGGGGCGATCAAGCATCGGGGGGGAATCTCAGCTCCCCCGTGCCAGGCGATCTGACCCCGGGTCGGGGCTGGTCGAAACTTTCTGCGTCGATTTGAGCTTCCGGACTCGGTCTCTACCCGAGACTATGAGCTCCTCGATGCTGAAATCCCAGGCAAGGGATCGGCTCCAATGTTAAGTCCACAGCCCCGTGCTGGGGCTCAATGTCCGTCCCGAGCAAGGCCTCCAGCTCCACCATGTTAGGCTGCACAGCGACCGGATACGACCCAGAAAACAATCGCATCTCCAGCAAGGTAAGAGAATGAAAAAAAGTTCCCCGACCCCCTTCCCCACCCCCCACATCAAACAATCAATAAAGTATCTGTCAACTCTGCCTCTCTTTTAAACTGCTAGTTGATTTTGTATGAATTTCCAGCATGTGTTTCCAATTCAGATTATTAGTCCAACTTTGTCCCCCCTCCAACTCTCTTTTCCAGCTTTCTCCCCCTCTGCAACACGAAGTGCCCTGACCCGAAACATCGCCTGTCCATTCTCTCCACAGACGCTGCCTGACTTGCTGAATAACTTCAGCACTTTGTGTTTCACTCCAGATTCCAGCATCTGCAGTTCCTTGTGTCACCTTATCTCATGGATACAGGTCACCGAAGATTTATAAAAAGAACAGATTAACAAAATGTGGACACAGAGTGCCGGAGTAAGTCAGCGGGTCAGGCAGCATCTCTGGAGAAAAGGGATGGTTGACGCTTCACAGAGTGCTGGAGTAAGTCAGCAGGTCAGGCAGCATCTCTGGAGAAGAGGAATAGTTGACGTTTCGGGTCGAGACCCTCTAACAGACAGCTCGTTTCTAAATTCTACCCTCTTTAGACCTTTTCATTTCTAACTCTCCAGAGATGCTGCCTGGCCCGCTGAGTTACTCCAGCATGCTGTGTCCCTCTTTGGTGTTGACCAGCATATGCAGTTGCTTTCTACACAGATTACCGAAAGCCCAGACCAGTTGCACATAATTTATTTTCAAAAACAGTAACACTATTTCTCTACTTTCAACTGATTCACTGACTTCATGTTCATTCCAGGAGGTGTTGGGGAGAATTTCCAAGTTTTAAATGTGGTAACAACTAATGAGGAAATGTTGAAGGCTTTTACATTTCTTGGAAGCTTCAGACTTTATGAAACAATCACATTTAATACACAGGAAAGGCTGAACAGAAAGCATGCGTTAATTGAATGGATTTTTGGCGTGACATTTTATTTGTGTATTTGGTGATTTCCTGCAAGTTAATTTAGTTTGAACATGTCCGACTGAAAGTTGGAGTTTCAGCCATCGTGCCAATCTCCTGGGGGCTTGAGGTCGCGTTGGTACATTTGAAATATGTTCCAGGAATGGAATATATTTTGCGTAAGTAATTGGAATTAGATTATGGGTTCTGTGTGAGATAAACAAATGATAAATTACTCATCTAATTACCTGTGTGTTCTCCAGAGCAGACTCCCCACCATTGACTCCATCCACAACTCTCCATGCCTTGGAAAAGCAGCCAACATCATTTTAGGTGGACAAAAGTGCTGGGGAAACTCAGCGGGCGAGGCGGCATCTATGGAGCGAAGGAATAGGTGGCGATTCGGGTCGAGACCCTTCTTCAGACATAATTTTAGTTTCGCTTAGAGATACATTAGAGTCATATAGTCTTAGAGCGTGGAAACAGGCCCTTCGGCCCAACTTGCCCACATGTCCCACCTATAGTAATCCCACCTGCCTGCATTTGCCACATATCTCTCTAAACCTGCCCGACCCATATACCTGTCTAAATGTTTCTTAAACATTTTTTTCACCACAGATGCAGCCTGTCCCGCTTAGTTACTCCAGCATTTTGTGTCTACCTTCGGCATAAACCAGCATCTGAAGTTCCTTCCCACAAGTAGAAATAGAATTATATTGAGTAGGGTTGGGTGGTTTTAGGGATAGTTGGAAGTAATGGTTCAGTTCTTGAGCTATTTTCATTCATGGTCTTGGATCAATACCTAGAAATTAACAGTTGCTATCAAAAACCAGAGCAGACCATCCCTTAGGTGATCCAAGGAGAATGAGAGGGACTGTCATATGAGGAAAGATTGAAAAGACTAAGCTTGCATTCACTGGAGTTTAGAAGGATGAGGGGGTATCTTATGGAAACTTATAAAAGGACTGGACAAGCTAGATGCAGGAAAAATGTTCCCAATGTTGGGGGAGCACAGAACCAGGAGTCACAGTTTTAGAACAAAGGGGAGGCCATTTAAGGGTAGTTGAGGCCAGTTCATTGGCTATATTTAAGAGTGAGTTGGATGTGGCCCTTGTGGCTAAGGGGATCTGAGGGTATGGAGAGAAGGCAGGTACGGGATACTGAGTTGGATGATCAGCCATGATCATATTGAATGGCGGTGCAGGCTCGAAGGGCTGAATGTCCTACTCCTGCACCTAATTTCTATGTTTCTAAGACTGAGATGAGAAAAAACGTTTTCACCCAGAGAGTTGTGAATTTGTGGAATTCCCTGCCACAGAGGGCAGTGGAGGCCAAATCACTGGAAGGATTTAAGAGAGTTAGATAGAGCTCTAGGGGCTAGTGGAATCAAGGGATATGGGGAGAAGGCAGGCACGGGTTATTGATTGGGGACGATCAGCCATGATCGTAATGAATGGCAGTGCTGGCTCAAAGGGCCGAATGGCCTCCTCCTGCACCTATTTTCTATGTTTCTATGAGAGATGATTTTAGCAGTGGTACAGAATTTAACATGCTTATGTGTAATATTTTAAAGGTAGTAGAATCAAAAACGAGTGGTTTTGGTGTAAGGTGAGAGGGGGAAGATTTAATAGGAACCTGAGGGGCCCCTTTTTCACTCAGAGGGTGGTGGGTATATGGAGCAAGCTACCAGAGGAGGTAGTTGAGGCATGTACAATAACAACATTTAGAAAACACTTGGACAGGAACATGGACAGGAAAGGCTTTGAAACATTTGGGCCAAACGCAGGCAAGTGTTGACTAGTTTAGATGGGGCATCTTGGTCAGACTGGATGAGTTAGGCCGAAGGATCTGTTATCGTGCTGTGTGAACCATGGCTTTATGGTGACATTGTTGTAAAAACAAAGAATAGCAATTATTCTAATAATGGAAACACGACTCCACAGCTGCAGGAGATTAAAGGGATTTTACATACAGTTCACCGAACATTAAAAGCTGCACCTCACATCGGTAAGATTATGAAAAGGCCCAACTGCTGAGAGATTAATCCATCTCAAGCCTGGTGTACAATGTAGTCGGTTAACTTCAGTGGAACGACTAAGTTTCAGAATCAAATACAACGTGCATACCCGTATCATGTAGAGTAGAGTTGCCGCCTCACAGCACCTGGTACACGGGTTCGATCCTGACTACGGGTCCTGTCTATACGGAGTTTGCATGTTCTCCCTGTGACCACGTGGGTTTTCTCCCGGTGCTCTGGTTTCCTCTCACACTCCAAAGACCTACAGCAGCTTTGCAGGTTAATTGGCTTTGGTAAAAATTATAAATTGTCCCTAGTGTGTGGAGGATAGCGCTAGCGCTAGTTGGTGGTCACGGACTCGATGGGCCGAAGGGCCTGTTTCCGCGTTGTATCTCTAAACTAAATGAAACCGAGGGCCAATTTGTGTCATCTAAATTTTATCTTAGCGTGCAGTTATTCAAAATCCAAAAGATGAATGTGAGTTGATACAACGCATACAATCTCACCAGGAGCATTGTGATCATAGAAACATAGAAACATAGAAATATAGAAAATAGGTGCAGGAGTAGGCCATTCGGCCCTTCGAGCCTGCACCGCCATTCAATATGATCATCCCGTATCAGTATCCCGTACCTGCCTTCTCCCCATACCCCCTGATCCCTTTAGCCACAAGGGCCACATCTAACTCCCTCTTAAATATAGCCAATGAACTGGCCTCAACTACCTTCTGTGGCAGAGAATTCCACAGATTCTCCACTCTCTGTGTGAAAAATGTTTTTCTCATCTCAGTCCTAAAAGATTTCCCCCTTATCCTTAAACTGTGACCCCTTGTCCTGGACTTCCCCAATATCGGGAACAATCTTCCTGCATCTAGCCTGTCCAACCCCTTAAGAATTTTATAAGTTTCTATAAGGTCCCCCCTCAATCTTCTATATTCTAGCGAGTACAAGCCGAGTCTATCCAGTCTTTCTTCATGTGAAAGTCCTGACATCCCAGGAATCAGTCTGGTGAACCTTCTCTGTACCCCCTCTATGGCAAGAATGTCTTTCCTCAGATTTGGAGACCAAAACTGTACGCAATACTCCAGGTGTGGTCTCACTAAGACCCTGTACCCTGTCAGTATCCAAGCAGTAGAAAAGACATTGAGCTTGAAGGGAAAATGTAACTTTAAATTCCCGGAGAGATCTCTGGTGTTTGTGAATGATCCACGACAACAGACGTGGTGGAAGATTAGTCTTTATTCCACAAGTAATCCGGAACATTTAAACTGCCAGTCATTCATATCCAGAGCTGAGAGCTGGTTGAACTTGTTAGTGTAGTACCGTAATACCATGTAATGGGTGGCATGCATACATGTGTAGTGGAGATTATAAATCACATGGATTAATAAGAGTTAATCTACATCTGGTTTGAAGAAAGACAAATATATAAAAAAATAAAATAAAAGTTACCATTTGAAATAACATAGAATATGGGGCTACTGTAAGAATGTGGGCAGAGACATGGCAGATGGAGTTTAATCTGAACAAGTGTGAGGTGTTTCACTTTAGGAGGCCTAATGTGAGGGGAAAGAATACAGTGAATGGAAAGCCCCTTAACAGCACGGATGTACAGAGGGATCTTGTGGCAACACAGGTAGATAGAGTGGTAAAGAAGGCATCCATGGCATGCTTGCCTTCGTTGGTCGGGCTATTGAGACACAAAATGCTGGAGTTAAGTCAGTCCGAAGACTCAAAACGTCACCCATTCCTTCCCTCCAGAGATGCTGCCTGTCCCGCTGAGTTGCTTCAGCATTTTGTGTCTAGCATGGATTTAAACCAGCATCTGCAGTTCCTGCACACATTGAGTGCAAGGGTCAGGAAGTTGTGATGCTGCTCTATAAGGCTTTGGTTAAGCTGCGTTTGGAGTATTGTGTGCAGTTCTGGTCATCCCTTTTAAGTGGAATTAAAGAGGGTGCAGAAGAGGTTTACGCCGCCTGGGTTAAGGGGGTATTAGCTAGAGGAGAAGTGAGACAAACTTGGATTGTTGTCTCTGGATAGCTGGAGGGTGAGGGGAGACCTGATAGTATATAAAATGATGATAACTAGATACATGAGACAGTCCGAACCTATTCCCCAGGATACAAATGTCGAAGACTAGAGGGTTATGATTCAAGGTGAGAGGAACAATGGTTAACAAACAACAGGTGCAGGAGTAGGCCATTCGGCCCTTCGAGCCAGCACCGCCATTCAATGTGATCATGGCTGATCATCCACAATCAGTACCTCGTTCCTGCCTTCTCCCCATATACCCCAGCAGTATGAACATTACTCTAATTTCAGGTAGTCCTTACTGTCTCCTCCCCATCTCAGCTCTCCCTCTAGCCCTCTGGCCCCTCCTCTTCCTTTCTACTTTCCCCCCCCCCCCCCCCCCCCCTCACATCAGTCCGAAGAAGGGTTTTGGCCCGAAACGTTGCCTATTTCCTTCGCTCCATAGATGCTGCCTCACCCGCTGAGTTTCTCCAGCACTTTTTTTTTGTCCACCTCCCCTGACTCCGCTATGTTTACGAGCCCTATCTAGCTCTCTCTTGAAAGTATCCAGAGAACCGGCCTCCACCGCCCTCTGAGGCAGAGAATTCCACAGACTCACCACTCTCTCTGCAAAGATGTGTGTAACAAGGTTTTTTACACAGAGGGCGATTGGTGCCTGGAATGCTCTACCAGGGATGGTGGTGGAGGCAGACGTGATATTTGCAGGAAATGGTGGGATCTGCATCCGTTAATCTTGGCATCGAGTGCTGGATTGTTCTGTGTTCTTAATATTCAGGTTTATGAAAAATATGAGTCTTTGTTGACACAAGGAAATGTAGTTCCAGATATTATGCAGCCAATGACAAGGCAGTATAAATATAAGCTTGAATATACTAAAATTAGAACAGAGAGCAGCATCAACAATGTCAATATTGTTATATAAAGACGGCCACTCAGCCAAAGGCAGAAATTATATAGCGTTCAAGATTAGATTGGACAGAACGATGAAGCAATATTTGACACAGAGTTCGTAAATATAGAGTCATAGTCATACAGCCCGACTTGCCCACACCGACCAACATGTCCCTTCTCATCGATCACATGATCACATTGAATGGTGCTGCTGGCTCGAAGGGCCGAATAGCCTACTCCCTGCACCTATTGTCTATTGCCTATTGTCTGTTAAACCAACATTCATACCACTGGGTTGTAAGCTGCCCAATTTACCGTCGTCCTCCCCGTTTTAGTTTGTGATCAATTTCAACGTTAGCTTAATTTAACACTTGTTTGAAAAGCGGTTTGTGAGAACTGGCAAAATCGAACACTTATTCCGGGTGAAATAATTAGACTGTGCGGGAGAGGGTAAAGAACCGTCTCGAGTGGAAATATCTTTCCAAGTTAGTTAACACTTGGTAAACGAGCAGCTGGGTTTCTTTAGTGAGGTACGTCTCTATGGGCTGTCAGGTTTTGGTACAAAGATGTTTGCGTTTGTCGAGTCCTTTATCCTCTCCTACACCATACAACAATTCCTCAGCACTTCATAGTGTTGGGCTCAGTGGCTGTTGGAACACTTGCCCTTCGTCTAACTGTTGACAGAGTGTTCTGAGCAAACAGGGTTTGGTGGGCTGGTAGACGACTCTAGTTGCAATCAATGGTTGGGGAGGGTGGGGGGGGGGATGCAGAGAGGGGGGGCGGGAGATCAGACAAATTCTCCACCCGCTCTCTCTGTTGAGTAAATATCAAAATATCAAGGACAGGAAGGATGCACACATTTCTCTAAGAACGACATTATAAACCCCCCCCCCGCACCCACCACATGTAAATTGGTCACATACAAATTCCACGTCTGCTGTTGAACATGGCAAACGGGCACTTCTATAAGAGGGACCTGCTGGTGTCAGTGCCAGCATCTCCTGGTTACACTGGAAAGCGAAACTCAGCTTGTCCACACCAGAGAAACAGACCCAATCCGTTCCAACTTCCTCGACCCCCCCCCCCCCCCGTTTCCAGCTTTCCCCCCACCGCACAGTGGCGCAGCGGTAGAGTTGCTGCCTCTCAGCGTCAGAGACCCTGGTTCGATCCTGACCTTGGGTGCTGTCCGTACGGAGTTTGTACTTTCTCCCCGTGACCGCGTGGGTTTTATTTTCCGGGTGCTCCGGTTTCCTCCCACGCTCCAAAGACGTGCAGGTTTGTAGGTTAATTGGATTCTGTGAAATTGTTCATAGTGCGGAGGGAATGGATGAGAAAGAGGGACAACATAGAATGATTGAGTTTTGGTTACGAAGGAACTGCAGATGCTGGAAAATCGAAGGTAGACAAAAATGCTGGAGAAACTCAGTGGGTGAGGCGGCATCTATGGAGCGAAGGAAATGGGCAACGTTTCGGGTCGAGACAGTGTCTGTAGAAGGATCTCGACCCGAAACGTCACCCATTCCTTCTCTACAGAGATGCTGCCCGTCCTGCTGAGTTACTCCAGCTTTTTGTGTCTATATTCGGTTAAAATGGGAATTGTTGCTCCCATCCACACCGGCTGTCCACCCAAACCCAAGCCCATGGTCCAGACTGTGTGGAAGAAGTAACTGCAGATGCCGGTTTAAACCGAAGGCAGACACACTCACAA